>JAXRJS010000055.1:0-50000 GCA_037127375.1 Dione juno | reverse complement strand
TACTTGAAATTTGCGTAATAACTTGTACTCGGCTAGCATGCTTTATAATAAAAATAATGCATTCCTTCGAGTAAAAAATTTATGCACTAAAATAACATGCAATACCCACAAATTTAATTACAGCTTTATTATGATAGAAATTTAATAAACTATGTTTCGCGGTAGCCTTTTGATTGAACGCTATTTACGTTGCATTGTTTGACTGACCGATGTGGCGTTGTGGAGGACAGGGGGAGAAGGGGAGGGGGGAAGGTGTACAGGGGCGTTGGGGAGGAGTGGCAGGATGAATTAATTAAACATGCATTATAATATGCTTGTACAATGTCATGTTTGAAATAATTTTCATTTAGTTAAGCTTTAGGTTATTTTGTCCGGTAAATGACATGTTTCGGTCAAAGAGGATTGCTACGGTTTTAATTATGCCAGGCACCTGGCAAATAAGTTCTAACACGTATAGAGCACAGCTTTGAGCTTTTAAGCGTAGCGCAAATAACTCAATATTCCCTTTGAGTAAGGGTCGTATACAGTTATATTACATTTAAATTATTACTACATTTTATTTGTATGTCGTACGGGCATCAAAGCCTTGTTAAGATGCTTAGTGTTAATATTACTTATTTCACTATCTGCCCATATATTTTACCGTCGCGTTTAGAAGCAGACGCTGAGCCTCTGTGCTACTGTGTATGTACAAAACTTATTTATATATATATATATATATATATATATATATATATATATATATATATATATATATATATATATAATATATATATATATATATATATATATATATATATATATATATATATATATATATATACATATATATATATATATATATGGATAGTTGCATTTATTTCATTGAAATGTGAGAATATAGATCCATCTTGTGGCTTACACAAGTAATTGTTCTAATGTTCTTTTTTTTATATTCTTGTACAATAAAGAATATTATATTTTGAAATAATTAAGAAATAAGACGAAAGATTTACTTTATTTAACCCATAAACTTCGGTCGTCCAGATCTAAAGTCGCTGACATATCTAAATCTATATATATATATATATATATATATATATATATATATATATATATATATATATATATATATATATATATATATATATATATATATATATATATATATATATATATTTATATATATATATATATATATATATATATATATATATATATATATATATATATATATATATATATATATATATATATATATATATATATAACATAAAAATTTGAAAGCAGCGGGATTTAAACCGATATATCCAGGATAAAGCCTAAAGCTAAAAAACCTATAAAGCTTTTGTACCTAATATTTTACTATGTCATTAAAAAAACTCTAGTTACATTTATCACAATCTTGTACCTTATTTCTCGATAATAAAATATTTGATCAATTTATAAGGTGATTTAAGTATCGAAACTCAATTTCCAGCTAAGCTAGAATGTAGGTTTCTTAGAAATATTTTACAAGAAATATTGCGACGGAAATAAAAATCAATTGGATTTGGCGGTGGCACCTTCGTTTTTTTAAAAACCTTCGATGCATCTAGCTGATGGAGTATTTTATTGGTTTAGATACTCAACCAACGTGCCTTGAAAATTAAATTACTTGCCGGAAGGGCCCACCCGCTTAATTACTCTTAATGCGATCGAATGGGTTAAAACATGGTGTATATTTTCATTCTTTATGAAGGATGTAGTAGGTTTGGAATTAGCTTGAAAATTGTATATATATATATATATATATATATATATATATATATATATATATATATATATATATATATATATATATATATATATATATATATATATATATATATATATATATATATATATATATATATATATATATATATATGTATATTGATATATATATCAATATATATATATATATATATATATATATATAATATATATATATATATATATATATATATATATATATATATATATACATATATATATATATATATATATATATATATATATATATATATATATATATATATATATATATATATATATAGTCTGTGTTATTATAAAAATACTTCATTTATAAATTTTACATATTTAACTATAACTATAGGTAAGCATTAAATGTCAAAAGATTTATATTAAGTTCCAAATATTAAACATTCCAAATATACTTTATTCATATAGTCTTTTGTAAACACTTTTGAATCGTCGGACAACATTAAGCTACCACCGGTTCGAAAGCCGGCGGCGAGGAACTCGACAGTTGCTATTTTATATATAAAATAGAGATCGTCGTGGAATAGCCACATACGTCTAACTGTGAACGCGATGAGGTTTGATTCCCGGGGGATTTGATTTTCGGGGGTATAAATCATTTTCATATTCACATCCTCCGCTTTGGCAAGACAAAGCGCGGCGGAAAGTAGGAAACTATTAAGTATTGACTGTAGATTCTAGATTCTCTCTGCTTACCCTGCGGGATAAAGCGGGTACATATAGGGCATCTTCACTTTGTGTCGGTATTTTTGAAACCTGTGATACGTTTATCAAACAATTAATGCAATGAAATTCCATAAGCACGACTTTGAACAAAAAACTCGTAGAGTGAACGTACGAGCCGCATGATAGTCACCAGTTGTGATCTACATATGTCGCCACTTGCTCCCCTCTCGACTATCTAGAGTCTGTCGAGGCGTTCACTTGTTGGCTTTGATAAGTAACACTTGTGACTCATTAAATCAGCCCAAATATTCATGATACTTCCGAAATATATGCATTAAAATGTAAAGTGGGGAACGGAGTGTCTTATCACTAGATCCCTTCTGCCTACGATTCCCTCTGCCTACCCTGTCCAATCCTACACAGATAAAATAATTGATGTATCAGTTACAGTAATCATTGCAAAACATCGCTTCCAATATGCAATCAGAAACCAACTTTAAGCTTGCAACCCCTCGTATAAGCTTACAAGCACTAATTGTAAATTGAAGCGTAATAACTTCGCGTACAAATTAATTGGAGTCTAGGTTACAATTAAGGTTTTCGTTATAAAACCTAATAATGACGTACACACGGGCTGACCGTGTTACAAGGTAAAAGGAGGAGACAGCAGGGGTGTGATAAGGGTATGCCTACACTGATTTATCGATATTATAATTATTTTATGAAGCTAACAATAAAACAAATTACTGATTGAACATTTTTCTTTATTCTTATAAGAAAACACAGGAAAAGTCTCACTTACTTTATTTTCTAGTTATAGAGTATCCTAAAGTCAAAATTTACTATAGGGGCCGACGACCATATATTTTTATTTGTGACAAACATTAAATATCCCACAATTTGGCATCGAGCGCATAACCATTGCCTAGCAACAGGTTATCTTCAATAACAATGAAGCGGAAAATCTCTTGAAGGTTAAAAGTAATAAGAGTAATACCTTTATAAAGTGTACACTTTTTCCTGTTCTGAGCTCTACGACTTCGTAGACGACTTCGTAGCCTGTGGACATGTATTCAAATAATACTATTTTTAATCGGAGGTACAGAAAGATATCTAATCACTGTACTTATTAATTATATTTGTAGATAAAATGCCTAAATTAATCCATGATTTCTATATCATGATTCATGAATAGTAACATTAAAAGTATAAAAAACATGTCATATTTCACAATATTCGACTAGTCTACTTTTTAATGAGAATCTCTCTCATTACCTATAATGAGTGTTAACTTAATAGAAATACAATATTACTTTTACTGATATGAAGAAACATGTTTCTAACATATTTTTCTATAAACCTTGCAAAAAACTTATTGTTTTATACAGCTTTACGCTTTATACCGAGTATAACAGGACAGGCAGAGAGAACCTATTGTGAAGACACTCAGTTTTCCGCTCTCCACCCAAATTTGGGACACTGCATATTATGCGACGGAAGTCAACGTCACGGTTACCAACACGTTAAATAAAATTTATTACCTCCAGTGGGATTCAGGCCCCTTTAAACAGTTACAGCCCACGCCCAGCTCATATAGTTCACAATTTCTTAAACACATTAAGAAAAATAATGTGCGATAATAAACCTAACACTGCCTGACGCATACCAAAATACCTGCCAGCAGCAAATAGACTGTGAGTTTATTAATAACGCGTCGGAAGAGCGCGGGGAGCATTGTGTCAGTAGGCTAGGGGTGTTAGACGTTTCATGTTTAGTTATTATGATTACTGACTGCTGATACTAAATTACAATTTTAAATAAATTATACTAATAAAAATTACTTTGGATTGTATTATTTGGGAACGTGGGTGGTACGCGATAGTCTTGGGCTCAAATACGTCTGAGGTATATTTGTATTAATAGCAATACGGGAACTTCTTGCACTATACCTGATTCTGCGGTCCGTATATAACATCTCCAAAATAAGCAGGAAATGGAGACAGGAATTTATTTTCACTCTGTAAAATATTTTCTTCATTGTGGATATATAAGGAGGAAGTAACAAATAGTACAAATTTATTGGTTAATTAGTTAGATATGGCAATGTTTTAATTAATTTTTTTTATTAAAATCATTAACTACCTTTCTAGTATTGTGGGGATTGAACTAAACATGGCCGTGAAAAACGGCAACGATGCGACGGGGGCGGACCAAAGCGGTCCTACCCTTAATTTACTCACATCTGATATGACTCAAATTAACGACCGTTGTATATTAGCTTATTATAGTTTATACTTGAAACAGATTTGAGTTTATAATTGTATTGAGAGGAGAGAAAAAAAGCAAAGTAAATACAAGTAAACAATATAAAAAAAGTTATATAAAATATGAATTATTCCGTAAAAGTCATATCAAAATTTGTAACAATAGATAGATAATAGAAATAGAAATTTAGAATATTTTGAAGCTTCATTATTTTTTATTAAATAAGTTGTCTTTGAGTTCAGAGTGAATAAATATTATAAGACTATTTTATTAATATTGAGAAAATCATGGTGTGGGGCTTAGTGGGACGCTGTTTTTATAGGCGTGTTGGTTGTGGGTTCGATCAGTATTTGGGGGAATGTATATTTATAATTTTTCACTTTGACAAGACAAACTGCAAGACAAGGTGTGAACATCACCTCTCATCACGCAACGACATTCAGCCGTGAATAGAATGTATGCACGAAGCTAATAAAAAATCTTACAACTTTGTTTTGACCAACTTCGGGGCATCCGAACTTTTTGAAAACTTAAACAGATGTTAAAATCTCATAATAACACAATATTTTCATAGTATAAACCTTAATATCCTTGCCATGCCACAGATAACAAGAAAGAATTCTTGTTATCTGCGTTATTACATATTTACTAACTTTCAAATATATTAATGCTTAAAAGAAAAAAAAACAGTATATTAATATACATTTATTTTAAAATATGTTATTTAACGAATTCAAGAGGTTATAAGTTTCTAAAATTATCTTCTAATAGATATTATTAAACAAAAAGTGATGGAACAAGATTTTTGTAATTCAAGTACCCCCCTGGATTTCTTTTTTTATTACACATGTCATATAGAAATATAAGAAAAAATATAAACAAAGGAATATTGTTTGTTATTTTGACTACTTTTAATATAATTATAAAATGTTATATTACGAGAACTTCGTTAAAGAGAGAGAGAGAAGAGAGAGAAGTTAATAAGCAGAGAACGGAATGTCTTGATACTAAATTTTCGGTCTACCTTGTTAATACCCTCATAAAGAACAAATAAAAGCATATTTTTTCTATAAAATATTGTACAAAATCATAAATATCAAGCACATACAAACAAAAGTATATATGTCCGTTATATATATATATATATATATATATATATATATATATATATATATATATATATATATATATATATATATATATATATATATATATATATATATATATATATATATATATATATATATATATATATATATATATATATATATATATATATATATATATATAACTTAAAAACAATACACGTTCTTTTAAGTTCTCCCGTTCATTTAAGGAGTAATTCTAATTCTGTATGACTATACGTTCAAGAAAAATCATATTATTCATTGGTAAATGTAAAAACTTTTATAATATAATAAAATATTGAGTAAAGCCATACTGAAACGCAAGTTAATCAAAAAATATTCAAATAAACATATACGTATAGATATTAAATTATTGCAAAAGCGAAATATTAAAGTGAAATTTCAATCCCTCCCCTCCATGTAAGCTGTAATACTAGATTCTGGGAATAGTGAGGTTCTCCCAAAGAGCATGGGAATCCCCACCACCCTGGGGGCGTGATATCTGTTGCATTGGGAGGACCCGCCCTCCGACCTACTCCCAGGGCCCCAGTCACTTCAAGCTAAGTTGCAGTCGCAGCCTGGGCATCATACAGTCAACATCTCGCTCCTCTAGCGGTGAAAACTAGTCACTGGCAGGCTGTGGCAATGTAATAAAGTGAAATTGTGTTCTGAATTGTAAATAGCTGTATATAAAGCTTCAGTATATTGTATAGCAACAGCCTTAATTTTAATACCAGTAAATGGTTAAAATAATTGCTTTAATTTAATTTAAAGTTAAATTTGGCTTCATGAGTAACAAAATTGTGTAAAGTGATTCTGGATACCCAAAAATCGTAAGTAAACCTTTTTTTTACATAAAACGTAAAATTTTGTGCTCTAGATATTTTTAAGCGATGATTTTACAATATTTGCTATTGTTCCAGATGCATATATCAACTGTACAGCAAAAATTTGATCAAATGTCATAAAATGGCTTATATGTATAACTATGAAAAAATGTGAGCTAATGTTGCGCTGGGTATTTATTTCGATTTTTATAAATCACTATACGGTGAGATATTAATTAATAATTTTAAAATTTATAAAATAAAATATAAATTTTAAAATATATAACTTTTATTGAAATTTAAAATTTTGTTTTATTATATTTAGAATGGATTTCACAATATGGTATTTTTCAGGCAATCCTTTCCGGGGATATCGAGGTCAGTACGAAGTTTCTTATCATTCGTCGCTACTAGAATAAAATTTTATATTTGCCCTACAACGAGATATTCCGGTCGAAATGATCTTTATTGTCATAGCAACGCTCATTGTTTGGATAAAGCTACCGAAAGACATTAATATCGAACTAGGCTTAATGGATAAGAAGAACTTTAAATTCATAATTTTTGTATGGTGTATACGAATACTATTTTTATCGATAAATTTTTTGTATAAAACCATATTTATTACTTAATTTGTAATTTTTAATTCGCTTCCATTACGTTCATTTAAAAAAAAAACTTTTTTAAAATGCATAATAAAAAATTAATGCGTAGACCACGTAAATTGTATATTTTGCGCATAGTATGTGTATATGTAAAATATAAAGCTAAGATTAAAAAAATTATAATTGTATATATATTGATTATGATCGCGATTTCGAATTTAAACATGTAGAATAGATATTAAGACCGCTTTGGCGCCCTTTGACTATTGGTATGTAGTTTTTTGTACATATAATTTAAATACTAGGTAGGTGTGTTCAAAGCTGTAGGACTGCTTGTAGGGCTTAGGGTCACTTTGATTAACTTTCCAAATTCGATAATATTAATTTGAATAACAACCATATCAAGCAAATTACTTAAAGGTATAGGTGAAAAAATCAAAAAAAAAAACAAAAAAGCATACTTTAGGTAAAAAATTAGTAAGTTAAATCAAATTCTATAAAAAAAGTAACTACTATAAGAGAAAAAAGAAAATAATAAAAAAAATACAAAATAGAAGCGAAATAAATGTGCGTTACATGAACATATAAATTAATTTTGTAAAAAATAAATTACTGATAATAATAAAAATGTAAATTTAATACTGAAAGATAATTAAAATAAGTGAGTAATCAATAGTTCATAATATTAGGAAATTGTGAATGATAATGTAGGAAAAAATGAGCTAAGTAGAAAACGAAATTGAACACAGGCTAAAGACTTTTCAATTTCATATTGTATATAGTTAAATTCAAAACACATTCAAGGAATTTAGTATAATTTAGAAAAATACCTTATAATAAAAAAAGAAAAAAAAAATTAAAATGTCCAAAATACAAAAAAAAGTAGAATTATCAAATTAGTGAGTTATGTTAAATATAGCCAGTTTATGTGTAGGGTTTAAAATAAAAAAAAGAACTATTTAATGCTTAAATATAATTAATGAGAGTGAAGCATTTGTACCAGTAGGAAAGAACTGATAATATAGGATAAGAACCTCTCAACTTGTTCAATTCTTTATCGTATCGTACATACGTAAATTTAATGTGAATAAAAGGAATTTAATACAATGTATAGAAAGAAGTACATTTAATTAAGTAGCTCAGAAAAAAAAATTATAAAACCAAAAAGATATATAAAAGTAGAATACATAAAAAAAATAAAAAAAAATGTCAATTAGTTAAGATATAGATAGGATATTTGTAGGATTTATGGAATTTAAAATAAATTAATATTAATTTAATTATATTCAATAAATCAATCCAAAAATAATATAAAAGTAGAAATATTAGGTCTATACATATGAAATTGGCGTTTGGCATGGGAGGACCAAAAGGTCGAATATTTTTTAATATAATATATTTAATTAATCAAAGTATGAACCATTGTTATCTATGCGCCTGCCATGCCATGCCATCTCATAGGTAATTCATCGATCCCTTTGCTAAAAACTACCATTATGACGGGAATCAAATCTTTGAAGGCGGCTTGGACTGCCCTGTCGGAGTTGAACTTTTTCTCTTGCAAGAAGTTGTCCGAATTTTGAAAAAAATTGTAATCTGTTGGACCAAGGTCCAGGGAGTACGATGGATGTCTTCAACATTCCAATTGATGCTCTTCTAATTTGGTAGCCGTCTGTTGTTCAGTGTGTGGTCTAGTGTTGTCGTGAGGCAGCAGTGGCGTAGAGCGATTGTTCAGCAGCTTTCTTTAAATGTAAAGCAGTAGTCGACGCGCGTTTGCCGGTTTGTGAGATACTCATCTTTCAAGCTTTTTAATCTTCCCAATTTTCTTCAAGTGGAATAAAACAATTTTATCACTAATATCGCAGCCTGCAGCTAACTCGAATACGGTTTGCGATGGCGCCGATTCCATAATAGTCTACAATTCTTCATTATTAACTTGCGTTTCCGGCCGTTCACGGAACGCACTGTTTTTTTCTTTTGCGACACGACCGCCATACGCATAATTAAACCACAAAAACACAAATATTCTGTAAATAGCTGTATAATGATCGCGATTTCAAATTTACACGTGTAGAATAGATAATAAGAACTCTTTGGCGACCCTTTGTCTACTGATATGTAGTTTTTGTACATAATAAAATACTAAGATAGTTACATATAGGACTTAGGGTCACATTGATTAATATTCTATATTCGATAAGGTTAATTTAAATAACAACCATACCAAGTAGATTACCTAAGTATATAGAGGAAAAAATACTAAAAAAAGCTTAATTTAGATAATGAATTAATGAGGTAAATCAAATTCTATTAAAAAAACTACTATAAGGGAAAAAATATGACATGAAAATATAAATTAATTTTGTAAAAAATAAATTACTGATAATAATAAAAATGTAAATTTAATACTGAAAAATAAGTAAGTAGTCAGTAGTTCATAGTAGGAGGAAATCGTAAACGATAATGTAGGAAAAAATGAGCTAAGTAAAAAAAAGAGAATTAGAACACAAGATAAACACTTTTCAATTCTATATTGTATATAGTTAAATTTAAAACACATTCAAGAAATTTATTATAATTTAGAAAAATACATAATAAATTTCAAAAAATAAAAAAAAATTTAAATGTCAAAAATACAAAAAAATATATAAAAGTAGCATACATAAAAAATTCAAAAAACATTGTCAGTTACGTAAGATATAGATATATAGAATATTGATATTTGTAGGATTTATAGGATTAAAAATAAAAATATTCATTTAATTATTATCAATAAACCCAAAAAAAATATAAAAGTACAAATATTAGGTCACATGTGTGTGTGTGTGTTCGACTTAGGGCCAGTTTGATTAATATTCTAAATTCGATAATTCGTTAATTTTAATAACAACCATATCAAAGGGCATATATGAAAAAAAAAACAAAAAAGCTTAAGTTAGGTGAATAATTAATAAGGTAAATCGAATTCTATAAAAAAACTACTATAAGGAAAAAAGGAAAATTATAAAAAAAAAAAAAATAGCTGTATATTAAAGCTACAATATATATTATGAGTAAGTCTTAATTTTAATACCAGTAACTAGTAAAAATAAATAGCTTTACTTTAATTTAAAGTTAAATTTGGTTTCATTTGAAACACAAGTAGATGTGTAAAAAGCTATTTGAATTTGAAATTCCTAACCAAAGAAGAGAAATTTGTGTTTAAAGTGGCCAATGCTACAAAACACCAATTTCATATTTAAGAAATATACAAAATAATTCAAAAATATCAAAATGAATTTAAAATTATAAGCATCAAAAAATACAAAAAAAGTAGATTATCACGTTTATCAGTTACGTAAGATATAGTTAGGATATTTATAGGATTTAATATAAAAAAAAATCTTCATACATAAAAAATAATTAAAATTAGTGAACAGTATACTATTACTATGACTAGTATTAGTAGGAAATAAATATATTTCCATATTTTGTTTACTAAACGAAAAAAATATATAAAAGCAGAAAAATACTTAAATATAAAACTAGTAAAACAAGTGCGAGTCGGACTTGCCCATGAAGGGTTCCATAGCAGCAAGTCACATAATATAAAAGTTCTTCTAGTGTACTTTATGATGTATTAAAGTATTTATGTCATTACCTTAAGAATACATCATGTAATTTTTGTAGCGGAAGTAGATATGATTCATGTGCACAACCCAACACAAGCACAACGACAGTATGCAATAAGTAAGTAATGATTGCACTAGGGCGTAATAAACCATCTTTATAGTTTATGAGCTAGCACTAGATTTCAGTTGTTTAAAGATGAACGCTGGTTTCCTTATACCAGAAGTCAAAATTCGTATATGATCCACGAAATGTTTTCATCGAGAAGGACGCCAAGATACCTTATACAGGGAGACCTAGTTTTTTGGAGCAGTAACAAAAATGTTACGTAGTTCATAGGGACATGTACGAGCAATAATAGAAAAGAATTCAGGGGGTAAAGAGCGCTTATGGCCGAAAATTATAAACTGAGTTTTAACTATATTTAAGGTGAATATATAAGAGACAAACAATTCAAACAATGGAAAAAGCTTTATTATATAGGATAGGTGGACAAAGATAAGTCTAAAATTATATAATTTCTTACTAATTAATAATAATATACAAGAATAATATATTAGAATATAAAAATGTAGAAATATCGATCTCATATTTCCTTTAATATTGTCAGCTCGTCTGCTCAAGCTGTCAGGAGGAGTCCTGTTGATTCAATTGAACATCTTTTTAATCGAGATACTCATATCCCACTCGAAAATTCTTCAAAGGCGTGCTCTATAGCCCTTCTCCTTTAATTAACTATTTTACATCATCAAACCTATTAGAAAAAGTGCTACCTTCATACAATCACTCCATTTTTATTAGAAATTTCAACCCTTGTTAATTAAAAAATGTTATTTAAAAAACATACGCAGTAAACTATTTCCCCTTTTCTGATACCCACGTTTCTTCTAGACCTAATCATGCTATCCTCTACAGATTTCGTTTCAAAGCATGGATACTGTCCTGCTGATGCTTTTTCCATTCACGATCTTATCCATCTCTCTTACGAAATTCGTCCTCCTAAATTTAATACAAAAATACTTTTGTACTACTATTTAAGTGGAATGGTAGTCTATGTGACAATGATAACAAAACCGACTGGAGTCCCTTAATATTAGCAGACACAGTTGATAAGATTTCAACTTTACAGCTAAAATATTTAATTCTCTCTTGGAGTAACTGTACGATGTGCAAGCTTCCATTAAACCGGTTGAAACTATGGGTTAATTCGGAAATAAAATCACTAATGCATAAAAAATGTAGCAGAGAGCATAATTTTACGCTCAATGACAGTGATGCTAACCTGGTAAAATATGTTGGAGCTCGAAATCTCGAGCTTGAACAACTAAACTAGTAGTTGGCAAATTCCATCAATCAGTTTCGGTCAACATTGATGTTGATATCCTAAATAACCACTTTACAGAATCCAAGGTAATCGATACTAACAATTAACGCTCTTTCATTATTGCCTACTTCTCACTCAAAACCGTGTTAGTTCAGCTCTTTCACAGAATGTGATAATAAAAGGAATATACAATCCATGGTCTCGAACGCCGTCGGTTATGATTGTATTAGTGGTACTATGATCATTCCTATCGCGGGTCCAATATTAGTTCATGTTTTCAATTTTTCCATCACCTTCTGCAAATTTCCAGAAATTTGGAATAGTGCTCAGGTAATCTCACTACCTAAAAGTGGAAACCCAAAAACCTCTTCCGGTTTTTGTCCTATTTCTATTTTTCCATTACTCTCCAAAATTTTTGAGAAAATAATGCATCAGCAATTGGGCCGTTAGTCGTGTAAAAACTCTCTCATTAGTCCTTTTCAATCAGGCTTTCGAACAGATCTTCTGCTTTAGTAAAGGTTAAGGAACCCTTTTAGACTTTAGTAACGCCTTTAATAAGCTTGATCATGACATATTATAAAAACATTTGTATACCTTTCATATATCTGCATCTGTAATAGAATGGTTTGGAAGAAAATTCTCATCTTGGTGTGATGTCTTCGCTAGAGTTCCTCAAGGCAGCATGCAGCAGCAGCAGCAGTATTTCCTTCACTTGTTTAATTTTTATTAGCTCGACTACTCAGAATATTTCTTATCTCTACCATATGTATGCAGATGATATCTAAACAGACCAACATTGTAAGCTGGAAGACTTATCAAGTGCAATTGGCGACGTCAACAACGATCTTGAAGCAATTTATTGATAGAATCAGTCTTATGGCATAAACGTAAAGTCTGGATGCTGCAAGCAACAGCATTCTAGAGATCCTACATAGATTTCAAAATAAAATTCTATGGCTCATGTTCAACATCCCAAACCATATAAGCAACAAATACCTCCATCTAGACCTAAATATCAAACCAGCAGCCTGAAATTTAAAAGACTGAAAAGACAAAGCATAACTAACCTAAACCAGAGATTTAGCTGAAGAAAGGGTGGAGTCGATGGTTTTTCTCCTCTTTAAATCAAATACAAACAGGGAGTCCCCAGTCAATTTGAATGGCTTATTGTGTATAATCAGATTGCCATGTACGCGGGATACAAAAAAAAATCATAAAATGGACTATCTACAAACATATCTTATGCAAAACGATCTAGAATATATCCGAACAACCTGATGTAATAAAAACACATTAGACTTGTATATATGTGAAAAAAAATATTGAAAACTTACAAAAAAAATCATCGTATAACGTTGGAAGAAAAATTCTCATCTTGTTGTGACGTCTTCGCTGGGATTCCTCAAGGCGGCGTGCTAGTTCCTTTACTTTTTAAAAAAATTTATAAACTCAATTAAAAAATTCTAACGCAGAATATTTCTTTCTCTACTATATGTATGCAGATGATATCTAAACTGACCCACATTGTAAGCTGGAAGACTTAACAAGTACAATTGGCGAAGTCAACAACGATCTTGATGCAGTTCTGATGATGGAGTCAGTCTTATGGCACAAACGTACACCCTAACAAATCACAAGTTATTGTTATAGGTAGCCCAGGCATGATATGCAGGTTTGATTGGCCAATTATACCATCTGTTACGTATAATATATAATACTAAGCCCGCAGGGCAGGCCCGCAGCCGCAAAAGCAAAAATATTGTAATAAAAACATAGAATAGTCTATAAATAAATTAAGAAATTGTATAGATCTTTTGTACTGCTAATGTTAATCAATCTTAAAAATCTACATACCCTCTGGGAGGGTTTTCAAGCTTATCATCACTATCTACTCGTTTACAATGCTATCTTGCAATATATATATTCTTGTTAATTTTCTTACATCAGTGAACTATTTAAGTACTTTTGCTAATAATTAATTCAATACAATTAATACTTATTTCTTAGATGGATATGCAGGATTGATTGGCCAATTATACTATCTGTTACGTATAATGTATAATACTAAGCCCGCAGGGCAGCTTGTGGTGAGCTGTTGGGGAGTGGCGACCCCATGGACCTGTGATCTCCAGAGGGGAACTGTAATTTATCCCCCGCCTCTGGCTTGCCTTCACTGGCCGGCAGAGTGGAGCGCAAGAGCTATACGCTCGAAAAGGTCGAAATGCTCAATCTGCGTAATAACGAGGAATCCTGCTCACGAGCTCCTCGTGATGATGGAACCGGTGCACACCTCTCGACACCCTTTAGCCAACCACACTGATTTTACGGCCGAGGCATTTCACCACTTTATACCCATCTACTGGGAGGCGAGTCACCGTCCGTCAACCTTTCAAATTGAGACTGTTGATAAGGCGAAAGTCCGTGAGTCTCAATTAATAGCCTAGTGGTAACTAGGCTGTTGTTGTGTAAATTAACTTACCAGTTAATCCCAACAACATTCCATAGTCCCAGTTTAGTTTTACATATTTTCCATAGTTTCTACGCATTATCCGGCGACCATCTCTGGGCAATTACCTATGGTTACTCAGACGTGGATCCTGGGTGATACGTTACTCTAAAATGTTTATATTCTCTAAGTGTCCTCTACATGTTGGAGTTATGTCCCCACGCAAGTCTTCTAATGGACCGGGTTCGTTTGAACCTGAGAATTTCTAAAAAATAAATTAATAATAAATAAAGTAGCTTCTAAGAAATAACAAAAAAAAAACAAAAAAAACTATAAATATAAAAAATAGAGTAGGTACTTTTAAACAGATCAAAGAGCAAATATAGAAATAAAACATCTCGAAATAAATAGAAAATATAAAAAATAGTAGCTTATAAGAATAGTTTAGTATTTAATTATAAGCAATTGCCACAAAAATATAAAATAAATGCTTCAAAATAGTAGACAAAATAAAAAAAATCATTAAAAAATCTATAATTGAAAAATAAATACAAAATAATAGAAAAAATACAAAAAATAAAAAATAATGAAAACTTACAAAAAATATCATCGTATAACAAAAAATAAAAAAATACCTTATTTACATAGGTAAAAATTATTATATAATATAATAAAACTATTCGTTAAATCAACAAAATAGAAAACAAGCAAAAAAATTCAAAATAAAATAGTAGAAAACTATTTGAGTAGACAAGAATTGATGAATGCTTAATAATACGTTCACAAAATTAGTCCTAAACGTAATATATACTAAAATGACGACAAATTGGTAGAATTATAATTTACGGACATATGTTAATAGAAAGAATACATAATAAGCAATCCGATATATTGTAGAATAGTAAACCAAAATACAAAATATCTAAAAATATCAAAATAGTGGAAATAGGTTTATACAAATAAATTATAGAATAGCATAAAGAAAAATATTTTTCTAAAATGTAAAATATTATGTAAATTGTAAAAAATATACAGCAAAAAAATATATACAAAAGCTAAAAATAACTGATAAATAAGAAGTAAAATCATAGAATAGACTGTAAATAAATTAAGAAATTGCGTAGATCTTTTGTAATTATAATGTTATCAATCTTAATAATCTACATACCCTCTGGGCGGGTTTTCAAGCTTATCATAACTATGTATTTTTTTACTATACTATCTTGCAATATATTCATGCTAATTTTCTTACGTAAGTGAGCCATTTAAGCACTTTTGCTAATAATGAATTCAATACAATTAATACTTATTTCTTAAATGGATATTATTTCAGTAATTTACAACCATACTCGTTTTTTTTCATTATATTTTTACATTTAAATGATCTAAAGTTAGCATTAAATTATATATTAATTTCATAAAATGGATATCTTAGCTTTTACATACACTTAGTGAGTACATACATATCGTAGAGGCCTCTACGTGTTGGAGTTGTGTCCCCACGTAAGCCTTCCAATGGACCGGGTTCGTTTGAACCCGCGAATTTCTAACAAATAAACATAATAATAATAATAATATCAAATAGCTAAGGTATTTATATATATATATATATATATATATATATATATATATATATATATATATATATATATATATATATATATATATATATATATATATATATATATATATATATATATATATATATATATATATATATAGGTTGACTAGAATAAATAATAATGTAGTAGCTTATAGGAAATAATAAAAAAGACAAAAAAAAATTATAAATGTAAAAAATAGAGTAGATCAAAGACCAAATATAGAAATAAAACATGTTAAAATAAATAGAAAATATAAAAAATAGTAACTTGTAAAAATAGTTTAGTACTTAATTATAAATAAAACAAAATCATTAAAAAAACATCTATAATTAGGATAAAATAAGTAAATAAAAATAAATTAATAAAAAACACATTAGATTATATACAAGATATATAAGCAGTTGTGAAAAAATAAAGAAAATAGTGAAAACTTACAAACATATCGAATAACAAAAAATAAAAATATAGTAGGCATAAATTCTATAAGTAGTAAAAATGTGCTTTAGAATAAATGCTTAATAATACGTCCAATAATTAATCCTAACAAAATATAATAAAATTACGAAAAAATGTTAGAATTAGAATTTGTGGACATATGTTAATAGGTATCGTATAGCAAAAGCCATAAAGAATACATAATAAGCAATTCTATATATTGTAGAAAAGTAAACAAAAATACAAAATATCTAAAAATATTAAAATAGTGGAAATAGGTTTATACGAATAAATTATAGAATAACATAAAGCAAAATATTTTACTAAAATGTAAAAATGTAAAATATAATGTAAATTGTAAAAAATATAAAGCAAAAAAATATATAAAAAAGCTAAAATAATTGATAAATTGGTAATAAAATCACAGAATAGTGTGTAAATAAATTAAGAAATTGTATTGATGCTAATGTTATCAATCTTAAAAAATTCTTTTGTAATGCTAATGTTATCAATCTTAAAAATCTACATACCCTCTGGGAGGGTTTTTAAGCTTATCATCATTATCTATTCTTTTACGATGCTATCTTGCAATATATTCTTGCTAATTTTCTTACGTAAGTGAGCCATTTAAGCACTTTTTAAAATAATTAATTCAATACAATTAATACTTATTTCTTAGATGGATATTATTTCAGTAATTCGGTTATTTGATAACATTTTACGGTACGGTTTTATTTTACGGTAACCATACTCGGTTTATTTGATAACATTTTTACATTTAAATGATCGAAAGTTAACTTTAAATTATATATTTATTTCATAAAATGAACTATCTTAGCTTTTTCATACACTTATAGTGTACATACATATCTCATGTAAAAGTATCTAGAATATATCGAAAAAAAGTAGTATGTAAATATGTTTAGGTCATAGCTTTAATACTCTACGCTTAAATATCACAAATTAAAACCAAACCATTTACAATATAGTATACTACAAAATTGTTAATAAAATTGTTGTTCTCGTGTTAGAATAACCCTTGATAAGCCGTCCTTAGTAGTATCAGGTCTCAGAGTTTTGCATGTAACCAAGAACGGTAAGCGCTAACGACATGTCATCAGGTCTAGCAAGAATAGATGTAATTGGACATCTATTAAGTAAATATATAAATTAGTATACATAATAAGTAAATTCATGAACATTAAAGAGTAACGGTTAAAATCAGGGTCTTCTGTTTAGGAATCTAAAAGCTTTTCAAATATTTCATGCTTTGTATAGGCGCTATTCTACATGGTGTAAATATAATCCATAAAATAATATTTTTTTATAGAATGTAATAATGTCCCTATCACAATTAATTTTGACATAGTATTTATAAAATTAAATATTGCGTATTATTAAAGAAGTTTCTGGAAGTGTGAAAAAAATACAAAAGAAAAAAATATATATAAAAAAAATAAAATAATTACAAAAAAATAAAAACAAAAATTAGCGTTAAAAGTAAATTAAAAAATATAGAATTAAAACATGTAAAAAATGCAAAAGTAGTAATAATGACAAGGTAATGTAGAATCGTTCAGATTTAAAATGATAGCTATAGTAAACTGCATGGCAGAATATTAGCGAAAATGTTGTTAATTACTAATATATATATAATATATATATATATATATATATATATATATATATATATATATATATATATATATATATATATATATATATATATATATATATATATATATATATTAGCGTCGCCGCTAAATGACGCGCAGGCACATCGCCCTACACCTGTGTTAATTGGGCAAGGGCTACCGTGTCAAGTACGGACACGGCTAAAGAAGATAGTACCCAGAAGGAAACTCCGCTTTGCAACGTGGAATATTGGCTCTCTAACCGGACGATGCAGGGAACTATCAGATGTACTCATGAAGCGTCGGGTCCAGTGTGCTTTCCTTCAGGAAACCCGCTGGAAGGGCAATAAGTCCCGTATCATCGGACAGGGTTACCAGCTCATATACACTGGGTCTCCTTCGAGCTACGGAATGGTCTCCTCGAAGTTGACCGACGCAGTGACCGCCTGATGCGGGTGAAGGTACTGGTTGAGGGGGCTATCGCCAACTTAATCAGTGCTTACGCTCCCCAGGCTGGTTGTAGCGGGGCCGAAAAGGAGTCATTCTGGGAGCAATATGAAGAGGTTCTACTCGCTATACCATCTACCGAGGTGATCATAGTTGGGGGAAACCTTAACGGTCACGTAGGTAAGGCTGCGGATACGTATGAACGTCTCCACGGTGGTTTTGGTCACGGTCGCCGCAATATAGAGGGCGAAAATATCCTAAGAACGTGTATTGCATCTGATCTGGCCATCGTGAATACGTTCTTCCAAAAGAGTCCGCATCATCTTATTACGTATGCGAGTGGACTCCACTCAACCCAAATAGATTATCTATTGACCAGGTGGTGTCATGTTGGCAAGGTAACTAACTGTAAAGTCATTCCTGGTGAAAGCCTCACGGCCTAACATCGTCTTCTTGTCATGGATTATGTCGTTACCCCGATAAAGAAATTAGCCGAGACGCGTAAGTCTAAGATCAAGTGGTGGTTGCTGAATGGACCGATGCAGACCGACTTTCTGGCAGAGGTTAACAATCAAAATTTATCAACTAACACCAAAACTGCTCAGGATGCTTGGGATCGAGCTCAGTCAGCAATCATTACGGCTGGTAAACATGTTCTTGGCGTTTCTAAGGGAGGACGTATTATAGACAGGGAGACATGGTGGTGGAATGACAAGGTACAGGAGGTGATTCATGATAAGAAGACTTCATTTAAGGAGTGGCAGCGTTCCAACTCTCCTGAAGACAGACTGGAGTACATAGCAGCGAAACGTGCCAGCAAAAGAGCTGTAGCCAGAGCCCGCAGTGAAGGTTTATTACCTCTATATGATAAACTTGAAACTGTGGAGGGGCAGAAGCTCATCTACAAATTGGCACGTGCTCGTGATAAAGCGACGCAAGATATCACAAAATGTCTTTGCGTCAGAGATTCCCAGGGCAAGCTGCTCTGTAGTCATGCTTCTGCGAAGGAGAGGTGGAGATGTTACTTCTTGGAGCTGCTGAATACTCAGCACCCGGGTAGTATTCCGTCTGAACCACCTCCTAACCTGGGACTTATTGCTCCAATAACCCTTGATGAAACTCGGAATGGTCTTCGACGCATGAAGAACGGTAAAGCAGTGGGACCTGACGATATTCCGATCGAAGCGAGGAAATCGTTAGGCTCTCGTGGTGTGCTCATGCTTACTGATCTTTTTAACCGCATTTTGAACACTGGGACGATGCCACATCACACACAGTTTTATTACCCCTATTTACAAAGGAAGGGGCAGTGTTTAAGATTGCGGTAGGGCATTAAGATTATGAGTCACACCGTGAAGCTCTTCGAGCGCATGATTGCCCTCAGGCTCCGCCGAAAGTGTACTGTCTCTGAGTGTCAATATGGATTTCATCCAGGATCAGGCACTACGGATGCCATTTTTGCCCTCAGAATTTTGATGGAGGCACACAGGGAAAAGAGGAGAGCTCTGCATGTGGTATTTTTAGACCTGCAGAAGGCCTTTGACTGTGTGCCACGTCAGTGTATCTGGTGGGCACTGCGATCCTAATGGATCCCTGAATCCTATGTTGCTATTATCAGAGACATGTACAACGACTCTGTTTCTACAGTTAGGACCGCTGTTGGCGATACCAAACCCTTCCCAATTACAGTAGGGGTTCACCAAGGCTCAGCTCTTAGTCCACTTTTGTTTAATGTAGTGCTAGATACTGTCACGGCTCACATCCAGGACCAGCCTCCATGGCTGATGATGTATGCCGATGACATAGTACTCATTGACGAGAACCGACTGATGCTGGAGCGTTAAGTGAATGCCTGGAAGGGTGTGCTTGAGAACGGTGGTCTTAAACTGAATGTGTCAAATACCGAGTACATGATTTGTATGTATAGTGTGTATGTATTGAACTTATTTATGTGTATATTATGAATGTATGTATATATATGAGTATTTTTGTACGCTTGTATTATTTATTTATTCATATTTTATTTATATTTATTTGTATTTATTTGTATGTTTATGTATATGTTATATTTAATGCACCGCCCATGTTTGTACAACTCCAACATCCAAAGGTTGCCTGGAAGAGATCGCTTTTAGCGATAAGGCCGCCTTATTGTACTTCTGCCCTTTTTTAGCTCTTATGTAATGTATATATTTATGTTGTGCAATAAAGTATATTTGTATTGTATTGTACCGAGTACATGGCTTGCGTGAATCCAGGCTCGAGCACCATCCACATCGGGCCTGAGCCAGCCGTTAAGTCGGAGAAGTTCAGGTACCTTGGATCCATTATGCACGAGTCCGGAGGCATCGACTACGATGTCCACGCCCGGGTTAGCGCTGCTTGGGCCAAATGGCGGGAAGTCACTGGTGTGGTCTGCGACCGCAGAATACCGCCCAAACTCAAGGGGCTGATATACAAGAGCATGATCCGACCAGTTCTTTTATACGGCAGCGAATGTTGGCCGGCATTATCTCGGCACACTCAGGAGCTTCACGTAACGGAGATGAAGATACTGAGGTGGATGTGTGGCGTTACTCGGGCTGACTGCATACGTAACACATTCATTTGAGGTAGTCTTGGGGTCCGTGACGTAGCGGATAAGCTCCAAGAGCGTCGTCTGAGATGGTACGGCCACGTTTTGCGCCGGCCTAAAAACTACGTCGGAAGAAAATGCCTTGATATGTCTGTCTGGAGTAAGACCCCCCGGACGCCCAAGGAAGCGATGGCTGGACGTCGTGACGCAGGACATGAGAGCCAATGGACTAACCCCTCAGTGGCTCAAGACCGTGCAAAGTGGAGTAGGTTAAGTAGGAAAGCAGACCCTGGCAATAGGCCGGATAATGCTAGGTGGAAAAGATATATATATATATATTATATATATATATATAATATATATATATATATATATATATATATATATATATATATTATATATATATATATATATATATATATATATATATATATATATATATATATAATTCTGTTTAAGAATCCAAAAGCTTTTTAAATATTTCATGCTTTGTATACTCGCTTGTATTCAACATGGTGTAAATACTTTATGGTTGTATTATTAAGTATTATTTAATTACAGAATGTAATCATGTCTCTACGACAATAAATTTTGACATAGTTACTATGACTCTAGACATAATTTACGTAGATTATATGCAAAATTAAGTTTTGCAAATTAGTAAAGTAGTTTCTGGAAGTATGAAAAAAATACAAAAGAAATAAAAAAATAAATAAAATAATTACTAAAAGCAAAAATAAAAAAAAAATCCTTAAAAGTAAATAAGATAATATAGAATAAAAATGTAAAAATACAAAAGTAGTAATAATGACAAGGCAGTGTAGAATCGATCGGATTTAAAATGATATCTATAAGTAGCAGTAAATGATGTAGTAGAAAATTGAAAATTAAAAAAAATTATATACATGTAATAATTATAATTAAATAAAAACTTAATATAAAATAAACTCATAAGATGTATATACACTATAAAAATCAATTGTGCTGTACAATCGTCCAAATGGTGGCCATACAAAGTAGTATGTAAATATTGATGTTTAATCATTAAAATTTAATTAAAGTAATAAAATTAAATTAAATTAATAAAAATATATTCGAGAATGATAAATCCATTATAAATGGTACGTAGCATTATTGTACATTGCTAGTTATAATTAGTCATTAGAATATATTTAAAAATTTCCCCCGTGGGAGGAAGGAGGAATACATATTCCCTCGCTGCTGGGTGTCGGGTATCCCAGATATTTTTTATGTGGTAGGAAGCTCGCCCTCCGACTGTGCATTGGTAGGTGCCCGTTTCGGTAGTCAAAAAACCTTTAATAGAAAATAATCAGTCATAGTAAAATTATTAAAAATGTTGAAATATATAACAATATCGCTTTGTATACTTTGCGTCAAAATAATTAAATCACACTCTCGTATACTATTTGAACTATATGCATGTATACATATGCTTATAAACTTTTTATATATAACACAAATAAGATTTAATAAATATATAAAAAAGAACCATGTAAATATATAAAACTTAAATCAGTCTAGCAAATGAGTTAAATGTTACGTAAATAAGTAAACTAGTATCATGCCATTATTTTTAATGGAAAAAAATACACAATAAAACAAAAAATATTATATTACTTAAATAGTTATATATTAAGTAATTATATTAAATAAAAATAAGGTCGTCTGGAAAGAAAGCGCTCTGTTAGATTTTGTATAAATAAATTAATAAAAATATATTCAATAATGATAGATCCATTATAAATGGTACGTAGCATTGTTGTACATTGCTAGTTATAGTCATAAGAATATATTTGAAAATTTCCCCCGTGGGGGGACGGGGTAAGAATACATTTCCCCCCCCCGCTGCTGGGTAGCGTCCCGTAAGAGGCGGGTATCCCAGTTCTTTTTTATGTGGTAAGAGGCTCACCCTCCGACTGGCTTGCTACCAATATCATGTCAGAAACGAACCGCCAAACATCCGATGATGTGTTCTGGTTCCACGAGATGTAAGCCAGCTTTTGTGTTCCTTATTCCTTGCGGCGTAGTAATTTTCGATACTTCTGGTCCCGCATTGGTAGGTGTGCGTTTCGGTTGTAAAAAAACTTTAATAGAAATAAATCGTAATCAGTCATAGTAAGATTATTTAAAATGTTGTTATATACAACTATATCGCTTTGTATACTTTGCGTCAAAATAATTACACCACACTCTCGTATACTATTTGAATTATATGCATGTATACATATGCTTATAAACTGTTTATATATAACATAAATAAGATTTAAAAAAAATATTAAAAAAATACAAGTTAACATGTAAACTTGACTTGGCTTATTTAAAGTCTTACAAATAAAATAGATGTTACGTAAATAAGTAAACTAGTATCATGCCACTATCTATAATAGAAGAAAATACAGAATAAAACAAAAAATATTATATTAAATAGTTATATATTAAGTAATTATATTAAATAACAATGAAAGTCTGTATGTCTGGAAAGAAAGGTTAAAAAGTTAGATTTTTCCAAGAAAAATAAATAAGAAACCATCCGAACATACTTATGCAGGCAGATCTGAATAATATGTAAAGTTAATTTGGCTGACTGCGGGTGCGCATACTTCAATAGTAGTCTTAAAACAAATGTAAATATTTAAGTAATCAAATCGTAAGTATTAAGTGTTGTATTGTAAGTATTGTAAATATGATCCTCTGAACTATATTTGTGATATTTAATAGTTCTTAGAGTTAGATGTTAAGAAGTTTTCAAAATTACAATTAAAGTACTTACTTAATGTGTATATTTGTGTATGTGTATATATGTGTATATGAATATGTGTATATATGTGTTTAAAAGCATTTAGGTTTATATTTGTGCATATCAATATTACAGTAAGATATAGGTTATTGTAAAATACCTCCCTTTTAGTCAATTCTAATCTAAGTCAACTTAATAATAGAGACCAAAATCAATGTATTGTAGAGGTAGATTCAATTTGTAATTTTTTATTTTTTATAGAATAAGCAGGTGTACATATTTAATAGGCACGGTGAAATTTTCCACTAAGTATCAAAATAATTAATAATATTGTAAAAAAACATACGAATAGAACTATGTAGAGAGTACTTAAACATATAATTATTATGTATATTGAAAAAAATATAAATATATAAATAGTAAATAATAAGAAAAAGATTTGTGGGAATACTACCCTTACTATTGTGTTAAGAATATTATCTCGCTACGATTATAAAATTAATTGTAATTTTAACTGTACTAGCTATAAGCTTATACTAAAATAATAATATTTTTAATGCATAATTTGTATATATTTGTAAAATTTTGTATAATATATGTTAGAATAAGCTTTCATTGTACAAATGTAATATAGTTGATCAATTTATCATAACGTAGGTTAATAGGTGGTGTTACATAATTTTGTAGAGTTAAATGGTGATACCGCCCTTCAGAATATATGTAACGCAACCTGTTGGTCTATATTTACATCTATATATACACCATAGGTCTATATATACACCACAACAAAGAAGAACATATTGCAATAAGAAGAGAAATCAGGAATGATAGTGGAGATGTGAACATGTTTTGGGCACAAGTGAACATGTCAATTTTTTTTATTGACTTATTGTACACAAGACATGTTCATCGTCCACATCATTTACCATCATCTAAGCACAAGTATCGCCGTACTTATTATAATGCAAAGATTTGAACTAAAATTATTTTTTTATCTTAAAAGTATCGTTTTTATTATATAAATTCATTTATTTAGGCACTTTCTTGTTACAATGTGTACAGTCTAGGTTGTTAAAAGTGATTGTATATACACCTCGACGAAACATTAGGCTCTATATGAGCCATGTGGTCTACGTCTACAAGTAAGTAATAATCCTGCATGCAATGTATGTCAGTTATCTATATTATTAATTTTTAACAAAATATGTTCACTTTTTTCTTTAAGATCTATTATTCATATTATAAATGAACTGCATTCCTCTTTAGGTGCGCGAATAGGCTTAAAATTCTTATTTGAAGAACTTATTGTTGGAAGTCTCATATTTTCCGTCGCTTTTAATTTATAATGTTTTAAAATTTTATAAATCGAAATGACTCCAATTTTCAGCAAGTATACATTGACTACAGCAAGCGTTTGATATAAAATCAAAATAAGAAGTTGTTGCACTTGTGACGATGGTGTTGAGGCCGATATACTTTTATATATACAGTTATTTTATGGCATCATAAAAGTAATGTATGGCGATGGCACATGCTTCTGTAATAAGGAAGAGAACTAAAGACTCCTTGTGAATGAAGCATGACCCTTTTCCATATCATAACAACATCATAATTCCAACAAAACGGAAAAGAAGAAGAATATACTCAGAAATCCTTACTTGTTTTGTCAAATGAAAATGGAGTTACTTTTGTTTAAACACTTATTTTAGTGTAAATTATACCATATATACCAGAACATCTGAAGTATTTGTCTAAGATTATTTTAAGATGTCGCAGAAACCTCATCACGTCATTAAGAGCATGAAGATGTCACCTGTGAAATCAAGTTTTGGCTGTAATTTGGGTGTTCCTGTATCCAGCAAATAGCGCTCGTCCAATTTACACCTATGACTTTGTTTCACAATACACCATACAAGTCTTATCCACTTTTTGCATTCCTATGTTGTTTAAGTGATAAGTTTAATACAATTTCCCCATTAAACGTGCATTGGCGATGTGATTTCGAGTTAAACTGATACGCTCGAAACGCCATACACAAAGAATGAACTGAACTCAATATAGGGAGAATAAAAGTGTATATCTGAAAATCATTATACATTTTATAAAAGTTATAATTATATTGTTTGTATTGTATCAAAAATATTATCTGATCTGATCTAATTTATTTTCACCATTTATCTCTTTTTCTATTGTTTTTTAATCAACTTATATGTTATGAAATATATTAATATTATGAATATAAATATTAATATACAATAATTGTTTTATATTTTGGTATTGCATATATTATAATTTTATTTTGTCATCGGCATTTCCATATTTTCCGTCACTTCAGGCTATATGTATTAATAATTCAATAGAATAAAGTGAAAGAAAATATTGGCGATGTACGATAAACTGCGAAACGGAACGGTTGAAGTCGAATCTAACAAGGTAGACGAGAAAGTCGAGTGGTTAATCATTCTTTCTAATGAATTATTATTGTTTACACATGTCTTGCATAAAACTGGTTAGGCAGGCTGAACGTAGTGCTAATGCACTCCGTTATGAGATATTATATAGGTCAGCAGATAAAATACAGTATTTCCATTATTATATCTTAATTTCTATGAAAATTTTGATTTGGAAATACAAAGTAGGCACTTTGTAACAGTATATGTGTTTTTCACTTGTTATTTAACAATTTATATAATAATTTGTTTGCAATGTAGTCATTTTATTAGTGTAACACTTTGGTTATAAGTGATTAACCACATATGAAATATACTTAATTATATTTAATTTTTCAACAGGATCAGCATTTTTCAGAAATGGTAAGGTTCAATTACAGGTCTTAAAGGTATTGCCTAATTACGATGTGACTTACCCTTAACTCCTGTTAGTTAAACCTTGTTATTATTTTTCTCTGCAGTTAAGTCTCCAAAAATATTTAATGATGACAAATAATAATAATAATAGCTTCACGTTTTTTCCTGCATATACCAGGGTAGACAGAGAAAACCTAGTGTTAAGACATTATATATTGTTATTGTTTTTTGTATGCAACAGGAGCAGCATATTTGGGCAATGTAAAGTAGATTTTTTGAGATCTGTTCAAGGTAGTACTGCTTAATTGCAACCGTTAGTCTCCTGCAACAGATGTCACTAAATCTGCTTACAGCTACGTCACTAACAAGATAAACTCCACATGATGCCAAAATTTTTCAAAATTCCTTAATTGCTATGTCAATTTTAAAAAAATTTAATGATGTAAACGAATCTTTACTTCCGTATATACAATAATGGATTTGATTTTAGGTATCGCAGAAAACTCATCGCGTCATCAAGAGCATTAAGAAGTCACCTGTGAAATATAGTTCTGGCTGTAATTTAGGCGTTGCTCAATCTAGTAAGTGCAGCTCGTCCATTTTACAGCTATGACTTTGTTTCACAATACACCATACAATACTGCATTTTTTCATACAATATATTTGATCAGCTAAACCACTTTTTGGCATCGACACATCTCTTTTTTATGTTTCCTAGTTAAGTTATATGTTATGCAGTATATTTAATATTATTAATATAAAATAATTTTTTTGCTTATATTATAATTTTATTTTGTCATCGGTATTTCCATATTTTCCGTCACTTTAGGCTCTTTGTATTAATAAGTCAATAGAATAAAGTGAAAGAAAATATTGGCGATGTACGATAAGCTGTGAAACGAAACGGTTGAAGTCAAATCTCACAAGATAGACCAGAAACTCGAGTGGTAAATTATTCTTATTAATAAATTATTATTGGTTACCATCACACATGTCCAGACAGGGAGAACGTTTGTAAGGCATTATATAAATATAAAAGATATTGTTATGTTTATTAGTATTATATATATCTTAATTTATTGTGTGCAACAGGAGCAATATAAAGTAGGTTTTACGACAATTGTTGCATGTAGTATTGCCTAATTAAAACCGCAATCACCTTCATTTCTTTGAAATGTTGTCATTTTTTTAATGTAGTACATTTATTTTCTACATAAGGACTATAATTAAATACATTTAATTTCTCATTAGGATCAGTATATTTCAGAAATGTTTCAAGGTTTTATTGCATGTCCTAAAATTATAGCCTGAGTTCGAAGTGACTTACCTTTAAAACGTGCAGTTAAACCTTGTTATTATTTTTATCAACAGTTAAGTCTCCAAAAATATTTAATGATGACAAATAATAATAATAATAGCTTCACGTTTTTTCCTGTTTCCTTATATATTGTTATTGTTTTTTGTATGCAACAGGAGCAGCATATTTGGGCAATGTAAATTAGGTTTTTTGAGATCTGTTCAAGGTAGTACTGCTTAATTAAAACCGTTAGTCTCCTGCAACAGATGTCACTAAATCTACTTACAGCTACGTCACTAACAAGTCAAATTCCACATGACGCCAAAATAATAAAAAATATGAATGATCACAATTTTTTCAGAATTCCATAATTGCTATGTCAATTTTCAAAAATTACAATTGTAAATGGAATCGTTACTTCGGTACATACAATAATCGATTTGATTTTAGATGTCGCAGAAAACTTATCGCGTCATCAAGAGCATTAAGAAGTCACCTGTGAAATATAGTTCTGGCTGTAATTTAGGCGTTGCTCAATCCAGCAAGTGCTGCTCGTCGATTTTACAGCTATGATTTTGTTTCACAATACACCATACAAGTCAGTCTTCATTTATTCGTATAATATATCTGATTGGCATACCCACATTTTGGCATCGGCACATCTGTTTTTTATGTTTTCTAGTCAACTTATATGCTATGCAGTATATTTAATATTATTAATATAAATATTAATATATAATTATTGTTTTGCATATATTCTTATTTTATTGTATGTCATCGGCATTTCTATATTTTCCGTCACTTCAGGCTATATGTATTAATAATTCAATAGAATAAAGTGAAAGAAAATATTGGCGATGTACGATAAACTGCGAAACGGAACGGTTGAAGTCAAATCTCACAAGATAGACCAGGAAGTCGAGTGGTAAATCATTCTTGTTAAAACATTTTTATTGTTTACCATCACACATGTCCAGGCAGGAGTACGTTAGTAGGGAATTATATATATAAAAGTCATTGTCATGTTAAATATTATTATGTATATTTTTATTTTTTGTGAGCAACTGAAACATCATATTTGGAGCAATGTAAAGTAGGTTTTATGACAATTGTTGCAGGTTGTATTGCCTAATTAAAACGGTAATCACCCTGAACAAATGTTATTAAATCTATTTATAACAAAATCTACATGTCGCAGAAGAAGGATATGCGAGAAGATATCTATATCCCTTAGATTGTATGATCAAGAAAGCCAGTAATTACATGTGTTTCTTGTTTATAAAACAGCAGACAGGGACTACTGTTATGCCGCTTATTTTTCTAATTCACGCATGTAACATCTCCGATAGCCAAAGAAGACATATTCCCTTTACGGACCACTTTTCCACCAGAGTGCGGAAATGAAAATAATTAAAATATAATTTTTTCCCGTAGTATATTGGGGATTGAACCCACAGAAATGGTATTTACAGTCAAGCCTGCTGCTATATATATATATATATATATATATATATATATATATATATATATATATATATATATATATATATATATATATATATATATATATATATTTCCACAGGTTCAGCATTTTTCAGAAATGTTTCAAGGTTCTAATTACATGTTTTAAAGGTATTGCCTTTACGAAGTGACTTACCTTTAAAACGTGCAGTTAAACCTTGTTATTATTTTTCTATGCAGCTAAGTCTCCAAAAATGTTTGATGATGACAAATAATAATAATAATAGCTTCACGTTTTTTCCTGCATATACCAGGGTAGACGGAGAAAACTTAGTGTTATGACATTATATATACGAGTTATTTATAAAAGTTATTGATATTTATTTATTTTTTATATGCAACAGGAGCAGCATATTTGGGCAATGTAAAGTAGGTTTTTTGAGATCTTTTCAAGGTAGTACGGCTTAATTTAAACCGTTAGTCTCCTGCAACAGATGTCACTAAATCTACTTACAGCTACGTCACTAACCACCATACAAGTCAGTCTGAATTTTTTTTATATATAATATACTTGATCGACATACCCAATTTTTGGCATCAGCATATCTCCTTTTTATGATTTCTAGTCAATTTGTATGTTTTGCAATATTTTAATTTAATTAATATATATAATATATATATATATATATATATATATATATATATATATATATATATATATATATATATATATATAATATATATATATATATATATATATATATATATATATCTATATATATATATAGATATATATATATATATATATATATATATATATATATATATATATAGATCTTTTCAAGGTAGTACGGCTTTAATTTAAACCGTTAGTCTCCTGCAACAGATGTCACTAATCTACTTACAGCTACGTCACTAACCACCATACAAGTCAGTCTGAATTTTTTTTATATATAATATACTTGATCGACATACCCAATTTTTGGCATCAGCATATCTCCTTTTTATGATTTCTAGTCAATTTGTATGTTTTGCAATATATTTTAATATAATTAATATATATATATATATATATATATTAATATATATATATATATATTATATATATATATATATATATATATATATATATATATATATATATATATATATATATATATATATATATATGTATATATAGGTTCTTGCATATATTACCATTTTATTTTATGTTCAAATTTATTAATTTATTAAATGTTTAAAATTTTTTTATTGGGAAATCTAACATTGTATTTTCTATCATTTTCTGTGTTTTTCACGAGTTATTTAACAATTTGTATAATCATTTCTTTGAAATGTTGTAATTTTTTTAATGTAGCACATTCATTTTCTACATAAGGACTATAATTAAATACATTTAATTTCTCAACAGGATCAGCATATTTCAGAAATGTTTCAAGGTTTTATTGCATGTCCTAAAGGTATAGCCTAGTTACTAAGTGACTTACCTTTAACACGTGCAGTTAAACCTTGTTATTATTTTTATCAGCAGTTAAGTCTCCAAAAATGTTTAATGATGACAAATAATAATAATAATAGCTTCACGTTTTTTCCTGCACATACCAGGGTAGACGGAGAGAACCTAGTGTTAAGACATTATATATTGTTATTGTTTTTTGTATGCAACAGGAGCAGCTTATTTGGGCAATGTAAATTAGGTTTTTTGAGATCTGTTCAAGGTAGTACTGCTTAATTAAAACCGTTAGTCTCCTGCAACAGATGTCACTAAATCTACTTACAGCTACGTCACTAACAAGACCAATTCCACATGACGCCAAAATAATAAAAAATATCAATGAACAATATTTTCAGAAATCCTTACTTGCTATGTCAATTTTAAGAAATTAAAACTATAAATTTAATCTTTACTTCCGTATATACAATAATGGATTTGATTTTAGGTATCGCAGAAAACTCATCGCGTCATCAAGAGCATTAAGAAGTCACCTGTGAAATATAGTTCTGGCTGTAATTTAGGCGTTGCTCAATCCAGCAAGTGCTGCTCGTCCATTTTACAGCTATGACTTTGTTTCACAATACACCATACAAGTCAGTCTGCATTTTTTATATATAATATATTTGATCGAGATATCCAATTTTTGGCATCGGCATATCTCTTTTTTATGAATTTTAGTCAAATTGTATGCTATGCCATATATTTAATATTATTAATATAAATAATAATTGTTTCATAAATATAACTTTTTACATATTTTCCAATTTTATTTTATGTCATCGGCATTTCCATATTTTCCGTCACTTCAGGCTATATGTATTAATAATTCAATAGAATAAAGTGAAAGAAAATATTGGCGATGTACGATAAACTGCGAAACGGGACGGTTGAAGTTAAATCTCACAAGATAGACCAGGAAATCGAGTGGTAAATTATTGTCTAACATTAATTACTATTATTGTCTAACATTAAACAGGTTAGGTAGGCAGAACGTAGTGCAAAGGCACTCTCTTTTGAGGTATGATGTATGCCGAACTAAAAATATTACACAATATCTTAACTTCAACAAATACAATACAATATTTCCATTATTAAATCGTAATTTCTATGAAAATTTTGATTTGAAAATACAAAAAAGGTACTTAGTAACACTTTCTGCGTTTTTCACGTGTTATTTAACAATTTATATAATAATTTATTTGCAATGTAGTCATAGTATTAATGTAACACATTAGTTGTTTTTGATTTATCACATATGGACTATAATTAAATATATTTAATTTTTCAACAGGATCAGCATTTATTAAAAATGTTTCAAGGTTTTATTGCATGTCCTAAAGGTATAGTGACGTACCTTTAACACGTGCAATTAAACCTTGTTATTATTTTTCTCTGCAGTTAAGTATCCAAAAATGTTTAATGATGACAAATAATAATAATAATAGCTTTAAGTTTTTCCTGCTTATAGAAGGACAGACGGAGAAAACGTTGAGTTATTACATTAAATATACGAGTTATTTATAAAAGTTATTGTTAGTTATTTATTTATTTATTTTTATATGCAACAGGAGTAGCATGTTTGGGCAATGTAAAGTAGGTTTTTTGAGATCTGTTCAAGGTAGTACTAGTGTAATTAAAACCGTTAGTCTCCTGCAACAGATATCACTAAATCTACTTACAGCTACGTCGCTAACCATCATACAAGTCAGTCTGAATTTTTTTTTTATATATAATATACTTGATCGACATACCCAATTTTTGGCATCAGCATATCTCCTTTTTATGTTTTCTAGTCAATTTGTATGTTTTGCAATATATTTGATATATATATATATATATATATATATATATATATATATATATATATATATATATATATATATATATATAATATATATATATATATATATATATATATATATATAATATATATATATATATATATATATATATATATATATAAATATATTCTTACATATATTACAATTTAAATTTATATTAAAATTTATTAATTTATTAAAGTATTAAAATTTTTTATTGGGAATCTAACATTGTATTTTCTATCATTTTCTGTGTTTTTCACGAGTTATTTAACAATTTATATAATCATTTCTTTGAAATGTTGTAATTTTTTTAATGTAGCACATTCATTTTCTACATAAGGACTGTAATTAAATACATTTAATTTCTCAACAGGATCAGCATATTTCAGAAATGTTTCAAGGTTTTATTGCATGTCCTAAAGGTATAGCCTAGTTACGAAGTGACTTACCTTTAACACGTGCAGTTAAACCTTGTTATTATTTTTATCAGCAGTTAAGTCTCCAAAAATGTTTAATGATGACAAATAATAATAATAATAGCTTCACGTTTTTTCCTGCACATACCAGGGTAGACAGAGAAAACCTAGTGTTAAGACATTATATATTGTTATTGTTTTTTGTATGCAACAGGAGCAGCTTATTTGGGCAATGTAAATTAGGTTTTTGAGATCTGTTCAAGGTAGTACTGCTTAATTTAAACCGTTAGTCTCCTGCAACAGATGTCACTAAATCTACTTACAGCTACGTCACTAACAAGACAAATTCCACATGACCCCAAAATAATTAAAAAAATATGAATGAACAATTTTTTCAGAAATCCTTACTTGCTATGTCAATTTTAAGAAATTAAAACTATAAATTTAATCTTTACTTCCGTTTTTTATGTTTTCTAGTCAACTTATATGCTATGCAGTATATTTAATATTATTAATATAAATATTAATATATAATTATTGTTTTGCATATATTCTTATTTTATTTTATGTCATCGGCATTTCCATATTTTCCGTCACTTCAGGCTATATGTATTAATAATTCAATATAATAAAGTATAAGAAAATATTGGCGATGTACGATAAACTGCGAAACGGGACGGTTGAAGTTAAATCTCACAAGATAGACCAGGAAGTCGAGTGGTAAATTATTGTCTAACATTAATTACTATTATTGTCTAACATTAAACAGGTTAGATAGGCAGAACGTAGTGCAAAGGCACTCTCTTTTGAGGTATGATGTATGCCGAACTAAAAATATTACACAATATCTTAAGTTCAACAAATACAATTCAATATTTCCATTATTAAATCGTAATTTCTATGAAAATTTTGATTTGAAAATACAAAAAAGGTACTTAGTAACACTTTCTGCGTTTTTCACGTGTTATTTAACAATTTATATAATAATTTATTTGCAATGTAGTCATAGTATTAATGTAACACATTAGTTGTTTTTGATTTATCACATATGGACTATAATTAAATATATTTAATTTTTCAACAGGATCAGCATTTATTAAAAATGTTTCAAGGTTTTATTGCATGTCCTAAAGGTATAGTGACGTACCTTTAACACGTGCAATTAACCTTGTTATTATTTTCTCTGCAGTTAAGTATCCAAAAATGTTTAATGATGACAAATAATAATAATAATAGCTTTAAGTTTTTACTGCTTATAGAAGGACAGACGGAGAAAACGTTGAGTTATTACATTAAATATACGAGTTATTTATAAAAGTTATTGTTAGTTATTTATTTATTTATTTTTATATGCAACAGGAGTAGCATGTTTGGGCAATGTAAAGTAGGTTTTTTGAGATCTGTGCAAGGTAGTACTAGTGTAATTAAAACCGTTAGTCTCCTGCAACAGATGTCACTAAATCTACTTACAGCTACGTCGCTAACCACCATACAAGTCAGTCTGAATTTTTTTTTTATATATAATATACTTGATCGACATACCCAATTTTTGGCATCAGCATATCTCCTTTTTATGTTTTCTAGTCAATTTGTATGTTTTGCAATATATTTAATTTAATTTATATATATATATATATATATATATATATATATATATATATATATATATATATATATATATATATATATATATATATATATATATATATATATATATATATATATATATATATATATATATAAATATGTTCTTACATATATTACAATTTAAATTTATATTAAAATTTATTAATTTATTAAAGTTTTAAAATTTTTTTATTGGGAAATCTAACATTGTATTTTCTATCATTTTCTGTGTTTTTCACGAGTTATTTAACAATTTATATAATCATTTCTTTGAAATGTTGTAATTTTTTTAATGTAGCACATTCATTTTCTACATAAGGACTGTAATTAAATACATTTAATTTCTCAACAGGATCAGCATATTTCAGAAATGTTTCAAGGTTTTATTGCATGTCCTAAAGTTATAGCCTAGTTACGAAGTGACCTTACCTTTAACACGTGCAGTTAAACCTTGTTATTATTTTTATCAGCAGTTAAGTCTCCAAAAAAGTTTAATGATGACAAATAATAATAATAATAGCTTCACGTTTTTTCCTGCATATACCAGGGTAGACGCAGAAAACCTATAGAATATATATATATATATATATATATATATATATATATATATATATATATATATATATATATATATATTTATATTCATATATATTTTGTGTGTGCAACAAGAGCAACATATTTGGAGCAATGTAAAGTAGGTTTTATGACAATTGTTGCAGGTAGTATTGCCTAATTAAAACGGTAATCACCCTGAACAAATGTTATTAAATCTATTTATAACAAATTTCACATGACGCAGAAGAAGGATATGCGAAAAGATATCTATATCCTTTAGATTGTATGATAAAGAAACCCAGTTATCGGGGACTACAGTTATGTAGCTAATTTTTCTAATTTATTTATATAACAGCTTTTTCCCTATAGCCAAAGAAGACACTTTTCCCTTTCCGGCCAATTTTCCACCTGAATGCGAAAGTGAAAATAAATCAAATATATATATATATATATATATATATATATATATATATATATATATATATATATATATATATATATATATATATATATATATATATATATATATATATATATATATTTTTTTTTAAATACTTCAACAGTATCAGCATTTTCCACCAATGTTATTAAGGTTTTATGATGTTCAAGGTAGTACTGTCAAATTAAAAACGTCACTCACCTAAAACAGATTTCATTAAATCTTATCTTATACTATTTCGTCACGAATGTAAATACAATTTTTGAATGTTAATATCTCAATTTGTTCACAGATTACTAAGTTTTGGATCTTTAATGAGACACATGTGAGAAGATATTTAGTGTATTAACAAATTTATACTATGTATAAATATCTAGAGGGATATTTTCTATTGAAGACGATTGAAGATAATTGGTATGGTACGCAAAAAAAATTAACACCGCCACTAATATTAAGAAATTTGAATAACAATTTTGAGATAAATCTTGAATTATTTACGATGAATAAGCTAAATAGATATTTTAAGAAAATACGTTGATGAAAGTATTGTCCTGAAATTTTTTTTAAGGTTACATCGTTTTGAATCCTACGTGTTATATATAATGGAATACTGAAATTTGAGATTCTGGAAAGAACGTTTTATTCTATGTAAAACTATCTAAGATAAGATAGATAAAAATGGTACAAGAAAATAATGTTAATTCAGGCATTTGCAATGATTTGAGGTAAAGAAGTTAATGCTCTTTTGCTCTGAACATTGTACTGTCTGTTTTATACTCAATTCATAGTTATCGAGAAGAATACTGTATAGTAATAAATAATGTATTCACTAATCAATCATTCGTTTTCAAGGCTGCTATACGAGTAGATCTAGATTGATATTTATATTATCTTAATATTTATCATTTTTTTTATCATATATATGTTTTCATTCTTTAAATGAAGTGTCAACAATAGATTTTTTGACATTAACTTTTTTATTTTAATGTTCAGCCAGCGAGCCAGCCAGCATTTTCTGTATACTTTAATGTTGTTGATAATGTTATTAAAAAAACCAATATTGTGATCAGTTATCTGAGGCCTACATCGAGTTTAATTATGAATAGAAATCAGAACATCTTGGCTGTGCGCTACCACAATAGATGCATGTTATTGTATGATGTTTCTATAGTGTTAGTTCATAGCGAGGATGAAGAATTACGTCTACTGCTCATGTGTGTACTCAAGAAAGAAGCCTGTTTATGACACGATTTTCCTAACTATTGATCAATTTTGAAAGAATTCTCCGATAATATTGATCCCTAGTAAGACAATCTGTTTAACAATGCTTTTACTCTTGACAGTAATAACGAAGATATAGAAGAGATATGAACATATTTACTGGCTTTACCTACTAAAAATGATTTTATAACAATGAAATTGGGTCCTTCTTACTAAATTACTTTTCATAGATATTATCATACTTTTTATAAATCATATATTATTTGTAATCATGATTTTGTCTCAATAAATGAATTTTCTATGTACATTTGTTTAATTTTGAACACTTCAAAGCATCTTTTAATTTCATATTATATTACAATATATAAATTATTAACTTAATAAACAAAACTAATATAAATTAATTTCGTTTAAAATCCAATATACGCCATTATTTAAAAGTAAAATATACATTTTATTTACTGTACTCAAAAACACCATAATTGTGCTTGATTTAAAAATAACATCATAGTACACATATATCATATACAATGAGACCTCAGGCTCATTGGGGCTGTTAGACATTGAGTATAAACTTTAGAAAGAAGCTATTTGTACTATAATTTTAATCTGAATTCGAGTCTAAATAAACATTAAGGCATTGCGTGGCGGGAACTCAACGCCGTGCTTTGCCTTGAGGCTGGAGCAAAAAAAATTAAAATAATTTATTCTCTCCGAGTGGAAAGCGAACCCATAAACCATCGCGTTTACAGGCAGACGCTGCGCCACGACGGTCCTCTCTGCGCCAGACGGTCTCTAAATCCCTCTCAAATAAAAAGGAAACATATTCGCACAATCAATGTAGATCAACTGAAGATCTATTAGAACCCCTGAAGAATTAAAAGAATTAAAAGAATTAGAACTGGCAATAGAAGAGATAACATTGGATTTAATCGGGTTTAGCGAAATGAGAACAATTGGAGAAGATATAGAAGATTTTGGGAAACATATACTACATTATAAAGAAGATACAAAGATGCCTGGTCTATACAGAGTAGGTTTCATAGTTAAAAGAAAACACAAAAAAAAATATAGAGAAACTAAGAGGAATTACGGAGATTATTGCAATACTAAATATAGTTATACCTGTAAATGGGAAAAGCAAAGAAAAATGTCTATCATCCAAGCATATTCTCAATTATACAGCAATCTGATAAAAAGAAAGACATTACAAAAAATTACAATTTCTACAAAACACGGTAAATTGGACCACAACATAGATAAGAAGAATGTAGCGTAGAAAGTCTTGGATATGGTACCAGAAGCAAAAATGGAACAATTTTGAATCAAAAAACAATTTAAATATTTTAAATAGTTTTTATAAAAAGAATCTGAAAAACAAATGGACATGGATCTTACCCAACGGACTCCATAGAAATGAAATAGACTATATAATGCCTAACTATAGGAAAATATTCAAGGATACGTCCGTCATACATAATCTAAGTTTTAATACAGCTCACCGGATGATTCGGGCCACATATACCAAGAAAACTAGATTCCACTAATACAAAGAACACTAGATTCCACTAATACCAAGAAAACTAGATTCCACCAATACTAAGAACACTAGATTCCACTAATACCAAGAACACTAGATTCCACTAATACCGAGAACACTAGATTCCACTAATACCAAGAACACTAGATTCCACTAATACCAAGAACACTAGATTCCACTAATACCAAGAACACTAGATTCCACTAATACCAAGGAATAGAACACTAGATTCAATGGAGAACGATAAAAGAAGGTAATTCAATAAACAAAAGTATGGGAAACTACTAAATCAACTATAAAAGATAACAAGACAATCAAATACAAATAGTAAAAAGGAAATATTAACTAAAAGAAGGGAAGGGAAGGGAAGAAAATAACTTTTACAACAAAATAATCGGAAACAAAACCGCTACAAAATAACAGAAGAAGCAAGATAATTAGCGAGGAACTTAGAGAAAGAAAAAAAAAACCAAACGACACAACACGATGAAAAACTATATAGAAAAAAACTTGAGGAATAAAAACGGCATTAAAAGAATTTAACCACAAGAAAGATTGGATATCAAAAATTAAGTACAAAAATGGAAAAACTACAGGTAAATATAAAAAGTAAAAAAAAACATACTGACACTAATCAAAAGAGCTTACATGAACACATAATATAAGTGTTTATGTGGAGTGCATCGCAAACAGTAGAATTTTACTCATCGCGCGCCTACTTGTTATTAAATATAACCTTGAAATTTATTTTGTTATTTATTTCATTTATTTGTTTATAAATACCTATTAAATAATAAATAGAAACAGGAAAAATACTTCCACCCTAAATAAAACTGTCTAATTATCATAATAAATTTGCACAGTCCATACCTAAACGGTCAGTCACTCTACAGTTGTTTGATGAATTAGAAAATTCAACAAATAGAAAGCAAATATCTTTTTGTACGGGGTATTGTGTGCCCGAAATCGGTAAGAAATTGATATATAACTAAGATAGCTGTAAAAATAAAATTATGAACTGTTTGCCTAAAATCAAACCAGTACTAATTTGCAAACTACTTTTCACAGGAAGGAACATTTAAAAACAATATCATAAATATTTGTTATTTGTATTTTTAAATTTCTTTATCTTCTTCTACTTAGCATTATCCCGGCCTATTGCCAGGGTCTGCTGTCCTACTTGATCGACTCCACTTTGCACGGTCTTGAGCATCCTCAGTGGTTAGTCTATTGGCTCTCATGTCCTGCGTCATGATGTCCAGCCATCGCTTCCTTGGGCGTCCGGGGGGTCTTACTCCAGGGACAGACATATCGAGGCATTTTCTTCCAACGTAGTTCTAAGGCCGGCGCAAAAGTGGACATACCATCTCAGGCGACGCTCTTGGAGCTAATCCGCTATGTCACGGACCCCAAGACTACCTCGAATAAATGCGTTGCGTATGCGGTCAGCCCACAATTTCTTTATAAGTAGTAACAAAATGATGATGATGTAAAAAACTGGAACACAAATTTGACTATGTCTCAGAGGAAAAATACGTGCAAATTGTGCTATAAATTACTATAATACTATAATTGTGCTATATATTACTATTTTGTTAATTAAGAACAATTGTAAAAAAAAGTGGAGAAAAGAGGCCAAAATTTATATTTTATGTAATTTATATGTAATAGATATTTGTTCGATAAAAACAAGACTCATTGTAATATTGTTTGTTTGTAATTATTCGATGTTGATAAACTTAAGATTTTCCATATTTTTGGTTCATACTTATTTTATATAAAAATATTATATTTTTATACAATCAGTCGTAAATATTTTTTTCTCGTGGTAAGTTAAGTAATGCTACTCAATACACTTATAATATAGGTTTCAGTTCAGTTAAACAAAAATAAATATTTGGATAGTAGTTTGTAAATGATCCAACTACTTTACATACTAAACTTGCAACATCAATAAAATAAAAAAATAGCCGATGTCCATCGAAATGTGAATAAGTGATAAGCCAATTGCGACTCAAAGCGATAGTCACATAGCATTTATTCAATAATTTACTTACACACAAATACACATAAACATAAAATCATAAATCTTCTTTATATGTGTTTTTAATACATAAATAAAATTAACTAATTGTTTTAAAATGCCATTGTAATATTACATAATATAACAAGATGTATCACGTTAATCGCTTCGACTTAACCCACTATGGCTGCAGTCAAATGTCACATACAAATCCCTTTTTATTTGAATAAAAAATGTATAATTTGAAAATATGCTAAATATTCATTTGTAAAAAAAAATTGCGGCGTAGGGTTCCGCCATTCAACACGCAATGCCTCAAAAGGCGGAAAGCGGGAAACGGAGTGACTTCACGCTAGGTTCCTATGGTTCCTTCTGTCCATCCTGCCATGTGCGGGATACAGCGTGAAGCTATAAAAAAAATAAAGTAAAAAAAAAATATTCCATTTGCATTCCCACAGCACCATATGGATGTTGCGAGTCAATATGTAATTAAGTACCGAATTTTGCACTCCCCTGCAAATGTAAATACAAATACGCGTCCTCTGAAATATCTCGCTGCATATCAAATGCTAGTCAAAACATTGTTTGGCACAAAGTTACAAGCCCCAGTACAAACAGATTGAAATATTAAACTCTAAACGAATGGCCCTTTGACAAGTCAAATGTAAAAAACAAAGTTTGAAATGAAACATAATTACAATGTTAGAGAGGACGTTGCATATTTTATTTACATTCATGTCTCATGATATTACCCTATGGTATTTGGTGTCGAGTTAATTAATTACCAGAGGACCCGTTGACGCATGAAATACGCGTTGCCATAGCAACGTGTATGTATAGCACTTTGTGTAAAAAAGTTATATTGTTAAGCATATGGTGGTGTGTGTATTGTTTTATTTATTGATATAATGTACTTTATAAGCATTATTATTGAAATCGTTCTGCACTTCTTCTATAAATAAACTATAAGTGTGCCAAATTTCAGAGTCCGGGGGACTTCACGCAATTTTATTAAAAAGGGGTCCAAAGTTTATGCTTCACGTGCTTCATTGCCTCGAAAGCGTGCCTAAAGAAAACTTAGTATTTTTATTTATTGGTTTCCATGAGGCGCAGAACAAAACCCGCTGCGTTCAAATGTTATATTTTTTTCTTTAAGTATTTTCTATCCATAGTGTGGATTAACTACTATTATTAATTAACATATTATAGATTAATTAACACTTTAAAAATGATCAAAAATATATTATTTATTTATTTTTATCACTTGCGTACACAATGTCTCGAAAATTAAGAATCTTGAAGTCACACGCACCACACCAAAGGGCAGATACAGTTACCTCATTCTACAAGAATCCCGGGTCTTACGCGAGGCTACTAAGAAACCGTGGAATTGATATAATAAAAAAATATGTATTGAGGACCGTCGGGGTGCAGTGACGAGATGGTTTTTTGGCTCGATTCTCACTTGGGGAGAATGAATTATTTTCATTTTCTTCGCTGTGGCAACAAGGCAAAGCGCGACGTTGAGTTCCGCCTGCATTTTTTTCGTTGCATGTTGAGACACGCAATGCCTCGAATGGCGGATAGTGGGGAACGGAGTGTCTTATCACTAGGTTCCTTCAACCTACGGTTCCATCTGCCTATCCTGCTATGCGGGATGCAATGTGAAACTAAATAAGTAAATAAAAAATATGTACCCGGGATTACAACAAAGTGTTCGAAACATCGAGCTTCCAAAAAATGTCATTCATACGGTAGTCATCATTAGTCGGATCATCGCTAATAATCTTCTTTTAATATATTGATGAAATAAGCGAAAAAAAAGCCACTGAGCAAATTTTTTTTGTCTGTCTCTTGCTGTCTGTCTGCTGTTGACAACCAATCACGCAAAAATTACTGGACAGAAATTGATTTTATTTTGTTTTATTAAGTTTATTTACTGTTACTAAATACAATTGATAATTTGACAAGCACTGTTGTAGCTAAATTTAAAATTGTGGGAAGTGGATATTGTGTTTTTTATTTATGCTGTATTGTAAGAAACTAAAAAGAATTTGCTTAGGAAAATAAAACAAAAATATTGCAAATAATATTATCGTTTACATATATTTTTCATCCAAGAAACATATACACTGTGTATATGTTTTTTTAATAATATGTAGAGTAATTCGAAAAATTTAATAAAATTTAAAAACAAACGCGATTCAGGTTACTAAGGCTGGCGAAGCCATGCTTGTTACATATAAAAATATAAATTCATATAATATACAATTACAAGACGTTTTTAAAAACGTAAATTTAATTATATAAAATCACAGAAAAGTATATAATAATATACGCATATTACATTTTGACGTAAACGACACTCAGGTTTAATAATTTTATAGGAAACTAAATTAAAATATTCAATTTCTAGCAACTCGAATGGACCGGATCTATGAAGTTCGCAAAATAATTACATCCCCTGTATGAAATGCGAGGCGTATTATGTCCTCCGAGCTATTTCCCCGGACTGCCGGGATGCGTTGCAGTATTGATTTTAAGTTTATTTACGTATGTACTACACGATTCGAGGAAATATTGGCACAAGCAGCTCCAGTTTCCAATTCTGGGTATGAAAATTATAGTAACTTTCTAAATTTCTGAAATTCAAATTAGAAAATGGTGAACGGTGAAAGTTTAAAGCTTTAATAAGTAATACCTAGAATAAATGCTAAAGTATATTACGTAAAATACTAAAATACTACAACTGGAAGAAAATCTAATTATTAAACATTTTGAACAATTATTGCAAAATGCGTTCTCGCTAACAAAATACTATAGAAGCTTCGCCTCCTGCTTGCTTTGCTTACAGAACACTGCTTACTTCCCGCTGTATAACGATGGAAATAAATTATAAAAATCACCCACACATCATTATCAAAATAATTCAATTTCTGAATACGATAAAAAAAATTCTGTTCGTAAAAAAAAACCTAGTATCACTTTCCACCCTCCACGGACGTCTAAATAGAGACGTAACGAAATCCAACGACGTGCCTATGCTGACTAGGCGGGGACTAAAATCTTTCACCGTTCATCCCTTGCAGGGTAACAAAACAAACAAAGTTGTGGCTACATATCTCCATGCTTGCAATTAGGTCAATAATAACAGAACAAGTAGTACAGACATACAAGTTCATTTCAGATGAAAGTTTTTATTCTTTCAAAGAATATCGTTCATTATTTTATGGGTTGCTTGGTGGGTGTCACCTCCTGCTCCTGTCAGTCATCAAGCGTATTGTGATAAAAAATACTTATACCTTTTTTATAATTATTAAGAACACGTATAAAATTAAATATAAATATTGAATTAAAACACGTATAAAATATAATATTAGTATGGAAAGACACTATGAGTATGAAATTTTTCTATTCATCCGTCATAAGGTATCCACCATCCATCGTCCGTCATCCGTCATCCGCCATTAATCGTAGATTGTGATTTAGTAATAGATTGATTTAATTATAATTAAAATCGGTCTATTTCATATATGTGCATCTTGCTTGAACCTGGTACCCCAATGCATTGCATTGCAATTGCATTCTACAAAGTTTAACATAGCTCTCCTATATCCTGTAAAAGGAGCAAGAGACACGCAGAGGGTTATCGAAAAAATGATCAAACAAATTTATATTTGTACAGTGAAAATAAAAAAAAATACAATAAAACGGGAATCCGACTCGTACGTCGAGGGCTCCATTCCAATTTCATGATTTAGGTTTAAAGTAATATATGTATAGTACAACTTATAAAAGTTGACAAACATTTACTGTAGATACTGATATATTATAAGTGATCGATGTTTTTTTTATGTGATGTATGATATGTATATAATACATCTTGTTCATCTTTCTTTTTCGTTCAATTCTTTTTTAGATTTTCTACAGTGTGTCTATCCGTCCGTATAGGACGGATAGACTGATTTTTGCCCTACGGCTACGTAACTCTAGAAACGATTACACGAGACAACCGAGACATGTGTTCAATGTGCATGGTATTTATGTTACAAATATTTTTTATGAAAATGTATGCTTTAAAGTAGTTTTTTTTGTCTAATAAAGAAATATAAATCTTTAATATAATTTTTAGGTATCGTAATTCAAAAGGAAAACACGAATCTTGTCTGTCTGTCTGTGTGTCTGTCACGATAATTTTCCTCAAGATCACGTGGAGGTATTCAAAATCATCTCAATCAATATTTTTTTACCGATTTTGTATTAAAAACACCACTTAACCGAAGTTTATACTCTAAAGGGTACTTCCAGTTGACCTAAACTTTTGGAATTGCGCAAATAGTTAGATCCAACATGGGTTTTGTTGTTTATTTTGAGATATGGAGCCCCAAAAATTTAAAATCCTGACAGCGTTGTTACAGAACCCTCTACTAGCTAAAATGATCGATTGACACTTGTTAGTTACCGTTACCGTACACACAACAGCTCACAACAGGTTTTCGCTCACACAAAGTAGTCCCTTTAAAGTTTTAAAGTCATTGATGTGATGTCAAACGCATACACGACGTAAAAGTTCATTATATTTTTGCTTAGTCTTTGTGTTTTGTGAAACCTTATTAAAATAATCTTACATTTTCACTTTCCACAGTAAATTAACACAAAATTAATAACATTCATTTCATCTATCATAGAGGATTAAAAATAGACTATGTTAAATTTCAATTAAGATTTTAACAAAATATTAGATTTTTTTTGTTTTTTCTACTTAGGTAGGCAGAGGTAGGCAGAGCTAGTAGTAGTAGTAGACAGACGTTATCAGTAAATCTGTTGTCTGTTAGTGACCAGATTTCTACATTCCAAAGTGCGCTACTATAAAAAATGTTAAAATATACATAACTTAATAAAATAAAATATATTTATACATAAAAAAATATTAATACAACATATTTTTAATCAAACGTCGAAAACTAAGTAGTTTTCAACGAGGCAATGCCGTGCAGTAATCATAATTACTGTCGGGCGTACCTGCCCCAAGTCAACCGGATACAGCTCAAATCCAATCTGTGGGCTGTTCAAACCGCAACATGTATAGAAACAGTTAACCCCAATGGAGCAATATCGAGTTCTAATATGTAATTTATATTGCAATAGTACAATATAGGCAATATGTGCTTGTATATTTTAATATACACCTATCGCCTATATTAATTGTCTGACTATAAATATGGTTGTATGTTCGATTCCTAATCGAAGAAATAAATTATTTTCATTTAATACACAGAGCGTGGCGTTGAGTTCTGCAACTCAAAAACTGCCACGAACCTTATTTACACTAGGTTCCCTCTTCGAGACACTTGACACTATACGCTCTCTGTCCGCTCTCTGACCCGGCCATACGCGATCTACAGCGTCAGGCTGAATTAAAAATTTATATTTATAACAGGTCATAGAGGGAAAATCAATAGAATGAATAGCAAGTAACAAATTCTGTTTTTTGGCTTCTATATGTTCAAAGACGTGCGTCTTGCGTTGTTTTTTGATGAGCACTACTCTTTATGTAGGAGAGCCTGAGGAAATACACTTTTTATATTAAAATAGTCAATTAGTAGTGACGATAGTACAATAATAGTACAAAACGTAAAGTAATTTATAGTATTCATCATATTTTTAATATAAAACCAACGCGACCCGACGGCACGAAATAATATCGTAGACGTCGTAGCATTGTCGTAGCACGACGGTCGACGGCCTATAACGAGCGGGGTGACTCGTCAAAATCGATTGAACGTTGAAATTCTTTATAATATTTATAACTCCATGGAGTAACAATAATTATTAGGATTTCAAGATTAATTAATTCGTATTTAATTAGTAATATATACCTAACGCATACATTCATATCGTAATTTAAAGTAATCACTTTCCATGTTTATTATTCATAGCTTTTTTTTTAATTTTAATTTTATTAGTAACTTATCATTAAACATTTTAAAATTTACATATAAAAACTTGGACGCAAACGCTGCTCTTTTGTTTCAATCTGTTCAAATGCTCTGGCCAAATAAACCATACGTTCTTATCAAGCTACGTCGAATTTTTAATTCGCTTATTACAATTTTTCGACGTTTCCATTCTTATTTTTGGGTATGAATAACATTTTTAAAGATGTGGATGATATAAATATTGAGAGATGAACCCGCTACCGTCACAAGAAATTAGAGAATTTATATATGCTATATGTAGATTTACATATGTATAACATTAGTTATCTCTATTCCAACAGTTAATGCAGACCATTCATTACAAAGCTGATCAGATTTCAGCCCTTATCTCAGATCTAACAGTTTCTTCAAAATTCACTCTACATCTATATCTCTACGTCTGTACGTCCATTACGAGATATTCGAGAAAGTTTAACCCGTTATAGTGCATAAAACTTCTCGTCACGATAGAGCATATATGTACATGGTAATGCTACATAGAATGTATGATCGTTCAGTGATATGCAGGCACACGCCCTGAATTGTTTCACTAAAAGCATTTTAGGCCTTCAGCCTTATTCATCCCTCCACCATCAATAAATTGCATGAGTGCTTTTTAAAACGATAAAAAATGTTACCTATCTTTAATGATTACATTGCAATATATTAATTTTTTTAACGAATTGCATAGAAAAAGAACCGAGAACCTAGTATTGAATCACTATTTTGGGCATTTACCGTAAAAAAATTCTCTTTGTTTAAAAAAAATTAAAACTATTTTCTCTTTGTCTCGACAGACAGGCAGAATGGAAATAAATTAAATATAACAATTTCCACGAGTACTTTATAATTACGTATCTTTATCAAATACAAGTATGCAAATAATAGAGTAATCTAAACATAAAATACTTTACCTCTACCTTTACTGTACCGCTCTATATAAAATAAATACATCTTATTATTCTAAGTGCACGTAACAAAAGGATAATCTTCCTATCGCCTAAAAGTACAAAATCAATACCACCGACAATTGCACATCAAATTAATAGACTCTTCACATATAATCCCCGAACGTTCAAACAAGAAGCCTTTGTTAGTATCTCGTTTCATATCCTATAAAGGAGTACTAATTTCCGACATCCGACCCTAAACAACATGCTATTACATCTACTCGACAGCCTTTCAACAATCAATTCTAGGGTGTATTCTCTAAACGTTAAGGGTCATCTTCATTTGAATTTATATTAATATTTCCAGCTAGATTTTAATCTAGACTGTAAACCAGGCGCGGCACAGGTAGCTAGCCCGGGGTTGCCATGGCAACTGCTGGGATGCATCTGCCCGGGCGAGCTGTAATAAAATTGTAAACAAGCTTTAGCTTTGATGTTGAATGTGCACGGGTTGTTTTATGAAATATCCTCGGAACTATATTTCTGTTATTATTTGTATTAAATAGCAAATACACTTTCATGATGTATATTAAATTTAGTATCTTATTTAATATTAAATTGTTAATTTACGCCTATTATGATTATAAATTATATTAAATTGATAAAACCAGCTTCAGTGTAGAATGACAGTAAAATGAAATTCCCGTAATGTACATATGGAAAAAAGAGCACTGCCTCTAAACGCGACGGTGTGTGGGTTCAATTCTCACTCGGGAAGAATTAATGATTTTCATATTCTTCGCTCTAGCAACAAGACAAAGCGCGTCGTTTAGTTCTGCCACTCAACACGCAACGCCTTGAAAGGAGGAATGTGGGGAACGGAGTGTCTTAACATCAGGTTTCTTCAGCCTACAGTTCCCTCTGCCTACCCTGGTATATGCGGGGGCTATAGCGTGAAGCTAAAAAAATTAAATAAACCTTCGAACTTTATTTTTCACTCATTTTGACGAAATAGTAGACATAAATTGAAGCAAGACTGTGAAAAGTAAAAAGAATTTTCAATATAAATATTTTATCCAGTCTGACGTATAATTGTAGCGAACTTTTTAAAGGCAGCTGCGTCGCCAGTTATTTATTTTTTATTTAATTTTATTCAATACTATACTATGTTTATTTCTCCTGTCTAGTTAGACTCACGGCTACTATAGATACATACGCAGTATTTGTGATATAAAAATAATGCATTGTTCCAAGTGGACATCCAACCCACGCTACAACCTTCATGCTTGCAGCCATAAGCTGATCCTGATGAGCTCTGCACCACAAAAACCAAAAAAAACCAATAAAACAATGACATGAAAATGAATTAATATTCAATATTCAAAAACTTGTTGCAACGATATCAGTTTAATTTATGGCTGACCTTTCCAAAAATCCTCAGCATTTCCTCAACGTAGGGTCGGCCGGTTGTTGTGCCGCGACACCCTAACCTTGATAACGAATTGTAAGTTCAAGGCCAAATCCTTACCTACCCCAAATCGTCGTCAAAACAGAAGGGGAAGCTTATTTACTGTAGAATAACAAACCGGTTACTACGTGATTTAACTTGACAGGCAAAATATGTTGTACTACACTTTTGTATGTTACTTGAACTGAAATACATATTATGATTATAATTATCATTTGTCTGTCTGTTTGGAAGATTTTAATCAATGTTACATGTTTAAATATTTTTTAAGTACCTCTTAGAAAATGTCCCGGCGCCCTGACCACTAAGATAGAGATAAACGTTCTCGAGTTCTCGTTCGTTGAGGTACATAAAAAGGAGGAAGTACACATAAAGACTGATAAATAAAAAAGAATGATCAAATGTAGGTAATATAGCCTAAAGCCTTCCTTAATATATGGACTATCCACAACGAAATATTGTTTCGATTGGAGTTCCTTCGATTAGCGCGTAACGCTTTCAAGTCTGGTTAGTGTACCCACGCTGTTATATTCCCTCTCATTTAATATGCAAACATTGTATTTTTATTCTACAAACATAGCAGAGATCTATAAAAAAAATTATCAACGTAAATTGTTGTTAATATTTTGTTTTGTGTGACTACGTGCTGTAACATCTAGCTATCTATCAATTTATGCCAATCCTGAATTTAGTGCTACCCTACGATACTCAAAACACCCTCAATACACGCTCAGTAGTTGTAGCTGTGTCTGTCTATCAGTCACTCAGTAACGGAAGTGTTATGTATATATATATATATATATATATATATATATATATATATATATATATATATATATATATATATATATATATAT
>JAXRJS010000054.1:2160000-2568478 GCA_037127375.1 Dione juno | reverse complement strand
GATTATATTTATCGAGTATATGTTAAAGAAACATTGTTTTAGTGGCCATCCTCGTGATGCAATCGATATACTTTTTATCATACAGTATGCATGTCTTGATACCGTTGCAATTTGCCTTCGTCGTGTACTTACTGAATGCTACGATATGTGTTTATAACGATCGCCTACAATCTTGGAATTGCAAATGGGACTGCGGTAAGATATAAAATACATTAAGAATTAAGAATATTTATGTATATATAAAAATAAATTGACACAAGATTGATTCACTTCAAAAGCAATAATATTTTATTTTATTTAACAAAAATATATAAGTAGAAAATCTGAAAGATTTATTCACCGTCATATACGACATGTTTTCCCTAAAATTGTACGAATGTATGGTGCTCGTGGTGTATGTCACTGTTTCAGCACGCCATGTCTAGAACGGCGGAAAGTGGCGCCACGTCGTTTTCTGGGCCGGCGTTTCAGAGGGCAAACGTGGGTATCATCGTTGGTATATATCATGTAGGTATTGTTGTCCACTCGATTGTTTAGTGCAGTAGTAGAGTACAAGGCGATCAACCCGAGACTGATTTGGGTTCGCGTAAAGCTGTGGATAACAAGAATATTCTTGTTAGTTGTGTATGCGCTGGTATCCCACGCATGGGGGGATGTCCCAAATTATTGGCATGGAGCAGTCATCGTGCCTTTGTATAAAATCAAAGGTTCACAGGTAGACTATGCCAGCTTTAGGGCTATCAGCACTCTTATATTGAACATCGAACCTTGCCCGTCGTAATGGTTGCCAAATAAGCTTGATCCCAAGCGACTTGAGCAGTCTCATCAGGTGTTAGTCGATACATTTGTTTTTTGTTTTTAAGTCGTTTATTATTTTATATTATTTTTACAAATGTTAGTATAGTAACTTACAATCTACAGCATACAAATAACAGTACTTTACCAGGCTATAAGCACCTTTAAAAGTATCTACCCACAGAAAAGATTAAGCACTTTTTACATCTTGTAATAAATATATGAATCAACTCACAAACAATTATTATCTATCATGGAATTAATACTACTAAATCCATTATTATTGTTTATCATTATTATTATACATTTTTTTTTTTTTTTTTTATATGAAGGTAATTAAATAACATACGAGTCAGAAGTCCGCAAGAAGTGGTCGCACCGGCTCATGCATTAGTCATTACTCCGGCGACAAAGGCGTAAACAACAGTTAGTGATGGGGCAAGCGGTATGCACCGTATCTATCGATATATGATAAATCCTTGGCTCGTGATTTGCGAATATGTGAAACTAGACTATTAGGATGATTTATATTATTTAAGTAAAACTTTTCAGATAATCTGTGTATAAATTGTTTTAAAGTGGGGAAATTTATCGATTGGTGTAATTTAAGTAAGTTGGTGTAAAATGGCGTGTTAAATGAGACCTTAATAGCTTTGTTTTGTATGACCTGTAACTTAGCATAATTAGTGGCACAAGTGCTATTCCACACTGGACATGCATATGTTATGCAAGGTCTTATTAGAGTAGTGTAAATTCGCAATTTTGTTTCAGCGCTAAGATTTGACCGTCTATTGAAGATAGGGTATATGCTACCCATAGCTTGAGCTCCTTTGGTCTTTAAGCCGTCAATGTGCTTTGTCCAATTTAGTTTGCTATCCATTGTAACACCAAGGTAGCGAACTGACTTACTCCAAGGTATCACATGCCCATCTATGACTAAATTTCTTTTAGGTATCTTTCTTTTTTTTGTGAAGAGTATAGCTTCTGTTTTAGATGCGTTCAATTTTAATTTCCAGCTTGAAAAGTATGTTTTCAGTGACTCAAGGGACATTTGAAGACGACTGATAATTATATCTATATCGTCTGAAGAAGTGTATGATGCTGTATCATCTGCAAAACATGCCAGTTTAGTTTTATTATGAATAGGTACATCGTTTATATATAATATAAACAAGTACGGACCAAGAATTGACCCCTGCGGGACTCCAGCGGGGATCAGATAGTTGTTTGACCTGTCTGAACCTATATATACGGAAAACGTTCGGTCACTCAGATACGATTGAATAAGTTTGATATAGCTAACTGGAATTCCTAGAGAAACCAACTTGTGCAACAGTCCATAATGCCAGACTGTGTCAAAGGCCTTCTCTATGTCTAATAAGAACATCCCAGTAGATTGAAAAAGATTAAGGTTATGTATAACATGTTCGGATACCCTGGCCAACTGATGGACGGTCGAATGAACTGTTCGAAAGCCGAACTGCTCATTTATTAACATATACTGCGAAACCTTTAAAAGTCTTCTATAGATAATTTTTTCAAAAACTTTGCCTAACGTTGGAAGTAGGCTGATTGGCCGATAATTTGTAGGGATTCGGTCATCTTTGCCCGGTTTCTTTAATGCTATTACTTTAGCCTGCTTCCACCTAACAGGGAAGTAGCCAAGAGCAAGGCAGCCATTGAATATTTTAGTCATGTAGACTATAGATTTTCGAGATAAATTTTTTATTAGTATATTGTGTATATTATCGTCACCTGGTGATTTTCTACAATTTAGGGTACAAACCATATTCCATACCTCTCGTGGCCACACTGCACTTATCAATCCTCTAGAGGTGTAATTAGCTAAAGCACTTATGGTTTGCGAAGTAACGTTTTCGTGTGGGACTGTCCCAAGTTTGAGTTAGTCTCATGTTGCTTTGAAACGCTTTAGCCAATTCTTCACATTGTTCATGGGTGTTAGTAGTTAGTGACCCATCAAGTTTTCGAAATGCCGGCATATCTTTTGATTTAGGTTTTAAAGAATTGGCGATTTTCCAAATACCTGAGTTAGAGTTGGCAACTTTACCTAATTTATTGTTCCAAATCTGATCCTGGTGTATTATGATGGCATGTTGTATGACTTCATTTAGCCAGTTAATTTCAGTTCGTATTTGGCGTTTATAGACTCTATTAAAGGGATTAGCTTCCTTTCGGCGTAACTTGTTTCGGTATTTGATTAAGTTTTTCACATTGACTGGTAATTTAGACTTTAGGCAATGTTGCTTAACAAGAGGAACGTGATTGATTCTGGCATTGGTTATACTCTGCGACAATAAAGAAACTGATTCATCTATATCATACGTACTAACAAATACTCTAGAAGAGAGAGAAAGCTTTCCGTCTATCTCAGCCCGGTAGCCCTTCCAGTTGGCTTCACTATAGTTAAAGATCCTGTGAACTGGAGCACAGACCGGCGTACCCTCCACAGATGCGTAAAGAGGCAAATGGTTCGATCTAAGTGCGTAAAGTGCCGTAACCCTCGCTTAGCCCAGAGACATTTGAACACAAGATTAGGTCTGGATTTGTTGGTTTTTTTTTATGAATATCATAATTGCGTTGTGAAGGTGTTCTAGATGCGTGTATAACATAATCCTGATCAATCATGTGATCAAAAAGGATCTTTCCGCAAGCATTAATGTAGGTACTATACCAATATGTATGGTTAGCGTTAAAATCACCCATGATGATCACATGTTGACCGAGACCAAGTAATATGTTTAAGTCATTTGGTAACAACGGTAGGTTGGGTGATTGATATACAGATATAAGTAAATGTGGTACTTTTGATATATAAATTTGAACACCTATGGCCTCCATATGTTTTGTATGATGTACAGGTACAACAGAATATTTTATGTCATTTCTTATAAGTAATGCAACACCCTGGCCTCGCCCACTTGGATGTTTATCTTGGCGAAGGCAAGTATAACCAACAGCTGTTAAATTTATGTTTGGTGTTAGTCTAGTTTCACATAAAGCGACAATATCTATACACAGTTCACTTACCATATCCATTAATTCTGGAAGTTTACCCCGAATTCCGTCGGAGTTCCAACTTAACAATTTAAGTTTACCAACATTAGACATACCGACAAAGCTTTGACAATACTAAGAAGACTTTATCTATGATAGAAGTACAACCTACGAATTCATATTTAATTTCTGAAATAACGGCAAGAATTTCAAATATTTCCTTAGTAGCTTGATCGCAAATTGGTTTATCAATCTTTGGCTCTATTTTGCTTTATTTTCGAGCAGCTCGGTGGTGTTTGACCTAACGAAACATGAAGAGTAAGGTTTGTTATATTTGCTAGAGATGTCGTGAACAGGAACAGGAGCAGGACGCGCAGAATTCAGTTTGGGGAAGTCCTGTTTACTAAATTGGATAGTTTTATGCCAAGGACGATCTCTCTGTTCGTATCTTGAATTTTGCTGAATACGTTTCAGATACGCCAATCGGGCGCTGCATTCGCGGAAGTTCGCAGGATGTTTCTCATTACAGTTGCAACATTCCGCTGGTTCCTTATTGTCTCGTTTTGGGCAATCGGAAGTAGCATGTGGTCTAGTGCATTTCACACACCGAGGAGGTTTGTTGCAGTTCTTTGAAGAATGACCAAAATATTGACAACGGTAACATTGTGTCCCTGCAGAGCGAGTTGGCTTGAATCTTTCAATGTTAACGACACAGTTGAAAAGATACTTTATTTTTCGAAATTTGGTGATATCAGCTCCAGCCTTCAGTTGGATCAGGCACGGAGGACATTGTGGGTCACCCTTCTTTGAAGTAAGCTTAGTTACCTTTACATCATCGAAGCCCATCTTTGAGAGCTCTCCTGGAAGAAGATTTTCAACATACGCTGGTAGATGCTTAATCACAACTTTAGGAGATTTCTCATCTTTACGTGTGTACGTAAAGAAAGCTGCATTTTCTTGACGCAATCCATCCTTGGCCTGCTGGTGTGCTTCAATGGTGTAACACGAGACCGCTACTTTGTTTCCAGTCCTATATTGGATGTGGAAGCGACTTGTATATTTCGAAATGAGGTTCTTAATTGTTTCATGGGTCCAATTCTCTTGAATATCTAACACTATGGCTGGTATATGCCCTGATTTTTTAGGGGCAGCTATAGCTTTATGATAGTATTCATTTCCGGGATCAGCCTCTTGATCGACTGGGAGTTCACTAAACTTGTTCTTTGATTGCAAGTTTCGCAAACTATCATATTTTGAAAAATCCTTAGTAGGAACTGTCTTCTTTGATGGCCGCCATACCTCGTTGTCATCCTCTGCAGAACGTTTGGAGGCTAGGCTGCCTACAGAATTGGTCCTAGTCAGGAATCTATCCATCATGACACGACAGTCACTTCAGATACTTCACTTGATGCAAAGTATCGATAACGTGTTGTCCCATCACTATTCTCTAATGACTCAATAAGCAACGCATACAATACAAAGCTTACGCACGCGCGGCTCTAGCGAATAGCGAGCGCATACAGTCGATACATTACCTTACAATGAATTTGTTTAATTTATTTTAGCTTTTTGGCGCACTATTCCAGTGGCTTAAATAACTATTTTTTTTGTTGTTTTCAGAATTCAATAACATAATACTACTCAAAAGAAAACATATTCGATTTCGACGTCTCTGTCAAATCTATGTGTCGATTTGTAAACTAATTACAAAGATAGACAGAGAAGAAGGTGCCTTCATTTTAATTTTATTAATTTACAAAATTCTAGATATGCTTGATTCATTATATCTTATATCGTCTTTAGCGTATTTTTCATCAGGTGAGTGCGTTTCTATAGTCTTCTTTTATGTTAAATATATATTTTACGTTAAATATCTGTATAACTCAACTTTTTGTTTCCGTTTGTGTAGTGAATTAAGAGCAAGGTACCAAAGAAAAGTCAAACTATGGAGATAATACTTATGACCCACCAAATTTTATCATCCCCCAAAATTTGAGTGATTACAAATTAATATCTGATAATTTTTTCCGTTTCTAGGCAATATCATGTCCGCTTCATTTTTCGACTTTGCTGTAGAGATCATTTGGATGATTTATAGAGGAGCAACTCTAGTACTCTTGGTACAACCTTGCAATCAAACTGATATTGAGGTATAGCTACACATAGGTATACAATTGTACAATAGTACTCTAGAGAGAATACAAATACACATTTCTCAGACTACAAATTTAGGTTTTCCAATTTTCCAAAGCTTAAATCTCGGAAAGTTTGCTCAACATAGTGTGCGAGTAATAAATGAAGCATTGTAAAAAGCCAGGAAGATATAATTTAATGTTTCCCCTAATATTAAATATATTATGTTAGTTAACTTAGTTGGTAAGTAGTTAAGTTTATTATTTAAAAATATGATGGTATGGGAAAGAGAAGGATATTTCCATAATAGTATTATATATAATAGGTATGGGCCCAAATTCATTGTTTATCAGATTATTAATTGGTTGAATGAAACCTCCTTTACCTTTGTGGTAAATAAAAATCTGGTTGTCCACGAAGCATTCCTACAACTTGCCTAAAAAAAATGCATATGTTGACGATATTTGTAGTTAAACTAAGTATAGCTATTAAACAAATTTTCTTTTATATATAAGAACCACTGAAAAAAATAGGCTATGTAATACATTTCAATTCATATGTATGGGCTATATAACTGTGTCTATATAATTGCAGCTCCAGGTAATGAAATTACGGGTTAGCCATTTGATTTGTGCGACTAGTAAAACTTATAACCGAGAAGAACTATTCACATTGTCACGTCAACTAATAATCGATTTGCCCGTTTTTTGTCCACTCGGCGTATGCTCTCTTAGAAGACAAGAACTGGTAGCGGTAAATACCTTTTTATTTATCGATTTCACTTTAATTCATTTATGTACTTATAGAAATATCTGGAATTATTTTATTTTCAAGGTTTACAATTTCTTTTAACATTATAATTGCTTTTTCAGATAATCGGTGCACTTTTCACCTTTATAGTTATTATTACACAATTTCGCCTGCGGGATGGACTTGGATATTAATTTACAAAAACTGACAAACACTATTTAATATATCTATATCTATTGAGCTTTTACCTCAATTTTCATACTTTAACAATAAGAAATCATGCTGAAGAAAACAAAAATCATGATAAAAGCTTTTCTTAAGCCGCCATAATTTTTTTTATTATTGTTTATCTGGTTTCATACCATGCTACCTCATTGGAATATCAACATACAATTTAATCCCAACGGGCATCGGTAATTTGCTAACAAAAATAAATGAATCTAACATATTAAAGTATATACATATATGAGCTAAGTAAATGTTTGTAAATCGAATCCTATAATTAATTAAGATTAAATAAAGCAATTTAAAAATTATAATATTTTATTATATCTCAGTTCCAATATTAACATGGTTATTCTACATGAAAAAAAAAAAAATTTTAGAAAACAGAATTTATACGTAGCGGGATTCAAACTCACACCTTTTGGATACCAAGATAAATTTAAATGTAAATCTTCCTTTAAACATTAACTTTTTAAGTTAATATGAAATCAGAACATAATATAGCTATTGTTTTACCGTCATCATATTTATTATGTAATTGTATATTTACAAAATAATATAAGCGTCAGTTGTCAGCTTGTCACGGCGGTTACAAGCTTTTGTTTTTTTTTCCTTTTTCTTATTTTTTTTGTAGCTTTACTAAAACTTTTACAAAGTTAAGATTTTTTTGCAATTTAAAATTGGTTTAATTTGTAAATTGAAATTCTGTTTCAATTCCATTGTATTTTTTAAATAATACCTTGTCCCTGAATTAATGTAGTATTTCTTAAAACTAAATAAGTATAGCAACAAACTAATTAGTAATAAACCCGATACATTCTATGAGCTATGTCTCATTCTCCTAGCCCACGTTACAACCACGCCGTAAAGCCATTCCTAATGCGATTGTATGTGAGGTTCGGATATAGTATACAACATACTTTACGTATACTGACTGTTCCTAACACATTAGCATTGTACTTGAGTGTATCACAGTTATTGTTGTTGTACTTATATGAGGAATTATGGCACAAACGACATTGTGTTTAGTTTAAAGTGAGTGCATTATTCGCCAACAAACTGCATATAGTTTGGCGAAATATATTTTCTGTACGACATTGTAACTTTCTTTATAATAGTAATAAATAAAAAATAGAGAAATTTCTTTAAGCCCAAATTGTCCTGTCCTTTTAGTTCTAATAATCTCAGAACGAACTGAAGAAAAGATATGACCTTATCCATGGTTAATCAGACAAATAAAACATATAATAATATTATATGCATTATTATTAATTCTATATTTAAATAAAATTAATAAACTAATATAAAATGTGTTTAAATTAAAAATGTATAAATTGATTAGATTAGACTTATATAAACAGTACTTATTGGTGATGTTTATCTTATTGCTTACTTTTGGTAAGTCTATTTTGTCTTTATTTTAATAACTAACAAGGCACTCGCGTGCTTACTCGCTTAAACTACACCATTACTTATCTAGAAACGTATTTATATTGATTTTTTTTGCGATATCACATCACACAATATCTAAACTCATGTGCATACTAATAATAAAGCTACCTGTACAAGGATGTCAGGAATTCTAAATATTGTGTGTTGAGTGGAAGAACTCAACGTGCTGCGTTTTATCTTACGGAGTAATTGCTGCTGATTGCACTGCTGGACAAAGGCCTTCCCCGTTGAGGAAAGGTATTCCCCATAAAATCCGGTTCTGGGCCGCCCTCAACCGTCGGTTTCCGGCGTTCTTCACCAGGCCGTCGGTCCACCTCGTGGGGGGCCTGCCTACGCTACGTCAAAGTTACAAAATTACTCATTACAAAGTTATAACTGTAGTTCATTTTACATAATCACAATCACACTATCCGTCGTAAATATAATTTATTATTATATTTACGATTTAATTTATTATTATATTTAATAATTTATATTCATAAAACCGTCGTTCCGTCGCCGTCGAACCTACGGCTACCCTGCTAAGTGCGGGATATTGCATGAAGCTAAATGAATATATAAATAAATAAATAATAGAGACATAATTGGCTTATTATTTTAAATTAATATTAAGTTAAATTTTTATGCATTGAAGAACAACGACTCTCATATTATTGGGCCTCTTTAGCTTTAAAAGAGGATTGTGCTGGTGGCGACACTCTTAGAGGTTGGTGTTGTCCAAAGCATTTAGAGATTGTGGTGAATCGGTAATGTTATCATCGATTCACTCCAGATGTTGCATTATGAGTTTGTCTTAACTCATCGAAATGCCACCTCTAAATTTACATTGTTTCAAATCACAAGACACACACTCTTGATGCAACTGCAAAATCCTTTGACTTTTTTGTTGAGGAAAACGTCAGTCAGTCAGTTCAGTCGACAATAATAACTAATAGCAGTTTAAGATTTGTCAAGCTTTCCCAATACACCGCTTACAAACAGGCTGCTCTATAGTTCTATTGTTTCCTTTTAAATAGGGCATCGTGTAATCATTAAGTAAATAATACATATGTCTACTCTTCTAAATATTGATGGCACCGAGGTCGATTTATTTTAAACAGCATTATAAAACTTTTGTAAGCAATCGTTGAAAATATTTGCGCTACCACAATTAATAGAGACCATCTGAAATTGATCATGACAATTGGCAGAATAGAAGCGTTTCCAACAAGAATGTTATTCGAAAACTTGTGACAATAATGGTTCTTTGACTGCCTGAAACAATGTGAATAGTTGGCACCTCTTTCGTCAAGAGTATACTATACTAATATTATCTACATCTTGTCAATCAATGTCAGGAGGGAAGTAAAGACGACGACCAGTTACACAATTTATTTATTTTTCTTTTTATAATTTTCACTCGATTACACTGCACTTATACTTTTATCATTATGCACTATTTAAACTTGTTAGGTTCGCACTTTAAACTTTGCGCATAGTAACAGCGTTACCGCTTTACGTACTATTTTGTACACAATCACAACTGTATACCTTCCGTGACGCAGAATAACGATGTACTGCCTAAACTGTCAAAATCCTCCCTTTATATAGCCATTCTTTCACTTTTATAAATAATCATGTGGGTATTTTCATTTTATTCAAAGCAAGTTACCCCAATCTTATAGTTCGGCCGTTCTACGCTGAAACACGACCTCGTGTTTCCCAAAAAAAAAAAGAAAAGAAAAAGTAACAATCAGAATATAGCTATATTAAGGCATAACTATAATAATATATAGTTTTACTAAACTGGGGCAATCTGCCCATCTTAACTGCTGCAATCTGCCCATCTTAAAGCTGTATAGTTACAAAATATGTCTTAATTACTCATAAATCATATTAAAGTCGATGCATACATAACATACGTTCTACGTAACAAAAGTATAAATTAAACATTTCATTATCATTAATTATAATTTACATAGTATCATTTCTTTCTCTTTATTCATTATATAAAGATTCAGAATTTACAGAATCGTCATCGCTGCAACTATTAGATTGACTTTGAGATATATTGTACGTATCAGTGTGACTATCACCAGAAAAACGGTCAAACATTACCCATGGTTGAATTTTGTATATAGCCAGCTTTGTATGTACCTCTACCTGTAATCAGTCTCACTGGAGTGCTGAATGTATAAAATAAATCTCTTAATATTATTATTGCATACTTAGTATCTGTACCTCTAACTGCTTTTATAATTAGAAACTTTGAAAATGCGTCGATGATTACCAATAAATATGTATTTCCATTACGACTACGTAAAAATGGCCCTAAATGATCTAAATGAAATGATCGTGACTCTGTTTAACTATTCTACTGCGTGATGCTTTAGGAACTACTAATTTTAAACCGGAATCAGTTTCTTTATACAAATGTTCATTAATACTATGATAATTCTTCTTTATATCAATTATTTCATCACTTTGTTTTTCTTTTAGAATATCAATAATGCGTTTCAATTTTAGATCAGAATTTTGTAATGTTGCTAACCAATCATTTGAATTTATTCACAAAATACAGTTATCTATATTTGTATTAATATTTACAATCGGATTACGACTTAAAGCGTCCGCGTGGCTCATTTTACTACCTGGTCTATATTCGATGTTCAAGCAACACGGGGAATAAGATCACGTTTTTCGAATGTCGCTCGTAATGTATTACAATCTGTCACAATTTTAAACTCTAAACCGAGCATGTTTTTAAGTCGTATGAGGTATATCGTTGATGAGACTAAAATAAGCTACTGCACGAAATGGACTAGAGTTAGATAGTTGGAGTGACATAGCACCGATACCGGTTTTACACGCATTCGTATGTACTTCCGTTTCCGCATTTTGATCATAGAGAGTCATAGTTCGCCTCTGAATTAACCCTAACTTTAACTGCTCGAATGATTTTTCATGTTCATGACCCCAAATTAATTCACTATCTTTTTTTAATAATTGAGTCAGTGGCTTAGCAATAAAAGAACAGTTTTTTATGAATCGCCTAAATAAACTAGTTAAACCCAAAAACTGTCTTATATTTTGTTGTGTTTTTGGTCGAGGAAAGTTGATTACTACATCAGTTTTACTAGAACCGGGCTTAATACCATTTTCTGATAATTTTTTCACCGTTTTTGTGGAAATATACCGGTATTATAATATCATCCATGTATGCCATAGCCGTACCTACTGTAGCTTGCTTAAAATCTTATTAATAATTCTTTGAAAGACTGCTGGGGCGTTGGCAAGACCGAAACGCATTCTATTAAACTCATACTGTCCTTCGGAAGTAACAAAGGCAGTTTTATGTTTAATTTCTTCATATATCGGGACCTGATAGTAACCAGACGCAAGGTCCAAAGTAGTAAAATATTTAAAACCTGATAATTTATTCAGCTGATCTTCTATACGGGGTAATGGATAGTGAGTGTTCTTTAAATGTTTTTCTGTTGAGAGCTCTAAAGTCTGTTCTTGTTTTTTTTTCTTAACAATTATAATAGGACTGAGAACTTGATTCGCGTATAATTCCCGCTTTCATCATTTCAGCAATCATTACTCTTACTTCATTTTTATTCATTAAACGATAAGCAATAGGGTCTATATACTATTGGACAGTTACCAGTTAATTTAATTGCTAGCTCCTCATTTTTTGTATATCCTAACTCACTTAAATTGAAACCAAAACAGCATCTATATTTATTTTGCATGAACTGTCTATTCTATTATTTACTATTATGTGCTCATTTACTATTTATACATTCATTTTAACGTTAGTCCGTTCTTTATAAATATAATTCGTTTCTTGCTCAATTTGATATATAGTCGGACTCTCATTATATAAAACTTTAATTGCTCTAATTATATTATTGTCTTGTTGTAAATTTATATTCAAGTGGAGTTCACATTTTGAAATTATTTTACCATTTCCATTATGAAAATTATACAATCCTTTTATAACATAATATTCTTTACGCGGCCTTAACCTAACTCCACCTTCTATAAACAATTCACCGTTGTAGTTTGGTTCACAATAAACGTCAGCTATTGTTATTCTGCTAAACCGCCTTTTTACATTTTATTTTGACGATAAATTTTCATGCTTGTTATTATCATTATGATTAGACATTATTTTCAAAGTATCATGAGATTTAAACGTAATAATATGCATTTGCTCCGTATAAGAATGGCCTACTGAAAGTGGCTACTTAGGCAAATATTCATCGGGTACTATAAGCACTTCTGTTATTGCCGAAATATCATCTATAATAATTTGGACATCGCAACTACCTATAGGCGTAACTGTGGAGTTACCGAAACCTACGGGCCTCTTGGTCTCTTAATAAGTTTTCTACCACCTAAATCAATAAACGAATCTATTGAAATACCATTAACAAAAGCGAATGAAATTTTTTATCATCACTTTCACTATTGAGTATCAAAACCGTCTTTTCATTGCTAATTGTATTATTTGTGTCAGTTACATTTTCATTTAGCTCGCGTACGGGTTTTTTATTACTATATTGTTAGCTAAATGACGTATAAGATGACATTTAACACATCGCTTAATATGAAGACTATATTCAGGTAAAAACAGTATTTTGATATTTATCTCTGTTGTTTTTGGTCATAATTGATGACATGAGCGTTAATAAATTTGCTAAAATCTAATTGTGAATTAATATTACTATTACTATTAATTAGATCTTTACCTTTTTTAAAATGACGCTTACTTGAAGCACGAGGATTCTCATTATCTTCCTTGATTAAAGTAGCACGATGGTGATCATTTTGACGGCTAGTATGCTGTTCACCTTTGTGTTCATGATTGCGATCGCTGTCACCGCGTTGAACACAACTTCGGCTACGTCAGCTGTTAAACTCACAAAAAAAAGAAAGCACTTTTATAAATAATTATGTGGGTATTTTCGTTTTGTTCTAAGCAAGTTACCGCAATATAATAACTATTATCTTACAATCTATACTAATATTATAAAGAGGAAAGATTTGTATGTTTGTTTGTTTGTTTGTATTGAATATACTCAAAAACTACTAGACTGACTTTGATGAAATTTAGAATGGAACATAGGCTATTTTTTATTGTGAAAATAAGAGTAAAAAGGGTTAAAGTGGACCCTGAATTTTTTTTATAGATAAATTACTTAAATCAGTTCATAAATAAAATAACTGTAACATGCTTTTTTATGCTGGAACCTTAATCGTTTACAAGAGATAGATTATACGAAATTAGGCTTGAAATTACAATAATGTACCTTAAAATATTAGAAGGATCATATTAGGAGTCACGAAAGAAGTCAAGTCAGAACGTTTTTTATTAAATGAATATTCCTTTAGTTCCAGCGTGCGAAGTCGCGAGCGGTCCGCTAGTTGATACTATAATTGTACTTTATCGCTCTTTACAATGCCACCTGTAGCGTCGATTGCAACGAACTTGCAGCAGATGCACTTGCCATGATTGCACTGATACCTGTTATCAATGTCAATATGTGTCGTACTTGATTAAGATAATTTTCAATTTCCAATGCTGGATTTGTATTATATATTTGTGTATATTTTATCATGATAGATGTAACAAATAGTGGCTAAATTTCAAACTGTTATATAGAATATCAGAAGTATATTAGATGGGTAAAAAAATTTCATATATGTATAAATAAAAATAATTATATGTTACACATAAATTAGAAAAAAAACTATATATATGCTCAAAATTATATTAACAGTATCAAGTATCAACACAAGTCGTATTCTTTTATTCTAAAACAATCAACAATCCTTTTAAAATACTATGTGCAGCCCGAGGCGTTCAAAAGTTCATATTAGAATTCACTACGAGTGCATTGTAAGCACACGTCATGGTATACGAACACTCAATCTTCGTGTACAGCCAGACACTGTACCGCTGTGCCAAATCGGAATTGAATTTTACTCATCATAAAAATATATTGACATATCTATGTGCTTAACTATCATTGTAATAAAAGGCTTTTTAAGATAGGTTGTTTAGCTTTTATATAACAAAAATACATGTTGGATTTAGCACGTTTGAATTTATTGAGGACTAGTTTTAGCTTACAATGCAATTACAATTTAGACAAAATGCTGTAAGATAATTCTATTATAGTAAAGTTTTGACTTGAGTTTTTTCTGTCCTCAGAAGGACTACAGATCTAATGATTTGATAATAATGACGACGACGATATGACGTTGTATTTAGAAAAATGATATTGACCGATGGCAGACAGACAGATGGACGAACTGGTTATAAAAAGTAGGGATCACTTGTCCTAAAGTAACTCTTTAAATTTTCGAAAAGAATAGATTTTTAGGAATTTGAATAATAAATCTTATCTTCTTCTATCTAATTTGCTGGCAAGATTATATATTTTTTGTTAATATAGTAAACGACTTTTTGTGAATATAGTAAACGAACTTTTATGTTAAATTAATAAAAAAAAAAAAATTAACCGCTATTAGTTCTTGTCCTCTAAGAGAGCATACGCCGAGTGGACAAAAAACAGGCAAATCGATTATTAGTTGACGTGAGAATGTGAATAATTCTTCTCGATTATAATTCTTACTAGTTGCACAAATCAAATGGCTAACTCGCAATTTTAGTACCTGGAGCTGTAATTTGAAACACACAGTTTCTAAAATTGGTTTCACATATTATCCTAGAATCGGACCTCGTGACCACGGACTACTGCAAAGTGTTCGTAGCTTCGAAATAATTGGCTTCACTAAAATGTGCGAAACTAACGACTAATTTTTTCTCTCACATTACATTGAGCAAGATCTATCTATCATTTTCACAGATTTAAACCAACACACTCGATGCCTGGCCAAGTTTAAATCTCCGTCCTCTATTATCTCCAAGTTACTATTGTACCAATGTAAATGTATAGCTACATATCAGTTATATACCTCCATATCAGTTTGATTGCAGGGTTCAATTAAGAGCAGGAACGTTGCTCCTCTGTAAATACCCCAAAGAACCTCAAGAACTATATCAAACAATGAAAGAAGCGTGATATTACCTACAAACGGAGAAATACTTGAGATATCTTTATATTTTATCTTTAGTTATCACATTTTGGATTTACGTCATATTCAATATATTTAGATTAATTAATTTAATAAAATAAAATATTTTTTACGTATATATATTATTTCGTCTTTTTTTTTTCTATCCACCTCTGAATTTCACTACATGAGCGAGATAAAAATTATAAATGGTGTAGTATAGTTTCTTACTAAATGTAATGTGAAAAATACACGAAGATAATAGAGATGTACTCACCTAATGATACATACGCTAAAGACGACATGATAAGATATAATGAATCAAGTATGTCTAGGATTTTGTAGATTATTAAAATAATGATAAAAAAACCTTCTTCTTTGTCTATCCTTGTTATAAGTTTACACACAGACACATTGATTCGACAGACGTCGAAATGGAATATACTTTCTATTGAGTACTATTATATGATTGAATTCTGAGAACAAAAATAAACTGCAATGAATTTAGACATTGTAATGTTAGCATTTTGGAGCTGTAAACAGCAGCTTTAGAGCTGTAAACGTAACACATGTTCAGAAGTTTTAATAGAAGTCACTAAAATGACGACGGTGCATGTGTTTTAATAAGCCTTCCTTAATAGAAATAATATACACTAACATGAAATTGCTTTGACCATAAAACTATGAAGTAGAAAAATAAAACAATTCCCAAAATTCTGGCGTTGCGATAAATTTGAACCAAGTTTTGAGAGACGCGCAAGAAGTAGTGAGCAACTTCCTCGTGTTCTGTATAATAATTTCTGGGCGCTCTCACAAGCTGCATTGGGCAACTTCAGTCAGCCTTCGGTTGCACAGTGTATGACATCCTGGTCCATACGGCCAAAGAGAACGCCAATCTCCTCTCCTCCTCTTTTCACCTCAAACTCAACTTTGGGTGACCAAGAAACCACACCGTACATCATTCTTAAATTCCAGTTCAGCTCTATGAATGCTATGTTCAGATGAACGCTTCGGCGAGCTGTCTTCTTTGGATATTCACAAGTCGAGTGTGCCAGATAGCATTTCTTCTTTATTGTTCCGTGTTCTACCTTAACCACTGGGCTATGACTATTGCAAGCAAGGGAAAGGGCCTGGCAGTTACTCTGGACATGGAGAATGCCATCGATTGAGTGTGGCACAGGACGCTTCTTGCAAAACTTCTATGTTCGCCCAAACACCTATCGGCCTGTATAGGACCCATGTCTGGTCTTGTATGGAGTTCTGTTCTGATCTCAAGGCTATTGCACTCTAATATTAGGTTGAACCATTTCTTGGCTATAAACCATAACTGGACCAATTCTTGGCTAAACTATGGCTTGGCTAAACTTGGCTGAACCATTTCTTGGCTATATGGCCTTTTGAATCGGGGCAGCAATAATCTGTGAAAAACTAGACACTTTGGCTTTGCATAGAGATGTTTCACCACGTACCACTTACACACACGTACACTGTGGAGCGGCCTACCTGTTGCAGTATTCCTGGTCAATAAGATATGGGCACCCTCAATAAACTGGTCTATCTCCGCGTTAAAGGCCCACGTTACACGCAGGCATATGTTACACGGAGTCGCGGGTGGCGGTAATCACTTACCATAAGGTGACTACGTACTATTACTATACTATTACTTTTATAACAAATAATAATTACTTATATCTATAAATAAATCTTTTAACACACTTATTAAATATACTATAAATATTATAACCTTATCATAAAAAATATATATATGTATTTTTTTAATGGGGGCAGATTGCACAGAAAAATTTTTCTACACTAGCCAGCCATATATTGTAATTCTTACCCAAGTCCCAGTTGGAGTTCCAAGATTGTAAGCGATCATTAAGCACACATATTGTCGCATTCAATAAGTTGTAAGCAAATTGTAACTGTAATAGTAAATGCATACTGAATGATACAAAATATACTGATTGCATTATGAAGATAACCACAAAAAAAATAGTTTTCTTCAATTACTACTACTAGACTAGTTTCATTTCAGTTACAACTAGATCAATAGGTCCAACTAAAGGTCCACAGGCTGCGAATGGTTTTCAATTTAGAGAAGGCGAGCTCTTGCTGATAATAACGCAGAATTTACAGTACATAATTTGATTTTATTTGGAATGTTCAAACCTAATAATAATAATAATAATAATAACAGCTCCCTACGGGAATTCACCTTGTTGCGGTGGTGGGGCTTACGGGGAGGAGATACAGATCTTGCCAAGTGAACTTGATAATTCGGTTATTAGACACTTTTTATAAATGCCAATAAAATCTGGACTAACCCTTCCTAAACTAATAATTCCCAAACCTTTTTTTCATAAAAAATGGAAAAAAGAGTGTATAATTTATGGCCGTAGAGCTATTATGTATAGGAATTTACTTACTACACATAAAATTCAGGAAATTAAAGAACTCAGACTGTTACTGCAGAAAGAAATTCCATCCAAGGTTTCTTGTCAACTAACTCAGATTCAACGACGTATATGGACTAATGATATAAATGAAACTATCTCAGTTCAGAGAATAGCAGATGAGAGACGAGTTATTGTAAATAATAGATTGATTAAACCACAGCGATTAATAGAAATCAGAAAAGAAATAGAATCATATATTAATTATAAGAATATAACAACGGAGCAAAACGAAATCAATTCAACACCAAATAATACAATATTAATGTGCCAGTTATCAAATGCAAAAGAATCTATTCTACATTCTGAAACCCAAAACAAAATATTAAGTAATAATTTAAACAAAGAACGAAAGGCAAATAATACTGTAATGAATTAAAACAGAAAATATCAGATTACAGATGAAAACAAAACTTCAATAGACCGCTGCTTTTAACGAATCCTATACAGATTTTAGTAACATATCACCACCGCAACGACCCTATATACCAAAACAAAAATATAGTATAAATTCCTTGCAATAGTTGAGTTTTAAATTTAACAATATTACCAAAACACTTAAAAACGGATATTTAAAAGCATAAGCTAAGCATTTATGGCAGCAGTCGACAATGGTACTAAAATAAAACAAGATGCTCCAAGGTGGCAAATAAGATTAGAAGATAGAATTAAAGACCTTAGAGTTAAAATTGGTAGAAGTACAGAATACATACGCAGCATGAAACAGAAAATATACAACTTACAGAACTTTTGGATACGCTCAAACAAAAACTTAGCGCATTAGCAAATCGATTATGTAGATACACACAAACAGGACGGAGAAAAGAGCAAAATAAGCAATTTACTGCTAACGTAAAATTATTTTATAAAAACTCAAGTCAAAAGTAATAATATTCAAATACAAATGATAAAGGAAAAAAACATTGAGTTGCCTACTCCATCAAAACTTCACAATTTCTGGTCTTCAATTTGGTCAGTGCCAGTTGAAAATTCATAAAATAATTGGGTAGACGAACAGAATCACTTATGTGAGCAAATACCTCTGATGGAGTTTAATATAATAGATGCCGATATTTTGTAAAACTTGTTATCAATAAATAAAAAACACATAATTGGAAGGCTACTGGGTCAGATTGAATCCATAATTACTGGTACAAAAAACTTTCCAGCTTGCACGTACACTTACTTAAACATATCGATACCTTTATAAAATCACCTAACACAATGCCACTATTTTGACTTTTGAATTGAAAACAACATGCTAAGGATCCGACTGACAGCCGAAATCCAGCTAAATACAGACCAATCACTTGGTTACCAACTATATACAAAATTATTACATCATGTATTGCAGAACTTGTTTATAAGGATATCAATACTAATAGTATATTAGCTGAACAACAAAAAGGTTGTCAATGACATAGTCAAGGATGTAACAACAACTAATCATCGATTTAGTAACTTCCAAACAAGCTCGTACAAAAGAGAAAAATATTTACACTACGTACATAGACTACAAGAAGGCGTTCGATTCTGTGCCACATTCTTGGCTTTCATATATATTAAAACTCTATAAAATAAATCCAGTCATAAAGATTTTCTGAAATTTAATATGCAAAATTGGACTACAAAATTAAAAGTAAATGATCAAGGTCACATGATAGAAACCGACCAAATCCCTATACGTAGAGGCACATTCCAGGGGGACTCCTTCCGTCCTCTTTGGTTTTGCCTATCAATAAATCCATGGTCTCATTTGCCCAATAGAAGTGGAAAAGGATATAATATCAAAAGCTAAGATACACAATACACGTTATCACAATTAATCTATATGGACTATATTAAACTTTAATTATCAAATTTTCAAGGTATAAAACAGTTACCAGATATTACACAAACTTTTTATTTAGATATTAAAATGGAATTGAGGATAGATAAATGTAAAATACAATCAATATGTCGTGGGTAAATAGAACATAATGCACATGCGCTACAAACAGGAAAGGAAAGAAATTGGGGAAACTGTTAATGATACCGGATATAGATATTTAGGATATCAACAAACTAGACAAATACATAAAAAAGAAACTAAAATAGAAATCAGTCAAAAGTTTAAACAAAGATTAACTTCAATTCTTAATACAAATTTTAATTCTCGAAACACTATAAAAGCAATAAATACGTTTGTAGTCCCAATACTCAATTATTCTTTTGGCATCATACGTTGGTCACAATCTAATTTAAAAATTTACAACGAACAACCCATACACTTATGACTAAATTTAGAAAGCATCATCCACGTTTTTGCATTCAAAGATTAACAATTCCTAAACATGAAGGGGAAGAGGTCTGATAGATATAAAAAATTTGCATAGTAAACAAATAACATCACTTAGAAAATTCTTCCATGATCGCGCACAAAATCAATATTCAATAAAGCAATTGTAAAGGTCGATTTAAACCATACTCCTTTAAACTTGGAAAACGAACAATTACAGCAAAACGAAAAAATTATAACATTAGAACAGAAACTAAATGTATGGCAAGCCAAATCTCTTCACGGAAGACACCGTGCTGATCTTTTTAACCCAATCGTAAGCAATATTGCCAATTATTTCCAGAAACGTAGAGATTTATGTTAGCCATACAAGATCAAATAGTAGACACCCGTAATTATAGAAAACACATTATTCGTGACACCCAAATAGACATATGTCTAGACACTGTCATGGGGCTAGTGAAACAAAATAACACATAACAGCAGCTTGTAAATCTATTGCCGACCATTTATTATAGACGGATTATAAGCATCGTCATGACCAGGTAGCATGCATTGACGAACAAGTCAATATTTAGCTAAGAAATTTAATTTAATAAATGACACCGTTCCATATTGTAAATATAAACCACAGTCAGTAATAGATACAGCTGAATATAAACTCTATTGGGATAGAACAGGAATTACAGATCGAACAGTTTATCATAATCGCCCGGATATAACATTACATATCAAAAACATAAAACAATTTACCTCATAGACATTGCTATACCGAACACGCATAATCTTTCATCTTCCTATTCGGAGAAAATGACAAAATACACAGATTTATCTATTGAACTCAAATCATAATGGCAAGTGAACACAATTAAAATAATTCCAATAATACTTTCATCTACAGGAGTCATACCAATCACTTTACACTCTTCGCTCAAGCAACTTGACCTTCACCCTTTGATATATATTCAATTACAAAAAGCAGCCATTCTGAACACATGCCGTATTGTTAGAAGTTTTTTATCATTATAAAATATACATTTAATTATAATTTATACATGTTTCTAATGTTGACCAAAAGCCCGCATTAGAAAACAGATCCCCTGCAATGGGAGCAATATTTTAATATATTTTATTTAAATAATAATAATTAATAATAATTTGAATAGTGGTCTCCGGCTGATAACCAATGATAGTCAGCTAGCGCTTTAGTAATTTAATTATTTTGTTTACGTTATTATACAATTCTGAAGGTAGATTAAATTATCTTTCCAATACTTACTACTCTTTTTGGCATAAATCACATCAAGAATCCTTAGAAACATAAAAATTAAATAAAAAATGCATAAGGATATAATGAAACCCCATATTCTTCTATTAGATGTTTTTATCATTACATTTATGTAACTGTTGTGTAATGCCTTATTTAACTGCAAAATAAGATAGTATATTTAGAATTTCTAGAATATATAATATATAGGTAATGGCCGTGACAAAAAGTGTTGTATATATGGATTCACCTTTGTATACAATTTAAGTATTTATTATTTGTTGATTTTCTTTAATCCTCGAAAAGCCATAAAGAGCCATAATACATCTTGAACAGTACTATGAAAGATGTATATTATCATTGATAATTCAGTCCGAAAACATATAGCTTTTTCCGGATCCATATATATATTAATATCATATATATATAAGATATAAGATCCTATATATATTAGTACATGCCATATATATATAAGATCCATATATATATTAGTACATGCCACAAAATCTGTTATACCTAAAACAGGATAAGAAAAAAAAATTAGCTTCACGCTGTATTCCTTACATAGCAGGGCAAACTACAGCATGCAGGGCAGACGGAACCGTAGGTATATAGTGTTAAGACACTCCGTGTATGACGAATACAAGCTATTATATTATATATAGCTTTTATTGATTATTGTAAAGGCGTTTGATTCTTTAATACACCTAAAAATATAGCAGGCATTAAAAGAAGAAGGAATTGAGCACAAACATATAAGATTAATAAAAAATGTCTATAGTCATAGCACAGCAAATATTCAGTTGGAGAAGAAAAGCAAGCCATTTAAAGTAGAAAAAGGCGTAAGACATAGGTTCACGATGTCTCCAAAACTATTTTCAGCGGTACTGGAAGAAATTTTTAGGAAATTTAACTGGCAACATCTTGGAATTAATATAGCGCAGCAGCTAACGCATTTGAGATTCGCTGATGACATTGCGCTATTTGCCAGAACTTCCGAAGGTATTAGTAAAATGATAAGAGAACTTGCGAGGGAAAGTGACAAAGTAGGTTTAAAACTAAATCCAGAAAAAACACGGGTAAACATATGGAAATAAAAATTCAATATAACTGGATCATACAGAAATAAATTGCACTGATGAATATATTTATTTGGGGCAGGTCACAACACCTTTTAGGAAAATTCCAATACCATGCCAATGGAGAGAAGTATACTCAATGTGAAGAAATCTGATAGAATGAAAAACAGTGTGATCAGAAACAAGACAAAAGTGGGTAGGGCACATGATGAGAAGTAAAGACTTTAAGAAGTTGAATTTAGGTAGAATATAACTAGAAAATGGAATGTATTGAATGAATATACTAATACAGTAGGTTCCCCAATTTCCACCTGATGTATAAGGCGTGACCCTTATATATAAGGCGTGGAAGCGTGGAGTTAATAAAAATTGTTACTTACACGGAAGAACTATTAAAATTGTACTAATTATTTCATATATTTTCGATGGCAAAATTGATAGCAGTTTACTGTTCCATAAATATTTACTCCAGATACTTGAGCTGGTTTTATGTGTACGGGCGCTACTCCAAAAATTCTGGATAACCGAAGCACTGTCACCATTCCTTCTGGTATAATACATTCTTCATTTCCGGTCATGATTGCTAACTGTAATAATAGATTTATTATTATATATGTCACTGAATGATTACAAAGTTTCTCAAACGTGACCAAAAATAGAGGCAAAGTGACTAGCGCATTTCTTTGGAGAAAAACACAAAATAGCTAGGGACTACTGACAGTTGATGTTAAAGCATAGTGCAGAACAAGTACTAATAGTAAATATGGATTATTTTACAGTTAGGCGAGGGTGAGATGGCAGCCGGAGTACCTCAGTATCTGTGGGGGCTAATGGCGGACTATCTGAGGGGTCGCACAGTCCGCCTAGCCAACAAGTCGGGCGAGCTCCGCAGATACAGCGTCGAGTCCGGTGTCCCACAGGGTTCGGTTCTAGGACCGCTCCTGTGGAACATCGGATTTGACTGGCTCTTGCGGGGCAATCTCCCCCGCGGCACGTCTGTCATCTGCTATGCAGATGACACACTCCTAACTGCCCGGGGGAGAAATTTCGAAGAGGCGGCCAGCTTGGCCTCGGCGGGAGGTTCACTTGTGGTGCATCGAATCTCCCGCCTAGGGCTAAGAGTGGCGCTGCACAAGACCGAGGCCGTTTTCTTCCACGGACCTCGGCCGCGCCAACCGCCGGACGCCCATTTCCACGTGGAGGGTGCCCGCATCGAGGTGAAGGCCCAGATGAAGTATCTGGGCCTAGTGCTCGACAGCAAGTGGCGCTTCAGCGCACACTTCAGTGTCCTGTCGACGCGCTTGCTGAAGACAGCGGGTGCCCTCTCGTGGCTCCTCCCGAATATCGGGAGCCCCGGAGATCAATGCCGGCGTACAGGCGCCGGCATACTAAAGAGTATGGCCCTCTACGGGGCTCCGATATGGGCGGACTCACTGTGCCGACGGGAGAACGCCGCTGCCATCCGCAGGCCACAAAGGGCCATTGCACAGCGGGTGGCACGGGCGTATCGCACAGTGAGTTTTGCGGCGGCGTGCGTTCTGGCGAGAACTCATCCTTGGGAGCTCGAGGCTTGGGTTCTCGCCAGAGCGTACGAGTGGAAGGCGGGTCAGAGGGCGCTGAACCAGCGCCCGGACCCTGGAGAGCGTGAGGCAATCCGCCGGGAGATGAGGGACGCCGCCACTCAGCATTGGGCTGAGGACCTCATCTCCGCGCCGTTCGGGCGACGGCTGCTGGACGCCATCGGGCCCGTCCTTGGGGACTGGCTCGATCGGCGACATGGCTCCCTCTCCCTACGTCTTGTGCAGGTGCTGTCCGGGCATGGGTGCTTCGGATCGTACCTGCACCGGATCGGGAGGGAGGAGTCGCCAGCGTGCCACCACTGCGGGGCCGCAGTGGATACGGCGGAGCACACCCTGGTGGTGTGCCCCTCGTGGGCCGAACCCCGCCGCGCCCTGGTGGCAGCCGTCGGGGAGGACCTCACGCTCCCCAGCGTGATCGCCGCCATGCTCAGGAGGGAGGAGGCATGGGCGGCGGTAGCCTCCTTCTGTGAGGACGTCATGTCACAGAAGGAGGCGGCGGAGCGCATGCGGGAGGACGACCCTCTCGCAGCGCCGCTCCGCAGACGAAGAAGGGGTGGAAGGCGGCGGGCTCAACGTCCGTCCTCGTCCGCCCCAGGGGGTGATCAGCGGGCGACTGGCGCGGGGGCGCCACCGCCCGCACCTCAAGGATCACCCCACTCGTCGGACCACAATGGCCGTGCACTCCGGCCATTGTAAAGACCCCTTCCCACGCGGGAGGGGTGTGAAGGGCCTGCCGTAGGGCGGGCAGTCACCGGCGAGGGCCTGGACGCTATGGACTCCCAGGCCCTCTCCACTTAGGTGAGGTCGGAGTGTCGCTGGGTATTTTTAGTGGGTATACCGGGAACGACTTTACCGGGGAGTCCCACATACCCCTCTCCCGCCCCCCGGCGGGGAGGGTATGCGTAATGTCATTTTTTCCCAGCGTCAAAAAAAAAAAAAAAAAAAAAAAAAAAAAAAAAAAAAAAAAGGTTGAGATGGCAGCGCGAGATGGTCAGCAAAATATGAACAAAAACAGGCCAATATTTAATCCAGTATTTGTCAAGAATAATCCGAGTGTAGCAGTTAGTTTAAAATAAAGCCTGTAAAAGAATAAGATTAAGATCTTAGCTGTACAATCTTTAAGCTGATTAATCTATTTTTTACAAACATGAAGCTGAAGCTGTTTAATCTATTTTTTACAAACATGTGACGACTTCTTAATTTTAAGTGGAAACCAGAAAGGTTAATTCCCAATCTCTTGTCGTTATTTTAGTTTAAAGTTCCTTACAAATGCCCCAGATATCCCACAACACTTTTTCACGTATTAGGCTCTAATTATCCAGTTCCACGTTTATGTCGCCTAGCAAATGAGCAATCTACGAAAATTGACATGTTTTGGGAATCACTTCGTAAAATCAAGAGATTTACTCTTGCACTCATCTCTTCACTCTTCCACGGAGGCGGCCTTTATGCAGGACTGGCTGTCCCCTCCCGTGGACGTCCGGGATGTGGACGCCGCGGCGGACCAGCTGAGGGCCTCTCTGACCGAGGTGTGCAACTCCAGCATGCCTCGGTCTCACCGTCCTCCTGCCAGCCGCGCCGTTTACTGGTGGTCGGAGGAGTTGGGGGATCTCCGGGCCGCCTGTGTGGTGACCAGGAGGGCCTACACCAGGAGCCGGCGGCGGCGCCGTCGCGACCTGGAGAACGAGGGCCGCCTCTATGCCGTCTACATAGAGGCGAAATCTGCCCTGACGGCGCGAATTGCCGAGGCTCAGGTCAGCGCGAGGGCGGAGATGTCGGAGGGTCTCGACATTGACCCATTTGGGAGGCCGTACAAGGCGGCGCGCAACAAGCTGCGCCCGTGTGGTCCCCCAATTGCCGAGACCCTCGAGCCTCCTGGATGGGGTGTTACAGTCCCTGTTTCCGCGCAGGGACAACTTCACCCCTCCAGCGATGACCGCTCCGCGCTGTGCGGCTCCATCGGCCGAGGAGGTCCCCCCTGTGACGGAGGACGAGGTAGAGATGGCGGCACTCTGCCTCCGGGCAAAGAAGACGGCCCCAGGTCCGGACGGCGTCCCCGCCAAGGTGGTGGCCATCGCCGCCTCCCAGATGGGAGAAAGGTTTCGGGACCTCTTCAGTGCGTGTCTGACGTGCGAGAGGTTCCCGAAACCGTGGAAGGAGGGCCAATTGTGCCTTCTTCGGAAGGAAGGGAGCCGGCGGACTCCCCCTCGGCATACCGACCCATCGTTTTGCTCGATGAGGTCGGTAAAATGTTCGAGAGGATCCTCGCCGCCCGTATTAACAAGCACTTGTGCACAATTGGCCCGGACCTAGCGGACGCTCAGTTCGGTTTTCAAGCTGGGCGTTCGACGGTGGATGCCCTGTCCCGTCTCAAGGGACAGGTGAGGGAGGCGATGGCTGCGGGGGATGGACTGTTGGCTGTGTCATTCGACATAGTCAGGCGCTCCGCTTCTACGGAGTGCCTCAGTATCTGCGGGGGCTAATGGCGGACTATCTGAGGGATCGCACAGTCCGCCTAGACAACAAGTCGGGCCAGCTCCGCCGATACAGCGTCGAGTCCGGTGTCCCACAGGGTTCGGTTCTAGGACCGCTCCTGCGGCACATCGGATTTGACTGGCTCTTGCGGGGCAATCTCCCCCGCGGCACATTTGTCACGCAGCTGCTATACAGATGACACACTCCTAACTGCCCGGGGGAGAAATTTCGAAGAGGCGGCCAGCTTGGCCTCGGCGGGAGGTTCACTTGTGGTGGATCGAATCTCCCGCCTAGGGTTGAAAGTGGCGCTGACAAAGACCGAGGCCGTTTTCTTCCGCGGTCCTCGGCAGCGCCAACCGCCCGACGCCCATATCTATGTGGAGGGTGCCCGCATCGAGGTGAAGGCCCAGATGAAATATCTGGGCCTAGTGCTCGATAGCAGGTGGCGCTTCGATGCACACTTCAGCAAGCTGTCGTCACGCTTGCTGAAGACCGCGGGTGCCCTCTCATGGCTCCTCCCTAACATAGGGAGCCCCGGCGAACAATGCCGGCGTCTATACGCCGGCATACTGAGGAGCATGGCCCTCTACGGGGCTCCGATATGGGCGGACTCACTGTGCCGACGGGAGAACGCCGCTGCCATCCGCAGGCCACAAAGGGCCATTGCACAGCGGGTGGCACGGGCGTATCGGACAGTGAGTTTTGCGGCGGCGTGCGTTCTGGCGAGAACTCATCCTTGGGAGCTCGAGGCTTGGGTTCTTGCCAGAGTGTACGAGTGGACGGCGGGGCAGAGGGAGCTGAACCGGTGCCCGGACCCGGGGGTGCGTGAGGCAATCCGCCGGGAGATGAGGGACGCCGTCACTCGGTATTAGGCGGAGGACCTCATCTCCACACCGTTTGGGCGACGGCTGCTGGATGCCATCGGACCCGTCCTGGGGGACTGGCTCGATCGGCGACATGGCTCCCTCTCCCTACGTCTTGTGCAGGTGCTGTCCGGGCATGGATGCTTCGGATCGTACCTGCACCGGATCGGGAGGGAGGAGTCGCCAGCGTGCCACCACTGCGGGGCCGCGGTGGATACGGCGGAGCACACCCTAGTGGTGTGCCCATCGTGGGCCGAACCCCGCCGCGCCCTGGTGGAGCCGTCGGGCAGGACCTCACGCTCCCCAGCGTGATCGCCGCCATGTTCAACAGGGAGGAGGCATGAGCGGTGGTGAGGGGCCTGCCGTAGGGCGGGCAGTCACCGGCGGGGGCCTGGATGCTATGGACTCCCAGGCCCTCTCTACGCAGGTGAAGTCGGAGTGTCACTGGGTATTTTTAGTGGGTATACCGGGAACGACTTTACCGGGGAGTCCCACATATCCCTCTCCCGCCCCCCGCGGGGAGGGAATGCGTAATGTCATTTTTTCCCTGCGTCAAAAAAAAAATAATGTCAACGCAGATGGTCAATTTATATTTGATTCTAATGAGTAATACAAAGCAACATGGAATAAAAGAAGGTGATTTAAAGGTGTCTGCATTGCTGCCTGGTCGCCCACAGATGGTGCAGTTATTATTGCTTCATACATGTGTGTATTCTCTGAAAGAAGTGTGTGCAAATGATAGTATAAACGGAAAGATATTGTAACAAGCGAATAAAGTGTAAAATAATAATAATAAAAGGAAGTAGAAGAAAGAAGAAGTGCCTTAGCTACGTTTATGAGAAATTTATACAGCCGATACACAATTCTTACATAATTTAACCGATATATTTGAAATTTGTCATTTATTGTATTTTTCGTGTTTACTTTTCGTGTACCGAAATTAATTTAAACCAAATGAACATGGTATAAATCTATTACACCGTTAGCACTTCAATACGTAGTAGGATATTCCAAACTACTTTAATTATTCATTCAGTCGACCGATATTGATACAAACACTACCAATAAGTACTAAATTTATAACAGTAATCAACTAATATATTATTCACTTTAAGTACAATTTCTAACTAATATTTGTGACTACAAAATAAGTCACACGTCTGCACAGAATTTTTTTTATAAGTTAGAAATATATTACCTTTCTCTCAGTTTGGTTTTAGAAGAGTACTATTAACAGTGTCATCTCATCTTAACTACAGAAGATCGAGTAGTTTGCCAAAGGAGAGTATTTCCTTGGTGTTTTTCTGGATAATGCTTCCACATATGATAATATTCTTTCTCCGATACTCAGGCAGAAAATGCAACATCTAAATATTCCACCGAGGCTGGCTTACATATGTAACCTGCTTACTTTCTATTTCTATTCTGTAAAGCATCCACTTCTTACTATGCCCTCTAGACATCTCTAGAAGTGTATTCCTCAAGGTTCAGTATTCAGTCCTTTGCTGTATAATATTTACATGCATGACCTGCTATCGTCTGTGAACAATTTTTGTAATATTCTTCAATATGCCAATGACATTGTTCTCTATTATAGTTCAAAATCGATAGAGGACACCACTTTTCGCTTAAATGCTACTTTGCATTACCTAAACCAGTGGTTTTCTGATCACGGCCTTGCATTGGTTGTAAAGTGGTTGTATTTTCGAAAACCTTTTTTTTTGATTCCGAATTCCGAATGATTCCGAATGTTGAAATTTATTATTATTAGGAAATTATTACTCTTTCTGATAATGTAAAATTCTTAGGCATTATTCTTGATAAAAGTCTGGACGGAATTGCTGATACTGAATGTATCATTAACAAATGCGAAAACAGCTGTAAATGCTTTACGAGCAGTTTCTTTTATGTGGTGGGGTGCACAACCTTATTCTCAAAAACTATTTTACAATTGATTAGTCCGCAGCCACATTGACTACGGTCTATTTGTATTACACCCATTTAATAAACTAGCTACTGACAAATAGAATCGAATTCAATACAAATGTCTCAGAGCAATATTCGCTGCAATGAGGTCTACTCCTACTTTAAGTTGAGTGTGTTGATCCTCTTCTCTCTATCCAAAGCTAATATCTGTCCGATCGTTTTGTTAACAAATTGTTTCAGCTGTCATCCTATCCCCTTTTACATGAACTGCCCAAATTAGCCAATCTTTCCTCCCGTGAGCAATCTATTTCGTATTTACCTAATAGTTTCCTTAGATTTTCTAATCTCCCCCATCCCATAAGTCGTTCTCCTTGTATTCTACTTTATTGTACTCCCTTCCAAGCGTTAGTTCACAATCCATCTATAGTCACAGATTTTGGTCTGTCCAAGGAAGATTCAGGCGCCGACACTAAATTTCAAGCTTTAATTAGTATAAAGTGGCCGAATCATCTTCTCATCTTCACGGATGCTTACAAGATTTTGAAAAAAGCTGTGTTGGTACAGCTTGCTGGATCCTAAAATTTAAAATTATTTTACAGTTCAAATGTCCCCCGAATTATCAGTATTTACTGGCGAGGTTGCTATATTGGAAGCCATTCTGTTCACTCTTTCCCATTACATTCGACAGACTGATATTTTGACAGACTCTTTAAGTTGCTTATTGGCTATAAAGCAAAAACCTTTTTGAAGTAAGCCGGGGTTTTCTATTATTTCGAGGATACGTGAACCATTGCTTTCATGTAGTCTGAAGGGGTTGGATGTATCACTAATTTGGATACCAGGTCACTCTGGAATTAATGGTAATGTTACCGCAGATTCCTGTGCGAAATTAGCTGTTTCTTGCGGGACATTAAAACATTTTTCCTATTCAGCTCATGATTAATTGTCACTTTCAAAAACTCATATGGATAAGTTCTGGAAATGGTTCTGGAAATGCTTCTGGGAATCGTCTTAACGTTTTAAAGGTAAACATTATGCATTGATTCAATCAAGGATACCAAATCGACCTTGGTTCTATCGGCTAAGACATGTAAACCGTTGGTTTATTTCTACCATCTGTCACCTTGAACACTCATGTTCACCTGTTCATCTAGCTAAGATCAAGGTCAGGAACTATTCTCTGTGAATGTAGCCTAGATGAAGGCACATCCTCCCATATCCTAATCTGCCCCAAGCTCCTCCATCCTATTTACGACATGCTTTCTTTTCAAGTCCTCCGTCCTATTAATGTTAATTGTTTGTTGACGTTTGTATTTATTAAATTTCTGTGTAAATATATTAAAGGTAATAAAATTAAATTATAGTCTAACTCAATGTGTAAAATATTTCTTGCTAATTATCTAATTTCATGTAAAGATAGTTAATAGGTTCTATATTGTGTTGTTTTGTTGCAGATGCTGACTTTTTACTGGATTTGCATGCATGATTTGTACATGAATTATTATTTGAATGTGTGAATCATTCTTTTACCATATAACCTTCTTCGTGTGTTTTCCATTCAACATGACATTGGCGAAGTGATTTGTGTTTTACTGACACGCTCAAAACGCCATTCTTAAAGAACTGAACTAACTTAGTTTTTCCATTGCGGAGATGAAATAAAGAAATAAGTAAAATTTAAAGTTAGTATAACATAATTTTATATACAACGTGACAATGAATGATTATTTCCTAGCACGATTTGAAATTACGACAATGTAACGTTAGTGTCACTCAGTAAACATTTTCAATATCAAGATCGGACACATGCTTTCAGTTTTATCTTCGTTTTAATCGGAAAGTAGCTAGTTGGTTTATTTTATTTTAAAGTCCACACTAAAAATTAGAGCTACTAATTACCTCTATCGCATCAGTATTTTTAATATTATAAAATACTAGCTAGCAACCCACTTATTAAGTTAGCTAGATCGTTATTTGTGTTCGTTTTAAAATCTTACACCTATATATATACATATATATATATATATATATATATATATATATATATATATATATATATATATATATATATATATATATATATATATATATATATATATATACATATATATATATATATATATATATATATACATATATATATATATATATATATATATATATATATATATATATATATATATATATATATATATATATATATATATATATATATATATATTGCCAAAATTTATATGATAAATCGATATTTTTTCACGTATTTAATTTATTTCATTTATTTGTCTTGGTAACCACAAGTAGGAGAGTATTGTAGAAAGATTTAGGCTGTTTCTATCAGCATCGCAATTTACTTCATCTTTTCTTTTCTGTGCTCTCCATCTGCTCTTTCTTATTTGAAGAAACAATTCAAACTTATTCATGTAACTCAATCACGTTCTTAACCCACCGACAATTAGCTATTCCAGTAAATTCCTTTTCGATCTTCCTTTTTCTTTCATTCCTTTGCTATAAAGGCTGCGTAACTATGACATTCTTTAGCAATTTCAATATATTAAAAGCTTCACTTAAAAATCTCTACTTGTATATAAATAACTTTGTTTTTCAACATAACATAAAAAACCTATAATTTAATACACCATCTACAACCTTTTTACACAATTCTAACATCCAAGAATTGCCTGCAAGAAATGGCATCAAGCGATAAGGCTGCCTTAAGGTAAGGTCTTGAATTGTTTATACCACATCAGACGACTAAACGTCAAATTAATTGATTAAATTAATCTACAACGTATTTAATTGAAGAACCATAGTTCATGACTTTAATGTTTCTACAATTCGAAAATTACAACGTTCCTATAATTCATTCATCATTCGATATAAAATACAAAATATATATTATGCACCTATATTTAAACATGTTCTTCTGCTAACCAATAAAATAACTTGCTGTGTATCACTAAGATGCAGGAGATATCTGAAAATGTATATTAGCTTTTCAGGTAAGCGGCGTTCTTTTCACATTTATGGCCATTATTTTACAATTTCGAATTCAAGATCAAATTGTTTGAATAATGATTGATAGACACGCAAGCACATGAATAATCAATCTTTAAAGGGATCTAAAGCTGATACAACTAAAGAGTTTATTCCTCGACTAAAAAACGTAAACAAAAAAGAAAAATGACACACATTTCCACTATTTTACTAATTTATTTGTTACTTGATAAGATAATAGAGGAGGAGGATGATTGATATAATATAGTTTCATTGGGGAGAGTAGGGAAGCACAAAATATGATATATTTATAGTAATGAAAATAATATTTCAATAAGGAAAAATCAATAAATAAATATTTTCAATTTGTAGTTTTGGAATTTTGTATCGATTTTGTTTTGTATTTGAAATTTATGTCTGTGGAAATTTTTATGAATGTTTCCCGTACGTCATAGTGAAAAAACCGGAAATCGTAACCGGAAGGACCTATAGGAGCGGAACGAACCCTTATGTAACGGACAAACAATTAAGGATCACTTTTTTGTCTGTCTGTCTGTCAAGCAATTTTTCTTAAGACTAATAAAGACAAAATATCTAAGTAATCCAAGAGACTGAAATATAGAAAAAATCAAACTTATTAACTTACGTAATAATAAATTCATTGATTTAATTCTACCAGACACTTCCATCGGTGTTGAGTATACCTATGGGCGCCACAACAAGAATCGTGGATGTCAAGGGTTCATGGTCCGTTGGAGCACAGAAAAAAACTTCTAACTAGTAATTTAATTTATGAAACTTTGCCTTAAGTTAGAATAAATAAATCGTTCTGTACTTCAACTATACAAACTCACGTGCAGGTATATAATTACAATACACGGAATGTGTACCAACTAAAATTAACGATAGATATCAATTTAATTTTTAACCTGTATAATGCAAGGTTAGGGTGATCAGATATATTTACTATTCTATGAAAATTTACTTTAATATGACATAATTATTCGTTATTATCGTCAAAGTAGTTGTTATATATGCGTCACAAGTTTTACAATATATACCAATTTACTTACAATACAAGCGTGAAAATAAATTACAGAACTAAATATGTTCTTTACTGAAAATATTTTTATTTATATGATATAAGCTTAAAGTTACTTCCAAATATAAATCAATGAAACACACAAATAACGATTATTATTTATTCGTCTTAACATTGATAAACAGTTAATGAAGAAGAGTATGTGTATGAAGAAGTGAACCTTTTTCGCCTCATCTACTGAATGAGGCGAAAAAGGTATGCCGGGACCGTAGCGTTTGACGCTCCGTTCTCTGTCGCTACCCATAAATGAAGTTAATCTCAAATAAATAAATAAACAAATAAACATCTGTACACAACAAATTTATTCTTGAATGCAAGTTTTAATTTATATAAAAAAAATATAAAATTATACTTTACTCATTAAAAAATAAATTTAAAATAAATGCAGTCTTACCTTCTCAATAACATTAAGATGTCCGACGTATAATTTTATTTTACAATGTGCCTTCAAAGCATGAACAATCATCAATCCACAAAAAAGCATACAGTGGATTGTTTCCATTATTAAAGAAACTCTAGTTCTGCCACGTATTTCTTCAGATTTCATGATGAACAATTTATGCCAATAATAGGAGTAAAAAACTTCCAGCTGAAAAAAAACCAAACTAAAATTACCGTATAGTATAATTAATTGTATAAAATTACAGAAAAATAGTCCTTGCAATCTTTCCAGGTCGAGGGAACCTAGTGTTGAGACACTCCGTTTACCATTTTCATCTTAATAGCTTGATACAATGCGTGTTGTTTGGCAAGTGGTTTTGTACGGAGAAGTTAATTATATAACAATGCTCTAAGGCGCAGTCTTGGCTGTTTGTCGAAGCGATCAGGGAAATCTAAATAGCACTTTTTAATGGTTCCATATCTCGAAAGAAAAAAGCATTACTTCTATAAGGTCACTTTGATGTCCGTCTGTCCGTACATCAAGACAATATTTCTCAAGAACGCGTGTAGATAACTATATTTCACAGAAATAAATAAATTTCAAAAGAGCATAGCGTATACGAGGAAAGATCCATTAGTTTTGATTGTAGAAAAGTGTATTTATGATACAAGCTTTATTGACATCACCTATAGGTTGATTATTAATCTTGTCGAGGTACTTTAAAAGCTGTTGACTAGATCTATGTCCATCTAGAGATACAGAGCGGCCTTCGTTACCTTTATTTTCTTTCCGATACATTTAAAAGGACGTTTCGGAAATTGTAGAAACGCAGTTTTGCCAATTGTAAGTCCCGGATCGTATGCAATATATTTTGTATTTCATCTCTACATTCTCTACGGTTTCTACTGTTTGGGGGTTCAAGTTTTGTGAGATCTAGTATAGATTCTGTGTTTATATTTGTTTATAATATATGAAATATCAAATAAAGACTTATCAATAGAAATTATTAATAAAAGAAAATTTCCGAATATTGGTAATTTATATAACACAGAAAAACCAACGCAAACTTGTTCTTAGTTAATTTATACAATATTAGCGCATACGCCCGAAAATTTACGTTTGTCAAATTTCATAAGTTGTACTTCAGTGCACGAGTCAAATTCGCACTTGACCGATATTTTTTTGTCAGTTGACCACATTGGCCGTCAAATATAGAAAGTAACTTTTCAAAGCATTTTCTTTGCTGTTTGAAAAGTTCTACTATTTATCACTAGTCCACTACTTACACACTAACGATATAAATTTTATACGTAGCATTAGATTATCCCAACAGCGTTAAGGACACCGGAGCTATTCCACACATTCTCAATATGTACAGCACTCGTGGTAATGGCTTCGGAACTAACGCGTTCTGCTCTTTTAATTCTGAAGACTGCAATATAAAATAATACAAAATAAAAACTCTAAGCCTTACTATGTTAGTAAGAACAGAACCGAAGTTAGAATAAGATCCTTTGATATTACAATATATACGATTTTTTCAATATAGATTACATACAAGGTATAATATTAATTAAATACAATGTTACAGTGTTGATTTAGATACTAGTTTACAGATGAAAACAATGATAAATATTAAATATCTTTCAAATGATATACCTCTTATGATAGAGTACTTCTTTCCCTTTTGCCGTTAGTACCACAGGTTGCCAGTTCGATTTGTTTTTGGGTCAAGCAATTTAAAAATAAAAATATTTTACTAGTGCAACGAGTGTACAGTTTCATGAGTTTCAGCATTAAAGATTTAAAAAAAAGTATATATAGTATATATATATATATATATATATATATATATATATATATATATATATATATATATATATATATATATATATATATATATATATATATCTTCTTTTTCTTCCTGGCATTAGTCCCGGCTTTTTGCCAGGGTCTGCCTTCCGACTAAGACCAATCGGTCCATATGAGTGGCGCAGTGGTTTTTTGTGGAGCGATTGCCATCTGACCTCCAAACCCATTACTGGGAGAAACCAGGAAAGGAAAGGGAATAAGAGGCAGAAAGACTTGGAATATAGGGGAGGGACACCACTTACATGGATTGGATCGGGTTATGAAAGTGGTGGCTCGAGGTCCCGGGGTCGCGTACCCGTATGCCGGAAACCAAATATCGGACAGATAATTGGCTAGACACCCTCTGAGATGCCAACGCCACGCGGTGTTCCCAGGCGGTCACCCATCCAAGTACTGAACGCGCCCGACGTTGCTTAACTTCGGTGATCGGACGAGAACCGGTGTATATATATATATATATATATATATATATATATATATATATATATATATATATATATATATATATATATATATATATATATATATATATATATATATATATATATATATATATATATATATATATATATATATATATATATATATATATATATATATATATATATAATAAGAGGATAGAAAATTCAATTTTGTACATTAAAGATTTAAAAAAAAGTTTGATTGGGTCGGTTAATATGTCGATAGTAGAAGGCAAAAATCCACTCAGCAGAATTCTTGTTTGTCTGTCTGTCTGCCTTTGTGTCTCTATGTCTGTTTATTTGTTCTCCAATCACGCAAAAACTGGACATTTTTTTTTTTTTTTTTTTTTTTTTTTTTTTTTTTTTTTTTTTTTTTTTTTTTTTTTTTTTTTTTTTTTTTTTTTTTTTTTTTTTTTTTTTTTTTTTTTTGATTACTTAATTAAGTTAGCAGCAGCCCTACTGGCTACTTACATACTTATGTTACTAATCGTTACCATTTTGGTCTATATGTCGAATATGATAGCATAGCACTGGATGGTATACCGTACTACTGTACTTGAACGTAAAATAATCCAGTGCATAAAGCATTATTTTAAGCAAAAAGCATAAAGAATTATTTTTGGATAGATAAATTAATGAATTAACGGATGTATCCATGACACGCATTTGTTGACAGTAGGCAGAGAGAATTTAGTGTTAACACACTCTCGTTTTTGCCTTTTCACATTATCGAGTCCGTAATCATGGCGTCTACGGTCAGACGCTGTCCCAAGACCCCACAATATTGTGCCAAGATGACAACACTTTAACTAAACTAATTCAAATACCATTTCAACAAAAAATAACTACTCTATTTCCAATTAATTATTCTTCCACTTCTTTTCCCTGAGATTTTAACGTGAGCAGCGCTGGTAGCAAAATAATATGATAAAAAAGTAGTAAATAAAAGCTTATTGATGTTCCGCTGTAGGGCAAAGCTCTCAAACAACAAGATGGTTCGAGTTTCAGTATATTTCCTTTGCCTGGACAGAAGCGAGTACTCAATAAACGACCTAGGACCGCTCAAGTATACACTTCTTATCGATATTTTCTTTTTAGTATTACACTTGTATTGCAATTCATTATATGTAAAATTAAAATGTACTTTATTTAGAATTCTCGGTATATTCCACACAAATCAGTTTTGTACCTACTACTTTTGTATACCTGCATAGTATGTAAAAATATAGGTGTCAGTATTGTTGTATCGGGTGACTCTCATTAGCGGCGAAACGATAACTGATATTCAATTGACATGCAGCGATACACAGACCGCACTAACGAGAGCTTTACGTGGATACAAAAGGGTGGACCAGAGTACACGCTTCTTTTGTTCCTTCAACACAAAATGCATTATATTAAATTTTACTTTGAAATATAATTAATACATATTTATTATTGATATTATATACATACCGTCATGGCACAGAGGCATAGCTCCTGCCTGTAAACGTGACGTGGGTTCGATTCCCATGAGGGGAGAATGAATTATTTTCATTTTCTTCGCTCTGGCAACAAGGCAAAGCTTCTATATGTTAAAAGCTTATTAAAAAAATTTAATGAATTTCATCTTATAATTCTAAATTAAAAAAAGTAAAACTCTGGTTACCATAAATAAATGGAAAAAACCAAAGTTTTTTAATGTAGATATCTCGTCTGTTCGTATATCTAGTAACAATTGTATGTGTGATACTGCCACTCATACAATCGACGGAGATTATCATGGCCCCTAAGTTAATCCGTCCCTTATATGATGGCCTTCTTCATAAAATCCCTCGTCCTCTTCATGCTCAGTGCTTGTTAATATTTGTTTTTATACCCATATGTAAATTTGTTTGTAGAAACATTTAACATCACAAGTTAAAATATATATGTATAATTTATTACTAAACTACTATACTTATTTATCTTTACATTTTACATATACTTATATATTATACTTACATATTTTTACTTTATTATTGACTGTGCCATATCTATATTCTTTGTTAAATCTAAAACGAATGCACAAAAGCTTATATAATATATTCATTGAAGATATGTTATCAAACATTTTAATTTAATTAAACTTGCTCGACAGTCATAAATGCAAACCTTTAAGCGTTAAGAAATTATAGAGTACTTATAAAGTTGAAATACAAGACTCAAAACTTTTACTTCTAACTAACTTCGAAGTAAGATATCCGGTGCCATTTTGTTTGAAAACTTTACTTGATGTAAAACATGCGTGCTAAGACGCTTAACTTAGGGTTACGGTACCGTAGCTCAAAAAGGCTGGCGGAAAGTTGAGAACGAACTCTTCTCTCTCTTTGAGCGGAATAAAGCGTGCAGCTGAGTGTGTTGGTATCTATACATATACAATACTATGTAAATATTTAAATTAATTAAAGTATAATTAAGAAAAGTAAGAGAAACATTATAGTGTTTATTAATATATAGATAACATTTTTATTATAAAGAATAATTTTTATTATAAAAAATTTTTTTATAAAAAATTGTATATTAATATATATAGATAACTTTTTTAATCGCCAAATATCTCCACTAAGTAGGAATCAAAAAACCGAAGCATTGCTTCCACCAAAACGTTCAGGTCCACTAACCACTTAACCATAGGGATCTAAAAAGTCAAAAACATATACTAAAATTCTGTTTTATATGAATAACAACTACAAGTACTTTTTAATTAAGGAAATTATAAAATATCAGAGTATACCCTTACACATTAATTGAGAATGCAATCTAACACAGAAAGAACAAACGTAATTAAATTCCTCGACATTTAAAAAATCATTTCCAAAGCAGTATGCTGTCTGTGTGTCTGTGGAGTGGACTGTAATTCCATACCGGCGTAGTGTTTATTAAAGGATATCTATTAAATAAACTCAGCTCTCGTGTCTACAAAGATTCCTTCATTCTTCAAGTTCTAAGACAAAGAGAAGCACAGCAAATTCAAACTACAACTATTTTCCTTGAGTTTTATTTCAATTGCTTTATAGCATTCTCATTATAATAAACTATTACTATATAGTGTTCAGTTATAAATGAATAAAACATGCTTGTCATATAATCATATAATATAAAATATTAGTGTCAATAAAATATGTTTAGACATTAAATAAACAATTTAATTAGTTTATTACAAAAGCTGTCTGTAAAAAAATTGCCTATCGGTGAAATGTTTAATATTAGAGTATGTCCCATGCATTTGAAGTGACTTTTTACATTCCCTGTTTCTAAATGACAAATAAGTCCAGTATGGATTGATTTTCTCTCTCAATGCAATAAAAAATATCCTTTTCTTAAAAATGAACATAAAGTTTTCATATTAAATATATAAAAATAGTACTCTGGAAAAATGAAACCAGTTTTTCAAAATAAAAGAAGTCATCCGACAAAGGCGGAAGGAGCAGCAAGCGTTCCTCGTCAGACGCCAATATAATATTAAGTACATATCTATTCGAAGAAGCCCTCAGAGTATTGCAAGAAAATAGGACTAAAATAAAATAAGAGTACTTGCTGCATAAACACAAATTCCCTACGTTGATAGAAATCACTGAGTTGTTTACCACTTGACATTCTATATGACTTTGCTTGAATGCTTTATTACTTTTAAATTTTATAATATTTAAATTTTCTTTTTTTTTCAATTCACTTTACGAGTATATCGCATATATATATATATATATATATATATATATATATATATATATATATATATATATATATATATATATATATATATATATATATATTATATATATATATATATATATATATATATATATATTATATATATATATATATATATAGATATATATATATTATATATATATATATATATATATAATATATATATATATATATATATATATATATATATATATATAATATATATAATATATATATATCTTCTTCTTCTTCTTCTTCTAGGCATTATCCCGGCCTATTGCCAGGGTCTGCTTTCCTACTTAATCTATTTACACTTTGCACGGTCTTGAGCATCCTCAGTGGTTAGTCTATTGGCTCTCATGTCCTGCGTCACGACGTCCAGCCATCGCTTCCTTGGGCGTCCGGGGGGTCTTACTCCAGGGACAGACATATCAAGGCATTTTCTTCCGACGTAGTTCTTAGGCCGGCGCAAAACGTGGCCATACCATCTCAGACGACGCTCTTGGAGCTTATCCGCTACGTCACGGACCCCAAGACTACCTCGAATGAATGTGTTGCGTATGCGGTCAGCCCGAGTAACGCCACACATCCACCTCAGCATCTTCATCTCCGTTGCGTGAAGCTCCTGAGTGTGCCGAGATAATGCTGGCCAACATTCGCTACCGTATAAAAAAACTGGTCGGATCATGCTCTTGTATATCAGCCCCTTGAGTTTGGGCGGTATTCTGCGATGGCAGACCACACCAGTGACCTTCCGCCATTTGGCCCAAGCGGCGCTAACCCGGGCGTGGACATCGTAGTCGATGCCTCCGGACTCGTGCATAATGGATCCAAGGTACCTGAACTTCTCCGACTTAACGGCTGGCTCAGGCCCGATGTGGATGGTGCTCGAGTCTGGGTTCCCGCAAGCCATGTACACGGTCTTTGACACATTCAGTTTAAGACCACCGTTCTCAAGCGCACCCTTCCAGGCATTCACTTTACGCTCCAGAGTCAGTCGGTTCTCGTCAATGAGTACTATGTCATTGGCATACATCATCAGCCATGGAGGCTGGTCCTGGATGTGAGCCGTGACAGTATCTAGCACTACATTAAACAAAAGTGGACTAAGAGCTGAGCCTTGGTGAACCCCTACTGTAATTGGGAAGGGTTTGGTATCGCCAACAGCGGTCCTAACTGTAGAAACAGAGTCGTTGTACATGTCTCTGATAATAGCAACATAGGATTCAGGGATCCCTTTGGATCGCAGTGCCCACCAGATACACTGACGTGGCACACAGTCAAAGGCCTTCTGCAGGTCTAAGAATGCCACATGCAGAGCTCTCCTCTTTCCCCTGTGTGCCTCCATCAAAATTCTGAGGGCAAAAATGGCGTCCGTAGTGCCTGATCCTGGCTGAAATCCATATTGACCCTCAGAGACAGTACACTCTCGGCGGAGCCTGAGGGCAATCACGCGCTCTAAGAGCTTCATGATGTGACTCATAATCTTAATGCCCCTATAACTACCGCAATCTTGAACACTGCCCCTTATATCTATATATATATATATATATATATATATATATATATATATATATATATATATATATATATATATATATATCTATATATATATATATATATATCTATATATATATATCTATATATATATATATATATATATATATATATATATATATATATATATATATATATATATATATATATATATATATATATATATATATATATATATATATATATATATAGTATATATATATATATATATATATATATATTTAGCAGGGTAGGCAGAGACGACTTACTGCCTACCTTGCTGTTTCACTGTCGGAGATTAAACCCACAGTCATCGCGTAGATAACTGGAAAGGTCAAAACATGGGGACGTCCCGGAGGGCAGATATATATAATAATAAATGTAAATATATGTATATAATAATAAATGTATATAATAATAAATGTAAATATATGAGATAAAATATAATAGAAGGTATACCTCTGACTACTCCCGCTACAGATGGAGAAAGCATGAGGCTAAAACAATCACAAACATATTATATATTAAACATATACTCGTACATTTTGGACACATGATGAACGGTATATATTAATATGGAACGCATTTCAGTGTTCATATTAAATAATATATAAGTTTTATTTCACTTCGTTCGTACTGCCTCAAAGTGAATGTATATCGCGAAACTCCATTTTATGCACGCCTGTAATGAGCACATTTCAAACTAACTCTCGAGGATTCATTTCAAAATTCCTAGAAAGTTTTAAATATTTGTTCTGTGTAATAAATTATTTTATCCAAATAAATAGTAAAGTACCCTAAACATCATGATGCAGATGTGAGAACTGTTGATGAATATTACTATTGAATATTGTATAATGGTTACAATTTCTAGTAGGTTCCTCTATTTATAGTATATGTTTTTTTTTCTAGGCGGCCATAGGACCTCAAGCATTGGTACTATTTGAATTTTGTTTTGTTTCTCTCAAGATCACCTGGGTATACTAAGCTGAAATAAATATCAAATGGGTAGTCCCTAGGAGCACAGAGAAAGTTAAATTTATAAGTCAACGCAATCAAAAAATTAATTCATTTTTGTTGCATTTTGTAGAAAATTTGACGCATTATCAGAAATCCCGTTTATCTAGAATTATGAAATTCAACAGCTCGCACTTGATCGATATTTTTATTACGAGACACTGTTGTACACTTATGTTAATTAAGACTAGATATATAGGTATAAAATGACTTAGACTAAGATTGTGTATATCTCACTAACTTATTAACAAGCACACGATTGTATATTTGAAGCTATTTATCTCTCAAGTTCTCTCTTACTTCGCTCAAATGATGGTGTGCTAAAATCATTTACCTTTAAAACAGGCATTCATAAGATTATACTACTTTTATAGTATCCTGCTTTCGTCTCATCTAGAATTTAAGTGTTCATATTTTCATTCGATACAGTGAGTACCTATTACATATACCTACTTACCTATTCATTACCTAACAAAAATTCTTCGGCGATGTACGTTTAATTTTATAACAACGTCGACAGGAGGGAGCTATACCTATCGTTAATTATCCATAAGTTTCCAACCGGTATTGAGGGTGGATGAGGCGCGAAGTGAAGCTTACATTATTAAATAAAAAAAGTACGTACCTTGAAAGCACTAAACGTCAACAAAATAATAAATATAGATAATGATATAAATAGTATGAAATTTCAGTTTTTAATATAAATAAATATTAGATAGACATAGACAAAATAATAGACAAAGAACGTTATTGAAATTTTCTACAGATATATTACTTAAAAGGAATTTGTGATGTCATTGTATATAAAATTTTGATGTGATTTATTTATACAATTTTTACGCAATAATTCAAAACAGAATTTACATAACTAAAATTAACAAACAAAGAAAAAGATAGACATTTTATTGACATTCTTATTGAAGTACAAAAAATATTAATAGAGAACATTTCAATAGTTTACCACCTGGGTGGTATTGAGTGATGAGTTGGTACTCATATAAATAATCCATAGTAGTATGCAAGTTAAATAGGCATCCGTCGGCTACCGCCAAATTAATAAAGTTTGATAAAAATGTAAACAGAAATGATAGACGCATGCCACCTCAGTCCACCGGTCACCACAGAGTAATCCAAAGTGTTGGAAATTGCGTCAAGATAAGCCCTCGATTTGTGTACCTAAAAAAAAAAATATTCTCCTGAATTGTGCCCGAACCCACAATTTTTCCCTACTAAGCAACAACTATACCACAACGGTGTCCGAGACTACTCACAAAGTTAATAAATTGAAATGAAAAGAAACGAAATAAACAAATTTGAATGATATAAATATGAGAATTTCATTAATATCTCTCAAAGCTCAACGAGAGAGCTTTATAATTTAATATCGCTGTTGTAAGGATTCATCGGTGTGCGTAGATTTTGTAGGCTACCTATAATTGATCCGAGATATTTAGTCTGCAGGGCTTATTTAATCATTTTACTAAGCACACACACAAAGGTACACCCTTATGATCCAAACACAATACGATGGGGTGCTATTGACCAGACGCCAAATTTTGTTTGATGTAATGAAGTTTTAACAAATATATTTATAGATTTACATATATACGTGGGCTTTTTGTTGCACTTCCTTTGTTCGTGTGCAACTCTATTAAAGTGTGCTTATGACATCGATTTTTTGTTTATTTAACACCTCTTGCATGTTATTGAGAAGGGACATATACAGGAGACAATCAAATGTAATTACAATCCATTTTGACACATTCGCTTTATATGTATATTTTATTAAATAAATGCCATCGCAGCGCTTTTGGAAAGTGCTTAATGTAACCGCACTGCAAAATTATAAGATCAAGTTTCACTTGCAGCTTATATGCTTGGGCGTAGCACGATGAAGGCTGTTCCGTTTTTAAATGTGATAAAAAAGTCTGTTCCTTTCAAGACGTTGCATTAGTGACGGAACTAAATGACGCGCTTTGTTTTATAACCAGAGCGAAAAAAATAAAAATAATTATTCCTACCCGAATGGAAATCGACACCACCCACGATTGCTTCACATCCAAAATAAATGAAGACATGCCATGTATTATAAAACTCGTGTACATCTCTTAAAAGCCAATTGTTGGGCGGGTAAATTAGCAAGTCCATGTAAGCAGCGCTATTGTTATCTCAATCTATGAATCGTCCACTCATGTAAAACAAAGGCGTTGATTACTAACATATCCGATGCATACTAATGCTACATTTAGATTCAAACGTATAGTTGTGTACCTTTCGTAACATCAACCCCAAGCGTACGTTGCTTAATATCACATTGACAAAATACGCTTCGATAACACCCATTTGATGATTTGTAGCAATTCCAAAATGAAAGCTGGTCATTCGGCAGTCCCGGTTGTTAGATGAAACACTATTTAGAATCCTGTCTGGAGGTCCATTTGTGATTCAGATATTAAATTTACTGTAGAGAATATATATTCTTTACAGTATGTATTTACGTATATACATTAGTATATTATATGTACATAAAATAAACTTGAAATGAGTAATGAAAATCTATTGAATGATGACATCGGTTTTGCCGTTATTGCATGTTGGTTGTGTAAGACCAATACCAATTTTTTATATTGAATTCATGCGGAAAATGGAGGGCAGGGTGTCTTGATTCACCACTGCTTGCATTATTATGCGCTTGGTAAATAATATAAGTAAAACAATATTTAACAGCTTTTTACACTATAACTCATTTGTCGTGAGACGTCAGACAAATTTTAACCGAGACACCATAGATGAAAATAGAAATACCGCCGTGGCTAACCGGCGCAGCGTCTGCCTCTAAACGTGACGGTTGTAGGTTTGATGCCCACTTGTGGGAATGAATTTTTTTTTCTTATCTCTGGATACGAAACAATGCGTGGCGTTGAGTTCCGCTACTCGACGCGTAATATCTCAAAATTCGCCGGAAAGTCAGGAGCAGAGTGTCTTAACACTAGATTCTCTCTGGACTAATAAAAAAAAAATATGTCGCTTTAAACTGTTACAAATGTTATATACATTTGTAACAGTCTCTTAGTTATCTTTATTATGATAATAGTTAAGGAAAAATATATATATATATATATATATATATATATATATATATATATATATATATATATATATATATATATATATATATATATATATATATATATATATATATATATATATATATATATATATATATATATATATATATATATATATATATAAAATAGTATTATTTCAAGATAGTGAGTTTACCTCATAAAAGACTTGAGTAAAACAACAAAGCTTGCACGCTTAACTTACACGTTTACGGAAATTACCTTAACAATATCTTATCCTTTAACAAAATAAATTGCCTTCTTTGCTTTGAAAGGGAGCCTGCTTATAAAATGAATATTCCCTTAGCAAATTGTGGCCGTAATTTGATGTTACTCTATGCAACCATATCTGCACAAAATAATCACGTGACAAGGAAAAATAGGCTTTAATATTCATATGGTAAGATTGGAAATGGGCGTCAAAAATGTTCACGTGTTATGTTTCTGAATTACTTCATTGTAATTTTGTTGTATCGGGATTAGTTATTGCCGCCGGCTTTCCTTGCAACGGCAGATTATTAATTTTTCCAAACCATGAACCATGAACGTTTTTCCATGTTCCATCAAGAAAATTATCTCAATATAGAACCAACGCTATAAGTATCATAGTTTAGTATTTGATTAATTATCTTCTAAGTATAAAATTCAGTAAACTTTAAATTTCTACAAGTGTTTGTAATTGTATTTTATTAGTGGGATTCCAAATTAAGAATTAGTCATGACATTTTATTTTTATTTTTAATTATAAGTTCTTTGGCTAATCACGATTCATTAAATCAATGTCAAGTATGAAGAAAACTCTATTTTTAAAACGTTATTCCAGACTGGAGAAATAAAATTATATTAAAAAACATATAAAAAATTTAACACAAATTCTCTTATAAAAATATATGAGAAAAAACTATTTTTTGCATTTCATGGAGTCACCGTACGGATGCTGGACCCATCCTATTACAGGGAGAGGAGCTCTAAGCAGAGCCTGGGCCTTGCGATCCCTTTTAGATGTGAATTAAAGCTTACTATCACGATCCAAGCTCATCTCTCTACCTAACCAAATTCAAAATAATTCTATTAGTACCGCCTTTAAAATATGTTCTAGAAATTAATCGATGATATGATAGTTCTTTTATAAATTATGACGAATGACCAATGACAGATGACGAATGAGGTGTGGTGGAAAACAAACTGAATGAATCAAAAAGCTTCGTAGTGCTAATGTTAAAAAATATGCAAATGAATTTTTTTTATGATTATAGCAATGTGAAATTATATATATCGGAATACGAGCTCATTTTTTTGTGGTACAAGTCCATGGGATTAATGGCAAAATATTTTAGTTCTTGTCTAGTCGTCACTTAAAACACAACACTTAAATATCCTTAATTTACTAAAATAAAAATATATATCGCGTTTGCAAAGTTCGTAAAGGCTATAATTAAATATCTATATAATATTGATTTAAAATACGAAAGCTGCTCTAGCTAAGTTTATAAATATACATCATGAAGCTCTCGCCTAGGAAACACGAGTCCTTGGAACATGTACTTCGTAAGCTGTTCAAAGAGGGCAGATCTATTGATGCCAATTAGCGAGATTTTCCCTGGAAATATGGATTTAGAATACCTACGCGCAAACAGTTTATTGGTAGCTTTGCATTTATACAATAACAACACAATATAATGACATGCTAATAATAAGAATTCTTTTAAAAATTTTTTCTTGGTGTCGCTTTGCCAAACCAGAGCGAGAAAATGAAAAAAAAATATTTGTAGCTCTCAAATGCCTCTTTTTGCCTGTAGAGTGCAATGCAGGAACATAAAAAAAAACATTTACCTATATGGTTACATCACGTCATATTTTCCGCACAACGAAGTGACTACGTTCGTAGCAAAATAAGTGAATTAAAGGACGTGATGGATGATTTTAAAGTGGTTATCGATGTCACCGGACATCTAAAATATACATATGTGCATATAATATGTGAAATTCAAGTGTGAGTTGCTTCGTTTGCAATTTTTTTTTTGTTTATTGAATCATTCTTATTACAATAAAAAAAAATACTTTCACTGCTTAAATTAAGTTACAAACAAACCTAAAATATTTATAATCGAACGCCAAATCCTTAGACGTTTCACGTCGGCACCCCATTATAGTCAATCCTTCCATTCCGTGTAACATAAGTCAGATGCACTAAAGTTAGGCAACCTTTTAGGATTAAAGCTTAGCTAATAACCGCGTAACGGGGTATGTCTGTTTGCACCCTAAAGCCTAAGTCGATTTACATCCATAGTATGTTGAGTGTCACTACACTCGAGCCACACGTTCACGACTCACGTACGCCTACATAGACGCTACCTGGACTAAAGGTGCTTCACACTGAACTTGTGAAATATATTTCAGGTTATTTTATTAAAATATAAATGAGGAAAAATACATCTGACGTTATATATATATGAAATGGATAATATCATTATTCTGGTCTAGTGATAAAGAGAAGTAGAAGAATTGAAAGTACGGCGTTGAGTTCCATCACTTAATATGCAGTATCACCAATTTCGACGGAAAGCGGAGAACGGAGTACCTTAACACTAGATTCCCTCTGCCTACTCTGTTATATGAGATATAATGTGAAGCTGAAATAAAAAGTAACAAAGTAAATATTATTTCAACAAAACATGTATATAATTTGACTTTAAGCATCTCTCCTATTGTCACAGCACAAGCAGCAAGTATATAGAAATATGAAACTCCGTTTTCCATTTTCAACTATAATAAATAATAATAACTTCACGCTGTATCCCGCATACAGCAGGATAGGCAGAGGAAACTTTTATTAAAATAATATACGTAGTAGACTTTCTAGTACATCTATTCAATCTATGATATTTAATAGAACATATAGCTGCTTATGTATATAGTATCGAAATACATTTACTACTAGAGTATTAATTCAACGGACGTTTACAGTATAGAGTATCTAACAAAGCCTACATCAAATCTAAGCTACAGACTAATGTATATATTACGGTTCAATGTTAGCAAAGTGAGTATTTCGGGGAAACTTCAGTCTAAGGAATTAATAATATCAAAGGTAATATTCCTAGATACGACGATGTACCTCGAAATATCTATTCGAGTTTTAATGCATTGCTACACTAGAGTATTAGGAATGCTGGCGTAAATTGGAAACCAAATTATATTTGGGTTTTCGGAATACGTAAGAAATTGATTGGTTTTGGTATAGTAAATTAATAATGTTTGAACAATTTAAAAGCATAATTTCACAGTCAAAATATTGAGCTTTTTTAGAAAAGGTATTAAAATTTCTAATGACTTAATCTTTACTTGGACGATATCTAAGAGGCGCGGGTACGGGCACTACTCGTACATCAATATTGTAGAATATTTTAAAGTAATAAAATTTGTAAGGATAAAAATAAAAATCACCATTTCGCTATGAATGGTAAATAAAAGACAAAGAAGTAGTAAGACTTTGATTTTCTTATATAAAACAAAACGCACCTTTGAGTCTGAACTCAAGTGGCTGACCACTCAAAGCACATTGTTTTCACGAATTTTAGCAAAGCGGGGAATCTAGTTTCTTGACATAGCGAGAGAAGCTGAAGCTGGTATATTATATTATGCACCTAACCACAACTAAGCAAATATGTCCAATAACAATAGAAATGTACAGCTTTAGAAATGTATATATATATATATATATATATATATATATATATATATATATATATATATATATATATATATATATATATATATATATATATATATATATATATATATATATATATATATATATATATATATATATATATATATATATAGATATATATATATATATGTATATTTTGATATTATTGTAATATATCTACAATTCTATTGTATGTAATTACACCTTCGATTCTACACACATATATATATATGAAACTGTGCCAAGTAATGTTAATTACCAGCCCTTAAAGACATATAATGTAATCATTATTTCGTTTTATTTTCGATGTTTCGACATATCGTTCAGCTATCAAGTCTTGTCCGATATTTTAGTCTAAAAAAAAATTATAATTAAAAATATTTTAAAGATAATGTGGAGAGACCTTTAATCCAGGATATTTTGCTCGGTTGATGAGTTGATATTGGCGGTGACGTCCAGCGAACGCGCGCCCGGGGCTAAATAAACTGTGAAATGTACTCCACGCGCTAAAGCAATTATTGCCTCGACCGTTGCGAGCGTACGCTTTTCAATTTCATTATGCAATTTTTTTCCAGTTATGGACCGTGCATATTATTCTAATCCCAGCCTAGTGTCCATTATCTTTAAAAAGGGATTTAAAATTCGTCATACATTTTGCTCGTGACTTTTCTCCCTCGTTTATCTATGTGTGTTTTTTATCTGCAAAATAACACAGAGGGATTTTAATCCTTAAGTAGAAAAAGTCGACAATTTTTTTTACTTTGTGCCTAATTTCGAGACATTATGTAATCTTTTTTAACAAAGTGTTTAAAAGCAAGTTTGTATTTTGAGATTGTAATTGATTAAAAAGCTGTATATTTTTATAGATTGTGGATCTAGAACATTTAATATGGAACTCTAAAAGACCAGCCAATGTGGCTGTGTAATAAATATGAGTGTATACGTATGTGGTGGTATACGCTTTAACAAAATTGTACAGACGGACGCACATTTTTCGTGGAAATCAAAAATCGGGGAACGAGCTAACCTACGAAATAATAATATGGCGTATGCCCTAATAAAATTCCGTAGTATCCTGATGAATACTTTTTGTTGACATATAGGTAAAATGTTATGTTTAAATTAACAAGCGTGATGAGTATATTTTTAACATAAAAAATCGCGGGTGACTATCGAATACGAGGCTTTAAGAGACCGCCAATAATGAAGATTAAGTATCGTTAGAGAGTTACACAATTTATCTATACATGTAATGTAACTGATCGCTGTCTGTACATAGAAGATTTAAAAAAAATCGATTATTGTCGACTCTTATTTATGTAAAACAATGATTTTTAAAATTATTGTTCTTTTGTTCTGTTTGTCAGTGCGATTGTTCACGCTGATCTCAGAAACGGTAGACTTTTTATTTTTTATTCATTTAAATCAGTGCATAAATAAAAAAGTTCTATCAATATAAATCATTTTTTTCCGCCAAATTTGCTACAAAATAACAGTTTTGTTGAACTGGTTGAAACTTTAATGGTCTACAAGAGACAGATTAAGGGAAATAAGGCTTGAGGGAACAGCAGTCATTCGTGCACTCTGTAGAATGACATCAAGTTTGAGAGAACACTCGGGATCTGAATCTCTTAACATAAGTCGTATTGTATATTAGAAGTAAATTTAATTTATTAAAGGCATATTCCTGTAGTCATTGCGGACGAAGCCGTAGGTCGCTAGCAATTATATATTAACAATTTATATAATTAATGTGGGGACTACTTACAATACAGGTAATTTAACAAGAACTATCTATGTTTATAAATTTTCCAGCTTTGTCTTTATTCATAGAGGATATAGTAATTTAGATTTATCACTTCGTACACAGGTTTCCGTTTCATTTAGTCTATACCCATTTAGCCAATATTTTTTTAATATTACGATCAATTTTGTATGCTACCTAACTTATCTGGTGAACAAAAGAGTATTTTAGTTTTAAATAGTTTAATTTCTGATAACAATGTCATGACTCAATTAAAAGTAACTGTGAAAATGTATAATATACATATAAGAAAAAATTGAAAATATTACTATAATTTATACATGGTTATGGTACCAATAGTAATTTACCAGTTACTAGGCAACAACTACCTTCTAGTTAAGAATGAGAATGAAATAATAAAAAAAAATTAAATACGTGAAATGAATGTAAAAAAAAAGAATTCACATCAAATTCGCTATTGAATTGCGCATACATTATTATTTACCTTTGAAAGAAGACGAATGCGTTGGTTACAAAATAGATCCTATATTTTCGATCCACTGATTGTAGAAACCATTGTTATACAGATATATAAATATATGCAGAGCAATTCAGTCTAGGCTATTATGGGACGAAATCAGTTTGCAAAAGAGTTCATCTGTTTCCCCTTCACGAAAATTGGTCGAATTACCAATGATCTTGTATAATGGAAAGAACGACGAAGAAGAATTTTTATTTAATTTTGTTTGAAGTAATATTTAGTTTATTTTTTATTAACAAACGTAATGAAACTAGTTCTTACTTTACTTGTACACTACATTACAAACACAATATAGTACATGTACAAAAGGCGACCTTATGGCTTAATAACCATCTCTTCCATATAATCTTTAGGGCGTAAGGAATCATTGATAACCACATAGAGGTGGCAAATATAAAGTTATAAGTAATAATAAACGTATAAATATATATTCATACACATAAATATATATATATATATATATATATATATATATATATATATATATATATAAATATATATATATATATATATATAATATATATATATATATATATATATATATAAATATTATATATATATATATCTACTATATATATATATATATATATATATATATATATATCTATATATATATATATATTATATATATATATATATATATATATATATACATATATATATATATATATTATATATATATATATATATAATATATATATATATATATATATATATATATATATATATATATATATATATATATTATTACTTATAACTTTATATATACCAACCTACTAAAATATACAACGTATGCAATGCATGTACTATATTTATAAAGACATACGTACATAAGTGCATACACTTTTGTATATGTGTGATTTTCTAATTTATATTATTACAGAACTCTAATAAAAGAAAAATGTATATGTATTTAATATGCTTCTACAATAGAGGTATCAAATGAAAGAGTATAATATAGAAATAAAGAGAGAATACGAATTTGGGTTAAGAAAACCTATAGTCTTTATAAATTATACAACTATCGTAAAATCGCAATTTAACGTCTCTGACATCAGCATTTCATAGTGTATTGTTTTATTATTATTATTTTTTATATAATTTTTTTCTAAGGGTGTTTGTGAATTCTTCTTAAGGAATAAATATATTAAGAATTTATTGTATGGTGTTCTAAGTAATATGTGTAATATTGTATTTTTTTTGTTTTTGTAGATTATATTTGTATAAATAGTTACATATCTATCTCTATTGTTGCATGCGGTATTCACCTTAAAAGGTAATGCATTTAGTTTAAGAACGACATAGTTAAGAAATGCTACTTGTTATTTTATTGTAATTACCACTGGTGAATCTAAATAAATAAATAAATTCCGTCGCTCCAATTCATCTGGAAACGTTTTAAAAATAAATTGAGATAAATACCTACGTGAGTACAAAAATATTACTATTTACTATTATCATTTTCAGTTTATTTATTAGTATTATTAATACTAGCTGTGGATATTCACCTTATGCAAGTAATCTCGCAGCGTCGTTACGTGCTTTATTGAACTGAATTGATTTTAATTAGCCAAATATCAATTAGTATGAGCAACTATACATTGTACATCCATTTATCTTATCTTATCGAATACAACATAATATACCTACAATGACTTTGAATACGAATATGACATCTCAACATTTAACATAATATATTATGATATGGTTTACTTCAAATTATTTATTTATATGAGCTAGCAGGTAGTACATATTTGTTTTTTAAATCTAAACATATTTGTATTTTAAGTTATATAAATCATTATTAAGTTATATATTATAGTTATATACATATATACGTATGCTTTACTGTTTTTTTATCTTCAAATTTATGCCGTACTTCACACTTTCTTCTTCGTTTTCCAAATATCGCGACATTGTGTGCGGACTTAGTGGGGGATCACAAAACCTTACTATTACACACCAGAACAGGGGAATTTAAATAATTTTAGCCGCTGTGCCACGACGGTCTCTAATACTTAGTTTTCTAGTATTTAAAACGTATTAAGTATTTATTTTAGTATAAAACTAATATTAATATATATTTGATGTTCCTGTAATAAAGCGACGGCTGTAATAGGCCTACATTTCATAAAAATGTAAAACTTTTCTGTAAGCCTTAATTAATTTAATTAACTCGATTTGCTAAGTAAATAACCAATAATTTCTTACAAATAATCTATTAATTATTTTTTTATTTCGGAAAATTTATTCAATATTTCTTATAACTTCTATGCATTTCTCAATAATGCTACGAAGTATCAAAGGGAAGATTTGATACTTCGTTGCACTATTGAGAAGTGTCTGTATAGTGGTTATAGATTCAAATCTCGCTTAATAAAATATTCTCATATAGTTTATGATATGATCTTTGATCTTGGCAAATATTACACATACTAAACAAAACCATACCGGAATAATAAAATTATTCTATAATTAAATAGTATAAAAAGAATTTTAAGTAAAAATATGTATGGCGGATGTAAGTTAATCAAATCTTAAATGTAAAATATTCGTTTAGCGTCTTTTATTTTACTTTCTTTGTGTGAGAATTACTAGTGATTATAAAAAATAATGAAGAATAAAAAAAATGCCGGTTTAATGTCTTGAATTTACAACAGAAAATACTTTTATTTCCAAAATAATACCTTAAAATGAGCTTTTGCCTATTTCCATTACGAATAGTGATTTTGAATTGCATTAAACTAATCTTCCAAACTACAGGCGGATATTTTTTTTATACTGACTGTCCCAAAAAGAATGAATAAGCCACGCATGAAACACCCCTTATTAGACCTATTGGATGTTAAAGATAACGTGGTGTTTATAGTCAGCTTGTATCTAAGTTCGTATTTTACTTTTTTACTTTTATATAAAGGATATTTCACACAATAATGAAGCTACTGACTCAGAGGGTGTCTAGTCATCTCAGAGGGTGTCTAGCCAATTATCTGTCCGATATTTGGTTTCCGGCATACGAGTACGCGACCCCGGGACCTCGAGCCACCACTTTCATAACCCGATCCAATCCATGTAAGTGGTGTCCCTCCCCTATATTCCAAGTCTTTCTGCCTCTTATTCCCTGTCCTTTCTTGGTTTCTCCCAGTAATGGGTTTGGAGGTCAGATGGCAATCGCTCCACAAAAAACCACTTCGCCACTCATATAGACCGATTGGTCTTAGTCGGAAGGCAGACCCTGGCAAAAAGCCGGGACTAATGCCAGGAAGAAGAAGAAGAATGAAGCTACTGACTTACCTAATAATTATTTATACCGATCTTTGGTTATTCAATACTATAATATTTATTATAGATATGCAGAAAATTTTAAATGTTATAAAATAGAATATGTAGATATTTGTCTATTTCTTTTTGGAAAAATGATCTCAAAATATAATTTTTATCATAAAATTTGAAGATTATTTAGTTTTGATTAAAGTTTAAGCACAATTGGTGGAAAAGAACATAATTGGTGGTAAATGACAATGTAAATGGCCAACATTTTTAAAAACGCCATATTGAATTCAAAATGGCACAAAAAAAATCTCATGACCTAAGAACCTACAAGCCAAACCAAGATGGCCACAGTGATACTATATAAAATATAATATTAATTACGTGGAAACGAAGAAAATATTTCGAATAAATCCTAACAGGAGAAATCGATGGAATAGTTAGCAAGTTATAAAGAAAGGTTTGAGCTTTCTCGTATAGAAAAGTTGTTGTGGAAGAATGTTACGGAAAGAGCGGCGAAGACTTATTATTTAATTTGATTTAAAGTAATATTTAGTTTATTTTTTATAAACAAATGTAATGAAACTAGTTCTTACTTTACTTGTACACTACATTACAAATACAATATAGTACATGCACAAAAGGCGACCTTATGGCTAAATAGCCATCTCTACCATATACGTTTTATTGCGACGGGAATAATTTACTATCACATAGAGGTAGGAGGCAATTTGTCGAAAGACAGAAAGTAGGAAACGGAGGGTCGCGGTTCGCTCTGCCTACCCTGCCACTGCCTGATACAGCGTGAAGCTATAAAAACAATATATATATATATATATATATATATATATATATATATATATATATATATATATATATATATATATATATATATATATATATATATATATATCCGTAATATACAACCTATGTAATAAATGTACCATATATAAATACAAAATCATACTACGTTCATACATACAATAAACTATGAAATGTTATTTTCAATTTTATATTTTTACAAAACACCTATTAATCACAATGTACGTACGTTATTTAATAACAGCAGTAGGTATATTCTTTATCTGTTGTGTATAACTGTAATACGTAATATTGAAGCAAGTATCCAAAACGGCTGACTATATATTTTTAATACGCTCCTATGCCGCCGTACTTCACACTTTCTTCTTTATTTTCCAAATATCGGGACAATGTGTGGGGACACAAACTTTACTATGACACACTAATAAGTTATTACACATTAAATAATTTATTTTCCGTGTGGGGACGGAACCCAGAACAATCGGGCATACACTCAACCGCTGTGCCACGATGGTCTCTAAAACTTAGTTTTCTAGTATTTAAAGTATTTATTTTAATATAAAACTAATATAAATATATATTTGATGTTCATATAATAAAGCGACGGCTGTAATAGGCCTACATTTTTTAAAAAGGGGAATAGTGCTGCAAGCATTAATTAATTTAATTTACTTGATTTTCTAAGTAAATAAAGTAAAATATTTAAAAAATAATCTATTAATTAATTTTTATTACTATACTTATATTATATTATTACAGAAACTTATACAGAAAAGTACTTGTTTTGTGATCTATATGGATGAAATCTTTAACGTTTTTCTTTTGTAAGAGCACACTACAAAATTAAACATTTTTTCTTTTCTTTAGACATTTAAAAATCGTAATTTTTTTTTATTTCGGAAAAATTATTCAATATTTCTTATAACTTCTATGCCTTCACTTTGATACTTCGTAGCACTATTGAGAAGTGTCTGTAAAGTGGTTATAGATTCAATTCTCGCTAAGGAAAATTAGCTCATATTGTTCATGACATAATCTTTGATCTATGCAAATATTTCACGTACTAAACGACACCATACCAAAATAATAGCCTATAGAAAAATTATTCTGTAAAACAGTGAAATATTAAAAAAATTGTTTTAAGTTAAAATATGAAATCAATTCAAATCTTAAATGTAAAAAAATATCGGTCCGTGCCTATTTCAAGATTGTAGATTTTCCGCTGAGGAAAATACTAATTATAAAAATTTACAAAATAGAATTACCGGTCGTATCCACCCATTTTGTATGAAACAAACTACAAATATAAGCTTGTAATGGTTTCTTTCTGTGTTAAACATATAAATCACCTTCTTCATAAAATTGTATTACCTATATCCCTCTCTTTTAAGATCTACGATCTTTTTACATATATTAATAGTTTTTTTTTTTTTTAAATATATTTAATGTATTTTTTTCTCTTATGGTACTTTTATTATTTCTTTTTCCTCTATAATCTATGATAATATTTAATTTAAGATGTGGTAAAGCCATGTATCTTGCTACATCTTGCACTCTTTGATGACGGAAGAAGTATACCATAACCATGGCCATACATGAAGCAGTTTGTTTGCCTTTCGGTAACAAGAGCACAAAGAAACATAACAACCAGCAAACGATCAATAAAGAAACGCTCATCTACAAACACCACACAAAAGCCTGTCTTAACCTCAGAATGATGATAATGGTATTTTGTTATCCAGACCGGATATCATCCTCTACTCTATAAGCCTAAAGATGCAATAATGCTAGAACTTTCAGTTCAATGAGGTACAAATATTCCTTCTCGCAACTTTAGAGCAACTGTATCCCGCACATAGCAAGGTAGGCCGAGGGAACCGTAGGCATAAAGAATCTAGTGTTAAAACACCCCGTTCTCCACTTTCCGCCTTTCGAGGCATTATATGTTGAGTGGCGGAAGTCAACGCCGGCTATATGCCTTGTTGCCAGAGCGAGGAAAACTAAAATATTTTGTTCCAATGATTTTTAAAGTGTTAATCCACACGAAGCATAGAAAAAAAACTTAAAGAAAACATATAAAAAATTTAATGCAGCAGGATTTGAACACGCGCCTTATCCACTCTGACCACGAAGCCATGCATTCTTACTCACGCTAAAAACGTAATATACTTTATTCTCCCCAAGTGGGAATTGAACTCACAAACCTTCGTGCAGAGGTTGTACCTCTGCGCCATGATGGTCCTCAGGTAAATTTCTCTTATAGAAACAGCTTTATTTGTTATTTTCTGATGAATTTCTAGTGTTGTAAAGAATATTATAAAAAAAAAGGGGATTAACTTGTTATTAGAACAAATCCTTGTTAACACCGTCGTAAACGTTAAAAAATATATATTATTCGTAGGCTCCGTTATATTTAACATTGAATGATTAAAAATAAATATTATTTTCAATAGTGATGTAACGAAAAACCAAAATTTTAATAAATTGTAAAAAAATCTTAATTATTCCACAAAATCTCTTAAGCTTAATAATTTTCTTAGTATTTAAACCAAATGAAGTATTTATTTTAAAATAAAATTATTATGAATATATATACATTACTTACTTGATGTCCATGTTATAAAGCGACGGCAGCAATAGGCCTACATTTAATAAAACCTTTTTTTTTCTGTAATCGTTAATATAATTAACACGGTTTCCTTAAATTAAACGAAAATTAATCTATAAACGCTATTTTATTATTATACGGAATAATACTATTACATTAACTTTTACAAAGACTAAAAATATTTGTAATGTGATTTTTTTAACGTTTCTACAAATACACTTTACCATAGAGATATAACTAGACAGCTTTTACAAAAATTTTCATTTGTACTAAACAGTAAATATCATTAGTTGCTTTCTTTTGGAAAATCTCTTTAAGATTTCTCTTTAGTCTTTTTCCTTTGATGCTGTCTTGGTACAATTAAGTAGTGTCAAAGTGTTGAAGTGGTCACAGATTCAATTGACTTACACAATAAGCTCATATTGTTTATGATTTTTTTTATGATTATTCATTCTGATCATTGCATCAATTACACATTCTAAACGAAACTATTTTACCCGGATTAATGGCGTATATTTCAATATAATCAAACTATACTGTAATAAAATAAAACAGTCGTAAAATATTTTGAAAAAAAAATGTAAGCTGATTTAAAAAAATGTTTAAAAGCATTCTAAATATAAAAAAATATCGATCAAATACGAGTGGAACTCGAGTGAATTAAGTGAGGAAAAGTGAAGTGGATATAATCGCAAATTTAAGTTTGAATTGAATTTGCGGTCGTAACCATTCATTTGGTATGAAGTAAACTACAAATATAAGTTTGTAACGATTTCTTTCTATGTTAAACTATTAAATTATAATTTTTTTTTAATTTTTCCCTTTGTACTATCACATCTTACTTATTGCCTAACTTCAAAACTCTTGGTCAATAGAGCCTGTAGAGTTTGCTTACGCGGCGATTTTCATACAAAATGCAAAAAAAAATACTATATCAATGGATATGCAGAAAATAGGAAATATAATTAAATAGGATCCGTAAGAGTTGTAAATGTTGTAATTTTTTTTTTTTAAATATCTAAAATTAAATTTTTATCGTGAATTTTGAAAAATTATTTTATTTTGTTAAAGTTTAAGTTGGTGGAAAAAAATGTATGATAACATAAAAGGCAAATTTTTCTAAAAATTGAGTTCAATTAATTTGAATACAATTTACTTGCTAACAACATAAATAAATTATAAAATTATACAAAACTTTCGACGCAGCTTTATGAAAACGCATGGCTTAGTGGTCAAGGCGCTTGGACTTCACTTGTTTCCATGAGGCGGTGGGTTCAAATCCCACTGCGTTCAAAATTTTTATGTTTTCTTTAAATAAGGTTTACATACCGTTTCATTATATGAATAAAAAAATTTAAGCCGTATAATATACATATAATTTTTTTGTTAATGTATGTAAAAAAAATGCAACGCAATGTCGACTGGTTTGCTTAAAAAATTAGCAAATATTCGGATCGATGATAACACAATACTTCCACAACATGCATATGATACTGTTGCCATAAAACAGACCATAAAATAAACAAGCTTATTAAGTTGTTTAAATTATTTTTAAAAGAAATATCTGAAATTTGTTCTGTTTCTGAGAAAGTTAAAGTAAACTTCGTATTAAGTACTAAGTTCAAAGACATTATGGATAAAGCGGGGGCACATAAACTTTATTTATACATAGGTAACCACACCTTTAGTATATTATTCAATTTCTTATATATCTCTAATTAATATGTTTCATAAAATGAAACTTTCAAACTTCAATCCTGCATCAGATTACCCGGAGACTAGACGTCTGAGTCGAAGTATGCGTAGGTTTCTAATCGTCTTTGATCTAAAATATGTTAAAGAAGATTCATTCATAGGTCATACCCTGTAGGGAAATAATTATGTTGTATATTTAAAATGTAAGCTATTATAAAGTATTTATTTCAATAATAAGGCTTTAAGATCTTAAGACTAACAGATATATATATATATAATCGAAATTCAAGTTGATGAGAAGATATTGAAATAGCATTGTTTTCTTAATTCATTCGCTTGGTGCACGATGGTGGCGCCAACTAGCGGTTACAATTATGACGGACATTGAAATGTCAAATGTTTGGCATTTAGTACGAATAGTAAGTAAACAAACAATAATTTTATTCAAATAGCGTAATTTACTGAGATTTTATTCGATTATGTAAACCTAAGGTGTCGTTAATACTGTTTATCTTTTTTATTTTCAGTCTAAAATGCCACAATCAGTAAATTTCAGGTAATGTACACGAGATTTTTTGATGGCAGACTTTACGGAAAATAAATAAGCAAATATAATCGAATAACGCATTTCATACATATTGCAGACAATCTTTTATAACTGTGAAGACATTAATATATAATATTCTTTATTGTACTAAAAAAAAAAAACATAAGCGTAACAACATAAAAGAAGAAAAAGTAGTACATAAAGGTGGACTTATCCCTATAAGAGATCTCTTCCAGCCAACCTATGGTAGTGGATGAGTTTTTAAGCAGCGGGTAAGAATATAGTACAAATTATTCTATAATAAATTAGAAATACATATATAATTAATTATATGTCACACATAAATAAAACTTGATATATACAAATATGGAACTATAATATATACTAAATACTTACTTATTACAAATACATAAATATTCACAAACATATAAATACACCATACAAACATACTTACATATACATATATAAATTTACATACATAGACATACACATCCATATACATATATACATATACATATATATATATATATATATATATATATATATATATATATATATATATATATATATATATATATAGATATATATATATATATATATATATATATAGATATATATATATATATATATATATATATATATATATATATATATATATATATATATATATATATATATATATATATATATATATATATATATATATATATATATATTATATATATATATATTTTGTGTATTTTCAATTTTAGTGTATATTTAAAAAGTGACATTTCGTCCGACAGAGTTTCCGTTATAGCCACGGTGCGCGCTGCGATCGATTCATGTTCTCCCACCTCCTACTTCGCACCCAGCGAATAGCGTGATTTTAAAGTCATTCTTATTTGTTGAGCAGCACGTCGGTTGTACATATTCCAGTATTGCTTTTTAACTTTAACTTTGGCTTAATGAGGAAGGAAATATCGGAGACGCCTAATTGAATGGAAGGAGAAATGCATGCGCTTGCTAATTACATTGTTGTGAGGTGCCCAAGACGAGTTATACTGTAAGAACGAAACTTCTAAAGAATCTTTTTTGTATTTGAGTTGATTTCTCCAGCTCCAAGAGATTACAAACTTGGATATGTGTTCTTGACGGGTCAGACGGTCAGACGGGCAGATTGAAAACAAAGTGATCCTGTAAGGGTTCCCTTTTTTACGATACGAAACCCTAAAAATATTTTTCTATCTGATAATACATAGTATTAATATAAGTTACATAACAGCTATTTGCCATTTATTATTAATTAATAAATCTATATTATACTATTTATTAACTAGTTTTGTATATGTATTGTATTTACTTATATATAAAATACTGTACTTTGATTTTGCACTCCAACCTGCTAAATACCCATAGAATAGAGACACAAATTAACGCGTTGCACGGGTACGTGACGTGGCCGACGATCGCATTACAGTCCTAATGATGTTAGCGACTCTACATCGTAGAGTTGCGTTTCCATTGCTGCATAATTTAGACGTTATTGCTCTTACAATTAATTTAAGTAATTAATAAAATACATTATGTATACGGAGTAGAGAATATCTGAAGTAGTAACAAGTTTCAACTAAATGTCAATAAACACATTTATTCTTTAATTAGACACACATATATTGTGTTTTTTTTATTGACACTTTATCGATAGGGAATAAGCCGGAGTGAATGACCCGAGCTGCACCTCTTTCGCCACGTCCATTCCTATCAACCTCCTTTATATTCCCTTCGAGAGTCCTACTGCTTTTTAAGTTGTCTAAAGTCAACCAAAAAATAAACTTCTGTTGTATGAAATTCCTCGCGTAATCTTAACCTATAGAGTACTTCCTGTTGACCTAGAACTTTGAAATTTAACAAGTGACAATAACAATTGAAAAGGGAAAAAAATCGTCAGTAGTATATGTATATGTGAATGTATTTATATCACCGTAACTTTTATAAAACAATTATAATGTATTTTATTTCATACAAATTCCTCAAATTTAAGATTGTTAACTTTAATGAAGCCTATTAACGGAACCCATTGTGCGCAAGTCTAACTCGTAACTGACCAAATCACCCTCGTAACACCCTCGCTTGTACCTGTCTGCTGTCTCTTCAAAGGCTGTTTTTCGGTCAAAACTGCATTTAAGACCAATTTTTTATAATTCATTTTTATATTAAAGAATGCATGAGTCTAATTGGAGATGTAAGTATTTTTTCCTTAAAGAGCCTTAAAAAGTAATATATATTTCGACAAGCTTTTAACTGTGTAACTTGTGACTACACCCACGTGAGAAGTGGAAATTACTTAGAATTGTGTATGACATATGACACGTTCTAAGTGCTTGAGTAACTCAGACTGCAAGCACAGAGGGTCACGTGGAAACGTTAAAATACAGCCTTTATCGAGAAATGTATTATCATATACAAACATTTTTTTTTAACAATTCTAACAAAGTAGTTTTAAAATTAATGTGTTCAACCAAAAAAGCTTTTTCAGCTTGATTAACAGTCATAAAGCCTCAATTAATAGGGATGTAAAGACATCCTATATCCTAAAAGCAATCAAGAAACTTCAAATAAAATTGTCAAACTCGAATAATACTATATTGTCTGCGTTTAAATGTAAACTAGTCTTTATAAATCAACGTAAAGTTGTTAGGCGTTGTCGTGTAGCTACTGAATTGGTATAATTGACATTAGACTGATTCCTAGCCACTTGTCAGGACGTCATTCTTGGATGTTTGCTTCACTGCGCGACGTAATAAGGTTACATAGCTTGGCAAGTTAGCGATAGACGCTTAGATTTGTTGACAGTATATTCGAATTGAGGCTTTATGTTTCATACGTTTATTGACATGACTAAATAATATTGTAATATTATAAATTTGAATAGAAATATTCAGAAATAAATTGTCAATAATATACTTAAGGATTACTATTATATGGAATGAAATATTAATACTAAACTGAATTATAAAATTCTAAAACTGAATTATAAAAAAATTATATCAAATATACAAAATAACCGAAATAAGGCAATTATAGGCAGAGGGTAGGGTCGTAGAGTATGTTGAAGTCGATAACTGGAGTATTTCTTGTTTTTAGTTATCATAAGCTGAGATATATCATAAATTAAAGTTGATTTTTTGTATATTTTGTTATAATAAAGTGAAGGACGGTATACAATTCAATTACATTAGAAAAGTCAAGAAAAATTACTAATTTATATAAAATTACAATTGAATATAAATACCATAACATACCAGATATTGATTGCGGTTAGTAAATTGATTATACTATATACCTAAATGAAATGTTTTTTGTAAATATATTCAAAATGAACGACTTACTCGTTTAAAGCCATATGGCCATATGAAAAATGAAAAAAAAATTACAGCATTTTTTTCAGGTGGACCTATTAAAATTCTTCAAAATTGTAGTTATATATTATAAGAAAGATTTTTTTTCACATATTCACAATAGACACAAAGAAAACTGTGTCAAGACACTCCATCGTCTGCTTTCCACGTGACTTCGAAATTATGTGATTGATATTATCAATTTGAAAAAAAAACAAAAAGAAGAAAAGTCCCGCTAAGTTTTTTTGCGCCGGTTCCTCTCAGGTCATGTCAGGTCAGACATTAATTTTAGTGAACCGGTGAGAATGTATTAAATGTTCAAAAAATGAAATTGTATTTTCTTATTTCGAATAAAATTGTTTGACTTTGAGTTTGTCTATTGAGTGAGAACTTAATGCGACGTTAAGTCAACTTTGTCTATTCATATAGAAAAATCTGAAATTAAATTCCAAACAACAAAACGTATCCAGTTTCAGCCATCATAGTATACAAATTCAATAGAGCTATACGTTTACATGATGTAAGAGTAGGACGACCGTGCGTCGACACGCCCGCCCGCCCGCTCACATTATGGACGGGAGGTCAGGCCCGGGCATTTCCAGGAACCCAGCTATCTGCAAATACTAGATGCACACGCCAAAGGTAATTAAAATCGTGTAAAAGGGATGCCGCACGGATATCCATTGCAAAGTTTTTCTGGAATTCAGCTTTGATGCCATAAAATTCAATATTGTCGTCGTGATGTGAACAACAAAGCAAAAGTCCTGGCGTTAATAAAACTTTTTCGACGAATGAATTCTCTTTGTAATGATATTGAATGCGTTTGTAAAATGATTTTTATATTTGCGTATTGTTTTATTTATATAATTATACTTGCATATATACTCGTATAAGTCTGATATTAATATCTTACTTTCTGTAAAGTTTATGTACCTTTATGTAGAGTTCCGTATTTTAAAGATATTTTAAAGAAAGTTTAAGATTGAACCCAACTACATTTTTGTATTGCATATATATATATATATATATATATATATATATATATATATATATATATATATATATATATATATATATATATATATATATATATATATATATATATATATATATATATATATATATATATATACATATATATACATCATAGATGTATGCCTGTTAGATTTTTTGTATATAGAGTTACCTCAGGCACTTGGAATGTTTACATAGTACTTAGTTATTTACATTTGACCAAGCGAATAAAGCCGCAGGTATACACTAGACTAAACACACAAGCAATTAGCACCATGCAGCAATTTGGCATTTTCATAATAATTTTATTTTTTTTTTTTTTATTTATTTTTTTTTTTATTTATTTAATAGGAAGCCAACGTTGTATACAAAAATAATTCTTCTACTTATAAATATTTAACAATACTATTATCTAAATTGTATACCACACTTAAAGGCTAACTTAACATGCATAAAAAAAAGGACAATAACAATAATCATTCTTTGCAAAGACAGTTAAAAAAAAAAGATAAATTATACATGCCCATCGTAAAAATATTAAAGTACGTTTTCCCTCGGAAAAAAGCGATACGGAGCGAAAATAAATCAATAGTGTACATAGAGTGGGTGAAGCCTCAAGCGCAATGCTAGTCTAAAATATATATATTTTTTATAGCTTCCCGCTGTATCACATATAAAGGACAAAGAGAACCTGTTGTGAGGACACTCTGTGTAACCATATTTTTACAATTATACGATATATAAAGTGAATGTAAATTTTACCCGACGGTATCGTTCTCTGAAACGCTTATAAATGCTTTACATACGTTGCTTATACTAAATTATAAATTAAATATATTTTCATAAGATATGTCAAGATGCATCATTGCATAATTAAAATTACGGAATTTTAATATGAAAATATTATTTAAAAGTATTTTCTATTGAATTTACAGAAAACTTATCAAAATATAGGAATTAAAAACGTTTTACAAATAAAATCGATTCAACCGTATTAATAAAACTCGATTGTGTCCATATTTGAGTTTTATCAAGCGATTTAGTGTTTAAATAATTAGTATCAGTTTGCCGTCGGTAATAATTAATAGTCGGTAATAGTTAATCCTATTCTGTTAAATGCAAATAATTCCCTATCTTGTTGAACAAAACCTATATGATCGTCTGATCGCTATTTTTTTTATATTTACAGGTAGGTAACTGATACGATACATGGCTGAAACTAAAAAGAAATATCGCCAGTATGTATTGATTATTTCAGATTTGGTTTTTTTTTTTTCAACAGCAATCAGGGGATTGCTCATATTATGCCTTTTGTGCAATAAAATTTGGAATAATAACTTCACTTTCATAGAGGAAACCATCGAAGCTCGAAATTCATCTAAGAAGGTGATATTCTGTAAAAATAGTAGGGATTTGAAATATTTTCCAGAATATGAAAAGAGGCCCACCGTGGACAGTGTGCTTGCTTTAATATGGAAGTACCGACGATGGCTTGCGAGCATCTTACAATATCCTATTACTTATAGTGAATCTGGAAAACCGTACACTATGACTAGTAACCGTACACTAGGATAACAGTTAATTTTACCGGCTGTTGAAGAAGTTTTAAAAAAAGAATTCCTTTGAGTACTGATAATGTACAAAGACATTTTTATGTAATGAGCTCTAATATTGAAAGTTCCTGCAAACAACTTATCTTTATATTCGATTTAACGAACTAATTTTGCCTAGTAATGAAGCATTATTATTAGAGAGTATTCAATTTGTTAGGGACGAAGAAATTTATAAAAAACTAGTAATATTCGTGTAAATCTTGTTAACGTACACTAAATAGTTGATAATATTTTTAAGAAAAATTCAATTACGTTCACAGACGTTATTGTGGTGATTCGCTACGTCCCTAAAATAGCGATTTCCTTGTCATGCCTTGTCGAGAAATGTTTTAATGTTATTTTAATATTAACAAGCCTTTTTCAGTGTCACCAAATTCAAAATTTATAGTAATAATAATATAAAGAGGCATACGAAAGTTAGTAACAAGTCTTCTAGTAGTTACTTTTTATTCGATATCCACATCTGTTTGCCCTAATTTGGAAAGGGCCTCCTCCAACTTCATTAATGCCGGCCTGTCACTGTGGGGCCGTTATCGTAAGTTTCAAGCATATGGCAGAAATATAGCTTTATACTGGAACCAGCTAAATATTACAAGATAGTTTACATAATGTAAATAATACATATAATGTACCTATAAAGAAATTTACATAAAAACGATTCATTAGAAAGATTTATTTATATTTAGACTACATTTAACGTATTTTTGTTTTAGAAATGTTGAACAATAACAAGAAAAACTTCTAGCTTGTTTTCTTTAAGTTAATGTAAATATAAATTTCTATTACATTTCTGATTTCATTTACTCTGAATATTTCTTCTCGTCTGAAAGCTTTTGCTTTTTATATAAAAAAAATAAATAAAATATCTGTGCTCATTTCTAATAAGGCGATGTCGTCGACTTTTAAAAATTTCCATTAAAAATCCAGAGTAGAACAAAGTATTACTATTTTAGAATTTTTAAAAGATGTACTATTTTGTATTATTAAATGTAGCAGATATAAGTTACTTTTTAATTATTAGCTTCACGCTGTATCCCGCGCATGGCAGGGTAGGCAGAAGGAACCTAGTGGTAACACTCCGTTCCCCGCTTCCCGCCTTTCGGGGCATTGTGTGTTGAGTGGCGGAACTCAATGCAGCGCTTTGCCTTGTTACCAGAGCGAATATACTATATAGATATAAGTCCATGCATTATCGGTATATATATATATATATATATATATATATATATATCTTCTTCTTCTTCTTCCTGGCATTAGACCCGGCTTTTTGCCAGGGTCTGCCTTCCGACTAAGACCAATCGGTCCATATGAGTGGCGAAGTGGTTTTTTGTGGAGCGATTGCCATCTGACCTCCAAACCCATTACTGGGAGAAACCAAGAAAGGACAGGGAATAAGAGGCAGAAAGACTTGGAATATAGGGGAGGGACACCACTTACATGGATTGGATCGGGTTATGAAAGTGGTGGCTCGAGGTCCCGGGGTCGCGTACCCGTATGCCGGAAACCAAATATCGGACAGATAATTGGCTTAGACACCCTCTGAGATGCCAACGCCACGCGGTGTTCCCAGGCGGTCACCCATCCAAGTACTGAACGCGCCCGACGTTGCTTATATGTATATATACATATATATATATATATATATATATTGTGCATTTGTTATAAAATAATACATTTATTTTAACATAGGTAAAAAGGTGATTACTAAAACTAGTGTTATAATTTACTAATAAAAAAAACGTATATGTTTCTAACTGATTCACAAATATGGCATATTGTATTTATGCATACAAAAAATCCTGAACCCATCTTAGATTCTTCGAAGCCACATTATTATTATATTATTTTTAAGCAATACAAGTTATGCAACTTGTATTTTTTTACCAACGTTAAACCATCAGTGTTTAGATGTAAAAAAATAAATAAAATATTAAAAACGTATATTATAAATTGCGTAGCTTACAATTTATTAAGTATTGCTAGTAAACGAATGAAATACAGTCTATTTTAAGGTAGGTCAGTGCGATACGAAAAGTAATGAAAGAATCGATTTTAAACTTGACCCAGGTACACGTAGATACGCGATGCTATCCTATTGGCTGTAGCCAACCGCTCCACATCACTAACGCCACGTCATGTCAGTTGCATTTGAAGGCGCATTCATGATTAACTTAGGTACTTGCAAATGTCGAATTTAAACACAAAATTAGCTGTGGCGAGGACAAAGGATTTTAAATGTCTAGTCACGAAATGGCAGTTGAATTATTATCTATTTAAGGAAGATCGATTTAAAAATAGTCGAGTCTCTTGAAAGTTTAATTATGTGATTATTATTGAACTTGTTATTTTAAGCTAAAGTTTATTACAGGTCATTCACTTTTGTCTTCGTGTTTAAGTGAATTCATTTTAAGTAATAATTTTTAGATTAGTTTGCTAATATTCTAATATATATTAGCATTCATTTTTTTAGCTTCACGTTATTTGCCACACATAGCAGGTTAGGCAGAAGGAATCCCGTGTTAAAACACTCCGTTCCTCGCTTTCCGCCTGTCGAGACATTGCGCGTTGAGTGGCGGAACTCTACGCCGCACTTTATCTTATCATTATTCTTAATACTTGTAAATTTCTCCATGATTATTTAGCTTCATATTATAAAATTTGCCTCTCATCATATAGATTGTAGACAAAGAAGACGTGTGTTCTATCACACTAAATCCACATTATCTAGATGTACGGGTGCATTTCGTTAGTTACACTCGCAAGTGCTACGATGTTGGCACTGACCCCGTATCCATCAATACTGTCGGCCTACGCCGTATCTCGGGCTAATTTTAAAATTCTTTGTTTCTGTTACCCTAGTTCTTTCATTTACCTATACAAGCAATGGAGATTTAAGACATTTTTAATAAACCATTTACATCTTTGATATATCAAAACGATAAACAACCATTATTACCAAAACTTAAAAAAATTTAACTGTCAAATACGAACTTAATTTACGCATATAATAAGTGTATGGTGGAAATTTCTTAAATGAAAACACATTTAAGCTGCTTTCACATACAAAGCACCTGGCAACAGTTGCACGTTCACATGTTGCATTCACCAGATATTAATTTTGTATTTTATTTGATGAATTTATACTGCATCGTGTAATCCTCTTACATGGTATTAATGTTATATCATAGTGAGCATTATGTACAGCTTGAAATTGTAATCGTCCTGCGGCTGTACACAGAGTTAAGCTCTCTGTATATTGAGATGAGTTAATATAATATCTTAGATACTACTAGTGGAACCAAATAAAGATAGGCTCATAGAAACAGTGTATGTACTGTAGAACCCATAATTAAATACAATTAATTATAATATGTGCTTGATAAGCATTTTCTATAATATCTTAAATTGATAACAGTCCTCGCGTTCAAATGTTTTTGCTGGAAGGAAAAAGGATCATAGAGCTGCCAGTCTATCGCCATAGTTATAAATGTTGCCAACAACTGGACGCTAGATTATCATTGACATTATTAATATATATTGAACTTTTTATTATTTACAATTTATTTTATTATAATTATTTTAAATAGAAGTATCATCATTATTACAAATATTATATTATTTTTATATAATAGAATAAGTATCTCGACAAGCTAAATGTTCATTCTGCTTACAGCACACGGCAATTAATAATTTTAAGATGGGGACATTTCTAAATTATTTCCTATACCATAATAAAACATAGTTTAAGTGCGAGTTAGCCTCGCGCATCGAAGGTACTTATGTATTTAATGATTGTAAGTTAACGGGAAATAGAAATTATAAGGTAAATTATTTTACAATTCAAACGTATACAACGAATAATCAGTCATACCGATAGATGGACCACGCAGTGATCCCATAAGGGTTGGGCTTTAATCTTTTGAGATTAAATCCTTAAAAAAATATAAAAACTAAAACCATCTTTAATATTTACACTTAAAATTTATTTATTATTTTTAAATTTATCTTTTATATTTTATATTAACATTATACAAGCTCAAATCCTTCACTATAATAATCATGCAGACATGTGGAGAATTCACGTATCAAACCATACGATGACATGAGGGGAACAGGGGCGCTGCTTGCGTTAATCAATATTGTTAAATTAGTGGGTCAGCACTCTATTAAGTGTAAGTCAATTTGTGCTTATTGTGTCAACTTTATCTACGATTTATTATATGATTTGAATAATTTTTATTTTACTAGTATTATAGGTAATAAGAATAAGCGAGTTGGGTAGATTGTATGGAATGTGGGAAAGTACCCACATTGTTAAATTTAATTTGAATTTGTATTATATAGTGAAAAAAAAATATTTGTCACAGTTATAACGATCATAATGAGCGTTGAAGTCGTAGCGTCAAATCTTATTAAGGGAATGTTTGATATGAAAAATAGATGTTTTAGTCTAGTTCAGTCTGCCACTTAGAAGGCAATGTATCTAAATAGCTTTAAAATCGGTTTCAAAGCAAATTCTCATATAATACAAATAAGACAGATTTAGTGGGTATACGTATTTGGAATCTATAGTAAGCTGTGGTACTGTACTTGTATTATAAAACTGTAGAATTTTTTATATTAAATGCGGAACTAATAGTTGGAAATGAAACAAACATCACTACCACAACATTTATTTCACACAAACATTTAGTAAATGACAACAGTTATTTCACAGAAACATTTAGTAAATCATATTATTTCACACAAACATTTATTTAAATTACAACATTTATTTCACACAAACATTTAGTAAAATTACAACATTTATTTCACACAAACATTTAGTAAAATTACAACATTTATTTAATTTTTGTATAAGAGCCAACATGTTTATTTAAATTTTTTCCTTAATTTTTAATTCTAATAACAAATTTTGAATCGCTACATTTTAAAACTCTTTTACGAACAATGACAATAAAAAGATTAACTAGCTTTTCAAGCTTTTGCAAATGCAATTTACCTACGTCAATATTAGAACTATTTGTAGACTAGAATTATTCATAATAAAGTGATAATCGTATCCTTCTAACTAGAGCTGTTAGTATTTATTAATAATTAATTGAATAGAATACTAACCTTAACACATCAAGTTATAACTAGCTATATATTCTCACGATAATATTATATGTTAAACATCAGTTTCACACACATTAGCCACGCTATTAAGCCATACCTACCATATAAGGTTATTTTATATTCTTACAGGAAAATATTACAGGGTAGGACCAACAGGAATATTCTTAGAAGGAAACAGGATAGGATAACCCTCATCCTATGAGGGTAGGGCTTGTGAAAGAACATACAATAAATGACAATACGCTTCTTGTAAATGGATATGAGAATACCTAAAATACTATTGTATAATCTATACACAATTGCTCGTTTCCCGGCCATTACAATACAATGTTAATACGATTTAAATACAAGTAATAGCTATAAACATAATAGCTATAAAGCTAGTCGAAACATAAGTAAATGCATAAATTATGCACGTAAATTTTTTATCTTTATATTGCATTTTAAGAGTCATCTCGCTACTTACTGCTTTCACCCACTTTCACAGGTTGGCTGGAAGAAATCTCTTCTAGAGATAAGTCCACCGTTTGGAACTATATTTTATTATGTATGTAATTCAACATATATTGATTGCAATAAAGAATACTATATATCTTAGAATATATACCGCTACTACTTAAAATTTCGAATTTTATAGAAACAATTCTTCGCTATTATTTTTAATCTCATTTAAAACTTTGATTCAAATAGATTCAAAGTTATTATTAATAAAGCTTACATATTAGTATATACTAAGTTACATTTAAAGTAATCGTACACTCGAAAGTAGCTTTTTTACTTTATTATTCTAAATCTACTTTTTTAAAGACTTTTACCAAATATTCTTTTTTAAAGAATAATAATATTCTATACAATAATAGTTAAAAAGAATTAAAAGAGTAATTATTTAATATTTAATTGTACTATGTAAGGACTTTTTATAATTGAATACATACCTATTATAATCGTTGAATTCAAGCCCCAAGTCGAGATGAAATTGATATAATGTAAGTATTTACTTATTTACTTTTTTTACGTACGTATTTACTTTTTTTTTTATAACACGAGTAGTATTTACTTGGATTGCATACGATGTAAGATTTTTTTAATTTTTTTTTTTTTGTAATACGAGTACTATTAATTTGGATTGCTTTGGAACTATGATTTTTTTTTATTATTTATTTTCTGTTTTTGTGTGTCCATAATTTTTTGTACATAATTATTATTTATTTAGATTTCTATACAAAAAAATTATATATCTAGATATTAGTTATTTAAATATTGATTTGTATAATTGTGTTGCTGGGCATCAGGGTTTCTTTGATAGCACTGTTGTAGCATGAATTGTTGTTGTTGTAAGTTTGGTTGGTGATATTGATAGTTCATTTGAGGGGCTGCTTGTGTCGCATTCATGACTTGTGGTCTTTCTGAATTCCTAGAGGGGGGCCTCTGCTGCGGATATGGGGAAGGCCGTCCGTTACCTCTACTTGGTTGACGAAATCCTTTATTATGATAGGTACGATAGTTCTGACTGTGAAAGTATTGCTGCACTGCTTGAGATTGTGAAGTATTGCAGAGCTGAAACGTTAAATTTTTGCTTATAACAAAGTATTTGTCAATTTTAAGATCTAATGCTTACGTCGAGAACTTACCCGTCGAGTGTCGTCCATAATTTGAGGGTTAAATGTAGATTGGTCATCGGTAATATCGACGTTTATAGAAGAAGTGTTTCCAGTTTCCTCTAGGATTATAGGGTTGCGTGTTTCTTGTTCTTGCTTGGGCTGCTCATGTAAATTTCTTTGCACTGCTGGGTTTTCTACAGCCTGTTCCCTTACTACTGTCTCTTGTCTTGGTGCAGGTTCAACGTTTTTGTTCACTGTAACCCCAACGTTATTTCCACATTCTTTTTGCATTTGATTTTGTTGAAGGTCTAGTCTCACAGTTCCTGTTGGTGTTGGTGGCATGGTATTTACATTACTTTGTAGAGTTTCATTTACATTTGTATCAATTGCTTCGACGTCTATTGTGCATATGGGGTGATTTGTAGATGTTGGCGTATCTGTGTCGTCACAGGTTATGGTATAGATAACACTTTTTATGAGTGTCAAAAGTTGTTCTCTCTTTTTTCGAGAATATACAAGAACCTGCCTGTTATCTATTGTCTTTTCCTTAAATAAAACTTGACATAGTGAATATAATTGACCAAAAAAATTCTTGAACTGGTGACTATAGGCAGCAATATCCTTTAAAACATCTCCAGTATCTTCCTGAGTTTCTTCTCCAATATCTTCACTAGTTGTTATATCATCTGTTTGTGTGGATTTATCAACACAACAAACCTCTTTGGCAAGTAAAACGGTAATTAAAGTTTGTATGAAAGTACATGCTTGTATAAAATGCAAATGGATATCGGGGACCGAGCTTGAATGGTAACAACATGTACAATGACAACAGTTATTTCACAGAAACATTTAGTAACATATTATTTCACACAAACATTTAGTAAAATCACTACATTTATTTCACACAAACATTTATTTAAATTACAACATTTATTTCACACAAACATTTAGTAAAATTACAACATTTATTTAATTTTTGTATAAGAGCCAACATGTTTATTTAAATTTTTTCCTTAATTTTTAATTCTAATAACAAATTTTGAATCGCTACATTTTAAAACTCTTTTACGAACAATGACAATAAAAAGATTAACTAGCTTTTCAAGCTTTTGCAAATGCAATTTACCTACGTCAATATTAGAACTATTTGTAGACTAGAATTATTCATAATAAAGTGATAATCGTATCCTTCTAACTAGAGCTGTTAGTATTTATTAATAATTAATTGAATGGAATACTAACCTTAACACATCAAGTTATAACTAGCTATATATTCTCACGATAATATTATATGTTAAAACATCAGTTTCACACACATTAGCCACGCTATTAAGCCATACCTACCATATAAGGTTATTTTATATTCTTACAGGAAAATATTACAGGGTAGGACCAACAGGAATATTCTTAGAAGGAAACAGGATAGGATAACCCTCATCCTATGAGGGTAGGGCTTGTGAAAGTACATACAATAAATGACAATACGCTTCTTGTAAATGGATATGAGAATACCTAAAATACTATTGTATAATCTATACACAATTGCTCGTTTCCCGGCCATTACAATACAATGTTAATACGATTTAAATACAAGTAATAGCTATAAACATAATAGCTATAAAGCTAGTCGAAACATAAGTAAATGCATAAATTATGCACGTAAATTTTTTATCTTTATATTGCATTTTAAGAGTCATCTCGCTACTTACTGCTTTCACCCACTTTCACAGGTTGGCTGGAAGAAATCTCTTCTAGAGATAAGTCCACCGTTTGGAACTATATTTTATTATGTATGTAATTCAACATATATTGATTGCAATAAGAATACTATATATCTTAGAATATATACCGCTACTACTTAAAATTTCGAATTTTATAGAAACAATTCTTCGCTATTATTTTTAATCTCATTTAAAACTTTGATTCAAATAGATTCAAAGTTATTATTAATAAAGCTTACATATTAGTATATACTAAGTTACATTTAAAGTAATCGTACACTCGAAAGTAGCTTTTTTACTTTATTATTCTAAATCTACTTTTTTAAAGACTTTTACCAAATATTCTTTTTTAAAGAATAATAATATTCTATACAATAATAGTTAAAAAGAATTAAAAGAGTAATTATTTAATATTTAATTGTATTATGTAAGGACTTTTAAAGAATAATACATACCTATTATAATCGTTGAATTCAAGCCCCAAGTCGAGATGAAACTGATATAATGTAAGTATTTACTTATTTACTTTTTTTACGTACGTATTTACTTTTTTTTTTATAACACGAGTAGTATTTACTTGGATTGCATACGATGTAAGATTTTTTTTTTTTTTTTTTTTTATAATACGAGTACTATTAATTTGGATTGCTTTGGAACTATGACTTTTTTTTATTATTTATTTTCTGTTTTTGTGTGTCCATAATTTTTTGTACATAATTATTATTTATTTAGATTTCTATACAAAAAAATTATATATCTAGATATTAGTTATTTAAATATTGATTTGTATAATTGTGTTGCTGGGCATCAGGGTTTCTTTGATAGCACTGTTGTAGCATGAATTGTTGTTGTTGTAAGTTTGGTTGGTGATATTGATAGTTCATTTGAGGGGCTGCTTGTGTCGCATTCATGACTTGTGGTCTTTCTGAATTCCTAGAGAGGGGGCCTCTGCTGCGGATATGGGGAAGGCCGTCCGTTACCTCTACTTGGTTGACGAAATCCTTTATTATGATAGGTACGATAGTTCTGACTGTGAAAGTATTGCTGCACTGCTTGAGATTGTGAAGTATTGCAGAGCTGAAACATTAAATTTTTGTTATAACAAAGTATTTGTCAATTTTAAGATCTAATGCTTACGTCGAGAACTTACCCGTCGAGTGTCGTCCATAATTTGAGGGTTAAATGTAGATTGGTCAACGGTAATATCGACGTTTATAGAAGAAGTGTTTCCAGTTTCCTCTAGGATTATAGGGTTGCGTGTTTCTTGTTCTTGCTTGGGCTGCTCATGTAAATTTCTTTGCACTGCTGGGTTTTCTACAGCCTGTTCCCTTACTACTGTCTCTTGTCTTGGTGCAGGTTCAACGTTTTTGTTCACTGTAACCCCAACGTTATTTCCACATTCTTTTTGCATTTGATTTTGTTGAAGGTCTAGTCTCACAGTTCCTGTTGGTGTTGGTGGCATGGTATTTTCATTACTTTGTAGAGTTTCATTTACATTTGTATCAATTGCTTCGACGTCTATTGTGCATATGGGGTGATTTGTAGATGTTGGCGTATCTGTGTCGTCACAGGTTATGGTATAGATAACACTTTTTATGAGTGTCAAAAGTTGTTCTCTCTTTTTTCGAGAATATACAAGAACCTGCCTGTTATCTATTGTCTTTTCCTTAAATAAAACTTGACATAGTGAATATAATTGGCCAAAAAAATTCTTGAACTGGTGACTATAGGCAGCAATATCCTTTAAAACATCTCCAGTATCTTCCTGAGTTTCTTCTCCAATATCTTCACTAGTTGTTATATCATCTGTTTGTGTGGATTTATCAACACAACAAACCTCTTTGGCAAGTAAAACGGTAATTAAAGTTTGTATGAAAGTACATGCTTGTATAAAATGCAAATGGATATCGGGGACCGAGCTTGAATGGTAACAACATGTACAATTACATTTACTTTTAGATTTTAAATCAGATTCTTGTGCTTCAGTTCCTTGGCTTTCAGATTCTTGTGTTTCAGTTCCTTGCCTTTCAGATTCTTGTCTTTCAGTTCCTTGCCTTTCAGATTCTTGTCGTTCATTTCCTTGTTTTTCAGACTCTAGTATTTCAGATCCTTGCCTTTCAGTTGATTGTCTTTCAGTTTCTAATCTTTCAGTTACTTGCCTATCAGTTGCTTGTCTTTCAGTTACTTGTCTTTTAGTTGGTTGTCTTTCAGTTCCAAGTCTTTCAGTTCCTAGTCTTCCACATAATAGTCTTGCAGTTTCTAGTCTTTCAGCTCCTAGTCTTGCAGTTTCTAGTCTTTCATTTCCTAGTCTTTCAGTGCCTAGTTTTTCAGATAATACTCTTGCAGTTTCTAGTCTTTCAGATAATAGTCTTGCGTTTTCTAGCCTTTCAGTTTCTAGTCTTTCAGTTCCTAGTCTTCCAGTTGCTAGTCTTTCGGTTTCTAGTCTTCCAGTTCCTAATCTTTCAGTTCCTAGTCTTTTAGATCCTAGTCTTTCAGTTGCCAGCCTTTCTGGTTCTGAGTCGATAATCATCTCAGCTGCGCTTAGTTTTTGGATCATTTCGTATTTTTTTTTGGCCTGTTTCTCTGTTGACATTTTATTACTACTCATATTTATTGATTTATTAAAATATGTTTCTTTGTTTTGTTTTTTAATTAAATTATGATATCTGAAAGACAAACGCTTTAAATATATGGTAGAATATATCTAGGGTATATATATAAGAAAAAAATCTATATATTTTAGTGAAAATAGTTTAAATAAAACAAACAACACATTGTAAATTACAGTAAACAAATTGTAAAATTTTTACTTACACGTAAATCGGTATCGAAACAGGCAAAGAAGGTCGCTCTTTTGATTTATCCGAATTTTCTGCTTCTGTCATATTTATTTATTTTTAATATGTTCTCACATACTCGTAATTTTATAATAAATAATAAATATATACAACCGTTCAAATTAATATTTCTCATCATAATAAATGAACTTTGCTTGAACTTCTAAAATAGTCACTAAAAGATAAATTATCTTAAAGTCATTCAAAATGCTATCATAGAAAAGTTTTCTTTATTTTCAACTTTTATCTAATAACGAGAGACGTGAAGCCAGACCAGAGGTTGGTTTACAACTGCCGGATCTCATTTACGCGAGCCCGGGAAAGCTGAGCTATGGGGCGTGGCTTAAAATGTGAATGCAACAGTTATCCACCAACCAGAAGCTTACGATGTAAGCTTTATGTTTTCGCGCTCTTTTTACCATGTAACACCAAACATAGTAGAGGAGCTACGTTCTGCATATCAATTTTGAATAAAATATTACTTACAAATTTATAAATTAAGGTTCTAATTTATAATGAGTAAAATTTTATATAATTTTATATAAAGTAACACCAAAATTAGCAATTTTTCGTAAAATTTGAGAATAATGATTCTGTAGAACTATATATACAAATTTACAAACGGAGATCACAAAACCTTTCCAGTATCTCCTATAGAGAATAATAAAACGAATATAAAAAATTCCGTCATCAAAAATTCAATATAAAAATAATAATATTAATTGAAAACGCCATTTCCTAGACTATTAAGCACAATTAATCAGAAACTGCACTATCCAATAGCATGACGGCGGGCTGTCCTTCAATTTCAGATATTTTTAGACAACCTATCGAGAGCTCTAGATTCTGTAAGCTCCACCGACACATGTATCGTATATACGCTTGTAATGATTTTCTGAAAATCGATATTGTTGTCACTCGAATACAAATAACAGGTTATATGCAAATTGAATACGGCTTCATTACTTGGAATATTTGCTGTTCGCTTTTTAAATGTATATTGGCATGATATTCTGTTTTATTTTGTTCATGTATGTTTACTATTGTAATAACTTTGAGATAGCTAGTTTAAATGATGTTTTGTACATTTCAAAACTATGAGACTAAGTCTCTTGACTTAAACTTAAGAGTCTAAGTAGTAAATAAAATATTACCTTTAAAATATTTCCAACTCAAACTCACGTGAAAAAATAGACAAAGTCAAAAAAAGCTGAGCTAAATCTATTCGCCAATCAATCAATATGATGCGTGTGTAATTTGGAGTCCACGATGATACCGAAAGATACCGTGGAACCATCAATATCTACAGCTTCATCATTGTAGAGTACATTGGCTTTAATAATGTTGACTAGAAATGACTACTGAATAAAATACCTATTATTTCATTACCATAAAAAAAATTAAAATATTGCTGAAAGATAATCTTTCGACATATAGATATTTGCATATAAAAAGAAATATGGCTATTATTTCAGTATCTCATATATATATATAGTGTAACAAATATATACCTAGCGTAATGTCAGCTAAAGTGCTTCACCAAAGGTAAGAAAAGTGTCTCCAAGATTATAAAAAAAATTAAAAGAAACTTATACTTAAAATTGAAATACTTCTAGTTCTTATTTCAATTTTTCTTACAACTGGTTTATAAATGTGCTACTATTGTAATGCTCAGTTGGTGTTCTTTTAGCTTCACGCTGTATCCCGCATATAGCAGGATAGGATAGGCAGAAAATCTAGTGCTAAGACATTCCGCTCCCCGTTTTCCATCTTGCGTGCTTCCACCTTGTTTGCACCCACATTGACTCAATGCTGTGCTTTAAAAGATAATTTTAATGTCTATTAAAGGAAAGGCTTAACGTAACGGAATCAAAGGTATGCTCAGACATAACTATAGATTCTAAATTTCAAAAGAATATCCACATAAGAACATTTGCAAAATGGCAAATGGCGGATATTATTTTTATAAAGTAAATAGAATACCAAAGTCAATTAAGAATCGTATAAAAGAAAATATTAAACAACAAAAAAATGGCGTAATTCTTATTGAGTCAATAATAACTCACTGTAAGAATTTGTCTCTATTAAATTATAAGCGGCTTAAACAAATTACCAAACGTGTGCCTGAAATATTGCGAACAAAAGTATTCTCTTATTTCAGCTTACGCTGACTGGCTCTCGTCAAGTGACTTACCACCGGGCTTTGTCTACCCGAGCGGGGAATTATTGAATTAATGTCACCGAGTGAGTAACAAAACCTTAAACGTCGCGTTTACAGTCAGACGTCGTTCCCCGAGGGTTAATATATATATATATATATATATATATATATATATATATATATATTATTACTTATAATTTTATATTTGCCACCAACCTCTATGTGATTATCATGATGAATGAATCAATGATTCCATACGCCCTAAAGTTTGTAATTTAATGTAGAAAAAATTACTATATATATAATTCCTGAAATAAGTTCTCGCTGCTTCTTAAAAAATGTAGTTGCAGCACTCTGTACATGAAAATCTGTACGGTGAGGCATTAGCTAAGTAGTGATATATATAACCTCAAATTCTATTCTTACTTATGTGCCAAATAAAGTGTTTTTGCGGGGAATTTTATTGCACTGCTTTATTCAAAAGAAATCTGAAACTGAAGCACACAGAATTCTTGTTGATACATACGGTGACAATGCTCTGTCGAATAGGTCTGTCTGGGTTAGGCGTATTAAAAATAATGATTTTGACCTTGAAGACAAAAAACGTTCTGGGGCACCGACAAAGTTTGAAGACGAAGAATTGGAGGCATTGCTTGATTAAGATCGATGTTAGACGCTAGTAGAGCTCGGAATAACATTGCAAGTATATGCTTGAACAGTTTCAAAACGTTTAAGAGCGTTAGGAATTATCAAAAAGCAATAACATTGGGTGCTGTATGAACTGAAACCGAGAGACGTTGAATGATGTATTCTCATGTGTGAATTGCTGTTTCAACGGCAGAAAAGAAAAGATTTTCTGCACCGTATTTTCACTGGAGATGAAAAGTGGATTCACTACGATAAACCGTAGCGTAAAAACTCGTGCAGTATGCCCGGACACGCATCAACATCGTCCCCAAAATTAATCCACAGTTCAAAACTTCTACCCTGCATTTGGTTGGATCAACAGGTCGTAAATTATTATGAGCTGCTTAAACCTAACGAAACTATCACGGAAGTTCGCTATCGACTTCAGTTGATGAGTTTGAGTCGAGTTCTAAAAGAAAACCGGCCACTATACAATTAGAGACACGACAAAGTGATTCTACATGACAAGCTCGGCCACATGTGGCCAAACCAGTTAAAACGTTCCTGGAAACGCTTCCATGGGAAGTTCTACCTCCTGGCCCACCCGCCGTATACACGGGACACAAGCTCCTCCGAATACTACTTGTTTCGGTCAATGGCGCATGATTTCAGCGAGAAACTCATTCTTTGGAAGAAACCGAAAAATAGGTCGATTCATATATTGCGTCAAAAGATTAATCAGTATATCGACGGGGAATTCAATTGCTGCTAAAAAGATGGGAGAAAGTGGTCTCTGATATGGACAATATAAGTTAAGTAAATTTATTGCAAACTTTATATTTTAAATATTTTTTTTAATCCATAAAACAGCAAAATCTTATTCAAGGTCCTATAAAAATATATTCATCCTGTATCCTGCACATAGCACCCTGCTATGTGGCAACCGTAGACTCAAGGGACCTAGTGTTAAGACATTTCGTTCCTCGCTCTCCGCATTTCGAGGGAACGCCGCGTTTTTGCCTTGTTGCCAGAGCGAAGAAAATTTAAATATTATATTTCTCCCCGATTTGGAATCGAACCTACAAACCGTCGTGTTTACAGGCAGACACTGTGCCTCTGCGCCTCGACGGTCCTCAATAACAACAATTTCTAATAATCCATATTCAATATATCAAATAAAACATATAACATCTGTTTAGATGAGAAATGTTGAATATTTTCGTTCAACATTTCTCATACAAACATATACGTGGGGTACCACTCGGTATTATAAGACCAATTAAGGTGTTTATTTGTAGAGTACCCCGACTCGCGTTCCCTGCACCAATTAAATTCGGCTTAGCCATCCACTTTTGCAGCCAAATAGGCACTACACGATAGCAAAGTATTATACACGTGTTACGTGTATTACTTTAGGTACTTTAGCTTTAAACAAATATAAATTGTTAAAGAAATATAAATTGTGGTTCTTAACCAGCTACACATATATAAATATAATAATGAGATTGTTAAGATATTTTATAGTTTAATAAACTGACTTGAATTATATATATTGATTATCTAGTGGTATTTTTAATTACAATATTATATTTATCGTTATAATCAGTACTTTATTACTAAGGATTTATTACTATCGTAATATTGTTTGTGTCGGTTACGAAGAGGTGCGGGTTTAAATGAGTTGAAGCTTCTCTGGCCTATGTTATTATATTATGCTAAATAAAATTCAATTCTATCATTACAATGCATTGCAAAGGCAATTTCAATCAAACTGTATGATTATTTGTTTTATTCAATGTCATAAATAGAAAGGTTTCAATTTAAAAATAAAATTACATTAGGGTTGTATCTACGTTACGTCTTAACGTTAATATTAGAAGCTTAACTCAGACAAAGCTTTTTTAATAAGTAGGTACGTATAGTGGCCGCAGCCATCATAGTCATGAAATTGTGCTCACCAAAACGTCATAGCCACCTTCGGAGAGGCTTAATGGTGGCCTACATAACGGACGATGAACAATGTTCACACGAATAATGACTCTCCATAAAAATACACAAATGTAAGATATTGAAAATGGATATAAGTTTTAAGTTTATGTTAACATATAAATACCCATTGTTCTTGATGACTATATTGTAATGTTTCTCTTAGCACCGTATTAAAAAACTAGCCAACTAGATTTTATATATTTAGCTGATATTATATAAAAAAAGTCGGTTTCATAAATATATTAGGTGAAGGTGATGAAAATGGAACTAGTTGTAGCGGTTGCGGATTAACACATTTTTAAGTCTATTTATTTATTGGAGTGGGATCTTTCTTATGCTATCTGTTTATAAACTATAATCCTATAATATATATATATATATATATATATATATATATATATATATATATATATATATATATATATATATATATATATATATATATATATATATATATATATATATATTTATATGTATATATATATATATATATATATATATGTATATATATATATATATATATATATATATATATATATATATATATATATATATATATATATATATTATATATATATATATATATATATATATATATATATATATATATATATATATATATATATATATATATATATATATATATATATATATATATATATATATATATATATATATTTAGCATCAAAATTATGGTTAACTTCGAAAAAGGAAAATAAAATCGTACATATGTACCTATATTAAACTGAGATTAAGAACTTAACAAAAAATATAATATAAAATCAATTAAAAAGACCGTCGTGGCACAGAGGCACAGCGTCTGCTTGTAAGCGCGACAGTTGGTGCATTCGATTCCCACTCGGGGAGAATAATTGTAATCATTTTCTTCGCTCCTAGCAACAAGGCAAAGCGCGGCGTTGGGTTCCGCCACTCAACACGTGATGTCTCGAAAGGCGGAAAGCAGATAACGGAGTGTCATAACACCAGGTTCCTTCAATCTACGGTCCCCTCTACCTGCTATATCTACAATAGAAAAAGAATAATTAAGTTATACATCATGGCCACCTTTATGTCTACAAATGGCAGTTTCTAGGTTAATTATTGGTACAATTCAATAACTTCGCTGAAATAGAAAATAAACTCAAGCTTAATAGTTGTCGGCTGATAAATCCTTCATTGAGTTGTTATTCCAGTCAGAGAAAGAAGAAATTTTACCTAAAATACAATGTAGGTATTGAAAAGCGTATTCGTCTGTTATATAGCTAGTGATGTCTGATGAAAATATCAACGAAACTCACAGTAGATAATTAAAAGGTGAAACCCAAAACGGTGGAAAATTGAAATATACCGTTTACAGACTGAAGTGATGCTATTTTCGATGGGTGAAATAACCAAAAAAGTATATATGAAATATCATGTCGGCGGAGTGCATTAGCCGATATCGCGTTATTGGAGAAAAATTAAATTATTCCAGGCGAATAGTCGCGACCCTCGACGGAAAATACGTATATTGATTTTAAATCGATACACGCAATACATTTTATAATGGACTCTGCGGTTAGTTTTGTTTTCCACTTTAATTTTACATTATCACAATTTATAATTAATTTTTGCTCGTAGGTGTATCGAAGTTTAAATGGATGTGTTTATTTTAAATGTAATATTTTTTGTTTGTCTGCTTAATGGGGGAATAGGTAGAAAAATCTTGTGAACTTTAGAGATGTTATATGTTGCTGGCTGAGTTTAATTTTTTATATGTATTTTACGAAAAAGACTGTCGTGACGCAGCGGTATATTTTCTGACTGGTGTGGATTCGATTCCCACTCTGTGGCATGAATTATTTAACTTATCTTCTAATCTATTTAGTAAGAAGACAAATCGTGGCGGTGATGTCAATATCAATGTCTCTTAAATTAAGCAGAAAGTGCGGCGGAAAGTGCGGAGGAAAGATGTATTTACATTAGGTCCCGTCAACATATCCTGATAGTACAGCGTAAACCTAAAATAATTAGAAAAAGTATTTATTTAACTTAAAGAGAGAGAGAGAGAGAAAAAATGTTTCTACATTCACCCTGGTAAAAGATATAGGTACCTAGTTAGTGAATAATAAGTAAACCCAGCGCCATATTTACTTTTATGCATCTAAATCTCGTATTTATAATTTCAAATATTTACGTGCTTATTTCATCATAGCTCTCTAAAAAACCCTTTACTATTTAGTTCAGTCCGTTAATTGTGATGTTTGGATCGTGCAAACCTTTTGTCATTTTAACAATTTTCAAAATTATCCGGTATGAATTTTTAATTACCTACATGTCACCATCAGTTTGCGTTCGTGCGTTTGTTTACTCTTGGTTTCAAATTCAGGAATGTTTTGGCAAATTAGTTTCTTTGTTTGAAAGTTGAGTCGTTCGAAACATCTGCAGTTGATGGTGCAAATAGTGATGAGAATGACAATCTAGATTCTAAAAGACTTGCCTGGTTACCCACATCTACGTAGTCTTCGTTATAACATTTCATACTATAACTATTACTACTTCTACTACTAGGCACTTCATGGCGCCATTCATTGTCCATGATTCATATCATAAAAAAAGGATGTTGTGCAAAGTAGTCACAATACTTCACCAGAAGACTGCACACAGTTAGAAACTAAGGCTACACTTAATATCTCACGACTTTTGTCATATAGCGGATATGGGAGTAGTTTATTTATACCGCTACCTGAAACTGGGCATTATTGCTCATTTAACGTCACCCGGGGGACATGAGTTTAAATATCTAATCCCGTCTATTTGTGGGGCATCGTCCCGGGACGCAATTCGACGAAAAATGCACACTAAATCTTTAACATGCTGGACTTAAGCTAGCACTTCTTGGATACTTCTTTCGATGGTATATATAAATGTTACTTTTAATAAAATTTAGTACATAATATATAAGCTACTATAATTGTAGTTCTACGTCAAGTGTTTTAGCAATCAGATCCTTGTTTTTAATATGTCAATGGAAAATACCTTAACATGTTTAATCAATTTTGTTATGACAGCATTTAATTATTTCTTATAGTTCACCTAGACTACTATGGTTCTTCATCAGGCGCCCCGGCTTTGCAGACCTAACAGCTATAGAGAAAAAGTTTTATTCAAATGCGTCAAGTAGATGCCAAGATGTGCATATAGATGCGAAGCAGACAGGCAGGCATATATTTTAAAATCATAGATTCATATTCTGGTAGTGTTTTTACATCGTCCTGCATATTTTTTATCGTAAAAATATTCATTTTATTATAGTATAGATATATTTAAAGATTAATTTTATTTCACTTTTTTATTTGTTACAGATTCAATAAAATGCACTTTTGGACAGAATGAAGAACTCCGAAGAAATTATATAAATGAGATAAATAATGTTAATAACAAACCAATTAATATTGTAAAAATATTTATTTATTTCTGAAGTGTAAAAAAACAGCTTTATATATAAAAACAAATATATATATGTAAAAAAATAAGATAATGTCACATTAATCCCACAACTTAGTCAGAAGTATGACTGACTCAAGACCCAGTATATAAACTATTAAAAATATAACAATATAATATAGACATTTTTCACTTTCGCCCAATGCTACCATTAGCATTTACTATTCCATACACCATTTAAATTGTATTTACAATTTAGCCTTTTTGTTCTTATTAACTATTTTATTGAGTATAACATGTGCTTCATCATAAACTGGATTAAAATGATTTTTCACTTTCTTCCACCACATTGAGATACCACTGAAATGGTCTACTGGGTCATAACCAGCCATTCCTGGAAACAAAAAATATGTGTAACTGTATAAATGTGAAACATATAACTAAAGTAGCAACATGTGTTTGTGTTACAATTTTAGACTTAGTATTGTATTTATAATATTTTTTTATTTATTATGCACAATAATTTAGGTACAAAATGCGTGCACTTATCCCTTTTAAAATTTGTGGATATATTATAAAGTATGATATTTTTTATTTGAGATATATGTAATAAAAAAATAAATGTTTACTTGGCTGTTCCAGTTCGCATGCTGCAAACAGATCAGCTACAGTAATTGTATTGCCGGCTACAAATTCAGAACCATTGTTCAGCCATTTAGTTTCAAAAACGTTTAGTGCTGATACCATTCTCCTTTCATATCCTTGTATAGACTTTGCATCTGATTCTTTACCAGTTAAAATAGGATCCATGTACTTAAAGAAAAGTGGGAAAATAATGTTAATTAAAATATTTTAAAGACATATTTAGCTTTCAAATTTGCAATTATTAAAATTAACACCTTGGTTCTGAAAAACATTGCACAATGTAGCCTCAATCCTACATGATGCCACTCCAAAAATTCATCTACTCGAGCTTGTTGTTTGCTATCTTTTGGATACAAACTTCCAGGTATTAAATTTTCTCTAGCCAGATACTTTACAATGGCAATACTAAAACCAAATTAATGTTTATGAAAAATGTAATATGTAAGAATAGATATGTTGTAAGGTTTTAAATGACTATAATAATAAAAACCTTTCACTCAAAACAAAGCCATCATATTCAATGACGGGCACTCTTTGAAGCCTATTAAGTGCTGTAAATTCCTCTGAATAATGCTCTCCTGTAAACAAAAATAAACAAAACAAATATTTTTTTAACTTTTAACCATTATGTAAAAATTAAATTAATTTTGAAGGAAGTGTTTTTTATCATAATATACTATAAAATTGATACATTAAAAAATTGGCTTTGTAGGTTGGAGGATCGAGGATCTTTTGATTTAAGTAATATTAATTGTTTATATATTACCTTTGCGTAAGTCAACAAGTTTAGATTCAAAATTACATTTTGCCGTATTTAGTAAAATGTACAACGCTCTAGATGGTTGAGACATCAAATCATAATATAATTTCAGGACCATTGTTAAGTATTATTAAGGTTTATTTAAATTTATTTTAAGTAATTAAAAGTTTGGATCAAAGTTCAAAAAGATAAATAGTAGTTTGATGACACTTGATAGTTGATAACAGTACCCAATCGTAGTGTTGTTCTTCGCATGATCTTGATACTTACTTATAAACTCAAAGTACTATATGTTAATTAATTTATTTATATTTTTCGAATAAAAGCTATATTTACTTTGAAATTAATAAAATGCTTAAATTTATATAATTTACGGTTCGAAATAATTATTATAGGGAAAACTAAAAAACTATTTGAAATACAAGAAATAATGCGCTAGTAACACAGTCATTAGTTTTGATAATGATGTCTTTTGAAATCGATATTTATACTTTTGAAGTCGTTAAGAATTGGTTTATGACCTAGATCGAACCTCTGAAATATTTTATTAGCCGTTAAAATTACATAAGAAATTGTAATATTACGTTCATTTAAAGTTCAAAAAAGGAATGTAAAAGAACAGACACTTTGATTCTAAAATTCTATTTGGAGTGTCCTTTATTTATATCCATTAAAATCATGTAATTTCTAGTTCCCAAGTAATAAGTTCTTGGTTAATAAAATCGCGCATTTTATACTATATCGATCACATTACGTCTGGTTTTTTTTGGAATATCGATTAATAAAATTTGTTGACAGTTGTTTGTGCAGTATTGATATCGATATTAGAGTATTTTAAAATTTATCCTTTAGAAGAACATCACTAAGTATAAATTTAGATAGTAAATCGACGCCGCAAAACTTCATTTATTCAATAAAAATATAAGTTGAAACTATTTTTTGTGAAATAGTATCGCCAAAATGGCATCATTAGATCTTCTAACTCCACATTTATCTAAAATTAAAATACCAACTTCTCAGCAGTTGGTCTACAAGGATGAGTGTGTATATTCTTTTGACAATCCGGTGAGTTGCATTTTGTTTCTAACCTCTAGATTAAAATAAGAATTATCGATAAAAACAACATACAAAACAAATAATTCAGTTTATTTAATAGAATAAAGTAATGTGTACGTTTTTAAAACAGCGACATCATTTTTATTATAAAAATGAAAAAATCGATTAAAATTTTACAAGACCAATTAAATTCGCAATAAAAAACTAAGGCAATAAAACTTTACACCAATATTTTACTGTACAAAATGCTTCATGGTAAAATATATGTATGTTATGCTATTTTCTATTATTCAATCTTTTTCATCTATTTTGGGACGATTGCATTTTCTTTAAAATATCTTGTGTTCATAAAATTCTTAACAGCCTGATATACATTTGCTACTATGTTAAAAAATGATGTTTTGGTACTATGCATGGAAAAAGAACACATTATTAGTGATAAAAATGTATCTAACATGACTGGTGTCCAGAACAATATGTTATATAGAAGTTCCCTAGTTACATATGTCTTAGCATTAGGTCTATTCACTTGCATTATGTGAATTTTTGTCAGGATCACTACAGATATTATTATTGGAATGAAATAGCTTATAAAGGCAAGTGCAAACATATATATAAGCAAACTCTTATTGTCAGCAAAACAAATTTTTATACACTTGTTGTCAATTTTTGGCCTCCTAAATGATTTAGTTATATTTGTAAATTCAAAATCAGAATTATTATTATAATTTCTAAGAATACTTAACACATTACTGAGAATAGTGTCTAGTTCCTTTGATTCATTTGCATTTGACTGCTCTTTTTCTATTATTTCTAAATAATTTAATGGAGCTGGTATATATTTGAATAATTCTGGATCAGTTATATTACTCCATGTCCCATTTAAGTAACATGGTTCCTTTGTAGTATCTAACATTGACATGCATGTCTCATTCCAAGTTCCGAGCTTCACTTATAGACATCTCTTTAACATTCATAGGATACATAAAAAGTGTAATCAAAATGGGTATAATCCATTGCAGAGCAATTGTAATGAACGAAGAATACTGCATCCAAAAATTTCTAATTTTATTGAATTTTAAACCCTTCACTTTTGTAATACTTCTTGAAGTTTCACCAATTTCTTGTACTATATCTTCTTCATTTTTTTTCTTTATATCATATATCATTCGATAGTGCATGTAATTGTCTATGATAAGTCCTAAAAAGCTGTTTACCAAAGATACCACATATGGCCCATAACTTAGTAGAAGAGATGCAAAGCCACATTTCACATCTATATTTTTATTATGTTAGGACTTATGGCTGCCATCCTTAGGTCCACTTCATCCATATCTATATTTCCAGGCTTGATAGAATATATAGCACGACATATGAATGATATACCTACACACATGAGTAAAATATTCTCTGACAAAAGTATATTTGAATACTTATTTTTATTTGACATCCAGCTTCTTAAATTAAGTAAGCTAATGCCAAAACCACACAAAATAAGAAAAAATCCTAAATATAAGTCAGCAGTCTTAAACATTTTGCTGTTTTATTCCAACTGTCTGTGTCTGCCGTGTAGGCAGCTATGAGCCCCTATGATTTTGCACTGGTCCCTATGGCAATATATTATCAGTATGCAAATTATAGGGGCATTTTAAAGTGTAACCATTCTATAAGATAGCTTTGAAATAGCTTTTATTTAATGTAAAAAAATTAAAACAAGTGCGAGTCGGACTCGCCTATGAAGAGTTCCAGGGGTAACAGCAAGTAACGTAATATAAAAGTTGTTGTAGTTTGTCGCAACTTTGATCAGTGTTTTAATAACCATGGCCTACAATTTTTTGCTACATTTATTATATGTTTTTGTCGCTCGGTAATTGCGTTTAAGATTTATGACGTATTAAAAAAACTACTTACTAGATCTCGTTCAAACCAATTTTCGATGGAAGTTTATATGACACATCATATATTATATAGGGACATGCACATTTTGCCACTTTGGAAATGTCTCTCATGCAATTGTTTCAGTTTATAAAAATATTATATTTAAACCTGCATGGGTATGATGTAAAAAACACTTTCAGTTTTAATTCTAAGTATGGGGAAACCCCAAAATTTTCAGTTCTTTTTCTATTTTTGTGTGAAAATCTTAATGCGGTCACAAAATACAACTTATAAACTTACCAAGTACGATTTATTTTTAAACATACCTCATATTGTATAAACATTTTGAGTTTTCATTACACCCCATTTATAAGTACTCATAATAGAATTTATAATAAAATAAATAGGCTAATAAAATTTACACATTAGATAGAATATATCATTAAAAAAAATTGTTATACATACATTATTTTACGTTTGCTTAATGCATTAAATTAAAATGCAATTCAATAAAAAAAACTATTTTGAATCAAAATATTCTGCCTAAAGTTCTATACTGGTAGAGAGAGGATAAATAATAACTTGTAATTTTATAATAATAGTTTTCTATATATAAAATTATTAAAATAATAATATTATATAAAATTTTTGTTTAATTTATAAATAATAATTTTTCATATTCTTTCAGGAATCAGAAACTGGCCTATATGTGTCACTGACATCTTTCCTTGGCTTTGGTCGTAACTATGTCGAACAATACTTCCAAAAGACAGGCAATGCTGTCTTCTTACATATATTTAGGGAAAAAATACCTGTGAGTATGAAAACACTTGAATATGGTATTTACTGATATTACGATATTTACAGATTTAAATATATATTTTTATATAAGAATGCTCTAATGGAAATATCAGCATCTCTTAAGTTATATAGCGCATATAGCAATATAGACAGATGTAACCTAGTGTTACGACACTCTGTTCCCCACTTTCCGCCTAATGAGACTTGCATGTTGGGTGGAACTCAACGCCGACCTTTGTCTTTTACCAGGATGAGGAAATGAAATAATTCAATATCCCCAAGTGGAATCGAGTCCACAACCTTAGTTGCGCTTACGTCTGTAAGACGAGACGCTGCGTAGATACAACACGACGGCTTCAAGACAAACTTCTTTTAAATTAAATTATTTTTTTTAGATACCAGAACCAGAAAAAACTGGCGATGGTCCAGAAAAGAAAATCACCCGTTTAGCTATCGGTGTAGAGGGTGGGTTTGATCCTGACTGTAACAAAGTCAAATATACTTACACAGATCATTACAATGTTGTGATTTTACCTGGATTCCAAATGTACCCTTGGCCTAATGGTGATCTACCCGAAGTGGTATGTACCAAATGCTATATATATAGTATATATTTATATATATATATATATATATATATATATATATATATATATATATATATATATATATATATATATATATATATATATATATATATATATATATATATATATATATATGTATCTAGATATATGTTTTTAAATAATTATCATTAGTTATAGCTTAATTCAGATATTTAAATATAATAAATTTGGATATTTTTCTATATATAAATAAGTTAATTCCAATTGTGAGAGCTTTGGAAGTCTCTTCTTACTGAATCTTAATTTTGTGTTTATTATAATTTTTAAATAATTATTTATGCCTTTACATTTAGTGTATATGGTTAGCTACATGGTTGAAATTCAAGCCTTTTAACAATGTGACATACGTTATAACTACGTTATGAAAGATAGATACTTAGGGCTCTTCCTTAGCCGATTAGAAATAAGCAGAATACTTATAGATTCGTCATGTCTGTCTGTCCGTCTGTATTTAAAGACATTATATTATTACTAATTATTGTAGATAAGACAATCAGTGCAAGGAGTTCTAGAGGCAGAGTCACCTTTCAAAATAGCCGAGATGGAAGTTTTAAGTGGCACCTGGGATGGTGAGAAACGTGAAGTATCTGTGTAAGTAGCTCTTCATGAAAATGTTTTTTTTTTATATAATTATGTTTAGTCACATCAACGATGAGCCGACACTGGCCCATGACTTATTAAAATATTATATTAAAAGTTCAAATTTTTTTATTTATTATTGCCATAATTAAAGCTATCATAATTTATTATTGCCATAATTAAATCATTACAATATATTATTTCTATATTATATTACAAATGTATATTTACGCCATCCAAGCGCAGTATGACATATGACGATGATAAAAAAAAACAATGGTTTGTTGGTTACTCACTCTGGTAAGACAAGAGCGTTGTTAAGTTCTGTCACTTAACACGCAATGTTTCAAATGATAGAGGAGTGTTGTGAGATTATGTCCTTCCAGTCCTAGCCTAGTTCTAAATATAACATGTTCTCTATTTCACAGCCACGCAGTAAGTCTAAACCAGCTAGACAATGGCGTCAAAATACCCCCATCTGGATGGAAATGTGCAAAATGTGATCTAACAAATAATTTATGGCTTAATCTGACAGACGGCTCAGTGCTGTGCGGGAGACGGTTCTTTGATGGCTCCGGAGGGAATGATCATGCTGTGAGTCGATTTTTTATTGATTCCTATTAGTTTAGCTTATGAATGATAATTGTCTCAATACTTAAAATTACAATTAAAGTATTAATTATAGGTTTTATTAAAACTATTTATGGAAATTATAAATAAGTTTTTTTTTTTTTTATTAAGTACTTGTAACGTTTTTCTATTTGATTCTTATTTTATAAATACACTGAATTAATAATTTGCTCATTAATTTTAGTAATTATTAAGTAATAGTTTTGTATATAAAATTAAAGAAAAACAAAATATTTATATAATTTTATTAATATTATTTTCATCGGTGTATGAATGTTTCATGTGTGTACTTAATATTGATATTAATGTATAATAAATAATTGTTATACACATTTTTTGTCCTTTGTTTTCATTTTTACTCTGTATCCCTTATATACAGACAGAGGACAGAGGGCGCCTACTGTCAGGCACCCTCTGCCCACCCTGCTATAGCGTGAAGCTAAATGATTTAAATGAAAAATAATAAAATAAATTATTTACATATATTATTAATCTCTCCCTGTTTTCCCCCAGGTGGAGCACTACCGTCAAACTGGCTACCCGCTAGCAGTCAAACTAGGCACTATAACAGCGGAGGGCAAGGGCGACGTGTACTCGTATGTGGAGGACGACATGGTGGAGGACCCCTACCTGGCTGATCATTTGAAGCACTTCGGCATCAATGTTCAACAGCTGGAGAAGGTTGATTTTTTTTTTTTTTGTAATTTAGTTATGGGATTATAGATTTTAATTATTTTTTGTTAAATGAAATCGATTTTTTTAATTGTTATTAATACTCTTTTTGTTTGTTTTATTTTGTTTGGTTGGCAACAGTGTTTTTATTTGAATATACTAATGTTAATAATATGGTTAGTTAAAAGCATACTGAAATTCTATGCTATAGGTGAACCTCTACCTTATTATTTATGTGTACGGCATTTACTCATTTGACTAGGTTTTATTTTACACTTTAACCCCAATGTAAATGTTTTTAACATAGTTATATACGCATTTGTTTCTACTATAATTTTAATATCCAAAATACGTATTTCTAATTAATTAAAATATATTTCCCTAAATATAATACTTACTGCCTGAACAGACGGACAAATCAATGGTGGAACTAGAGCTAGAACTAAACCGTCGCAGCGGAGAGTGGAGTGCGCTCCAGGAGTCCGGCACGGCGCTGCGGCCTCTGCACGGCCCGCGGCTCACTGGACTCAATAATTTGGGGAATTCCTGCTATATCAATAGTGTTGTGCAGGTATTGTACATATTTAGTGTTCAAATCTATATATAACATAATAAGTTCTCGTTCCCGAAATTTCAAGTTTTTGCGCTGCGGAATATTGACTGTGCGTCAATGTGTCAGTCAGTCAATCAGTCACTCAGTATATTATATATAGCCGTATAGGCGATGGTTGGGTGTTCGACAGTCATACATATTAGGCGGCGCTGTTTGCCAAACAGCGCCGCTATGTAATTGTTACCAAAGAAAACTTTTAACTGAATTTCCGGCATCTGCTTTTATATCTACAATTTACTTGGCAAACTTTATTATATATAACATGAGTATTGTCATACAAACGATTTCGGTTTGTTAAATCATAAAATAAAAAATATATAGAAAAATAGTAAAATATTTACTGTTATGGCGATTAACAAAATTAAGGCAACGATATTCTTTTATACTTTTTTTTAAAAAACATATTTTTTTTATTTTTTTATGTATTTATAAAAGGTATTTTTCCTTCCTTAGTGTTTCATTTATTTCCAATATGTTTTATTATTTTGTAGGTGCTGTTCAGAATGCCCGATTTTATTCGGCGTTACGTGGAAGGAGCACCGGAAATATTTTCCACGTTCCCGGAAGATCCTGCCAATGATTTTGATGTACAGACGTTAGTATATTGTTTTTGTTTTAATTAATATGAGACGGCAATGAGCATAATGTGCTGACTTTCACTTTATTATAAAAGTATGATAAATGTTACTTCTATTTTGGATAATTATATATATCAATAAGTTGGATAAAAAAATAATCTTATTATAATCATAAAAGGGACAATAAATAACTATTTAAAAGTTAAGACTTAAGAACTGAAATGAACAGTATTATTAAACTCATAAATAACTATAAGGTGAATACATGAAGAAAAAAGAATAATTCACAATTAAAAAGATTTTTTTTAATCGTAAACTATATATAAAGCGCCTAGTAGCATGCCGCTGCGTGTCTAGGCGTAACTTAGTTCAAAAGTATTGAAGTATAATATGCCCGACCCAGCGCCAAGCTGGGCGTGGGGCTGGTGTCGGGGCGCTACTCGGCGCCGGACGCGGAGGGCTGGCAGGCGGGCGTGTCCCCCAACATGTACCGGCGCGTGGTGTCCCGCGGACACGCCGAGTTCTCCACCAAGCGGCAGCAGGACGCGAACGAGTTCTACTTGCACCTGCTGAACCTGATCGAGGTGGGTGCCGGCCGTCGCGTGTCCGCACGTGTCCGCACGTGCCGTGGCGCGGACTCGCGACGGCCTATGTGAGCTTGCGTCCCGCCCGCAGCGCCACAGCCGCCAGCGCAGCAACCCGGCGGAGTGCCTGCGCTTCGCGGTGGAGGAGCGCGTGCAGTGCGCGCAGTCGCGGGCGGTGCGCTACACGGCGCGCGCGGAGCAGCACCTGCCGCTGCCGGTGCCGCCGGCCGCCGCCGACAACGACGCGGACGTGCGCCGCTACGAGCGCGCGCGCGCCGCCGCCGAGGCCGTCGGGCAGCGCATGTACGTACCCTTTCTAGAAACCTACAAAATTATATATTAGTATAGTTATTAGTAGTTTCGGTCCATTAGATTAGGTTGGACTACTTATTTAATTGATGATTCGGCATGTCCGAAATTAAATTTTTATTTTCACATAATATATATTAACTTCATTCTCGAGGTCTCCCTGACCTAAACAACTTGTTAACCATGCCGCCATGTCGATATGAAATAAATATATATATATATATATATATATATATATATATATATATATATATATATATATATATATATATATATATATATTATTATATATATCTCACAATATGTCATGTGACGTCACTTTTGAGATCTATCTCATACATTTAATACGCACGATTTTTTTCAAATGTCATTCATATTTCACTATAATTTATTAACTTTTGACGTTCTTTATTTACTATATAATTAATAGCCAAATACTTAACCAAAACACTTGACTCTACAGTATATACTATTATACTCATTAGCTATTTCTATATAGTTATTTGCCTTCCCCTACTTTGCCCACACTCGTGTCTCGTGTTATGTATTATTGGTCTAATTATATTTTTGTTAGAGATCCATCCCTCGTGGTGCGTCCCCACATTCCGTTTCAAGCGTGTCTCGACAGCTTCATGAAGGAAGAAATTGTGGAACAGTTCTACAGTTCAGCGCTAAATAAGAAAGTTACTGCACGAAAGTAAGTCACTTTTATATATTTAATATCTATAAATATATTATAATATTTAATATTGTTGCACCGATTTATTCGATATTTTTATACAGAATAACTCGTCTCGCGACTTTCCCGGATTATTTAATGATCCAACTAAAGAAGTTCACCATCAAGGAGGACTGGACGCCCGCCAAGTTGGACGTGGCGGTGGACATGCCTTGGGAGGTTTGTGTTTCAATTGCTTGTTTTATGTTATTTTATTTATAAATCATTGGGAGACTGTTGCTTGGGCGAATCTATTATTATTATCTCCCTGCTCTGTTAGATTACGTTAGGTTACAACGGATTTTTGTTGACTTTATTTAAAACTGGATTGGATTGGATTTGGAACTGAACGTGAAACACTAAGTTTCGTCTTAGAAGGTCAGAAGTTCCAGAAGTTGCCACCACAATGGTCTCATACTTTAATAACTTTCTTTCTTTTATAATAAATGAATTATCTAATTCCAGGTTGATCTAAGCTGTCTCCGAGGAAGAGGTGTTCAACCTGATGAAGTGTTATTACCAGACACATCGGACACGCCCGCACCGGTCTACAATGAGGACTGGATGGCTAAACTTGTGAGTTTTAATTAAATTTTGATTAGTGATAAATTTTGTTATAATAAAAACTATTTTAGTATGTAATTTAAAATTTTAACACATATACAATTTCATGTAGTGGTAAATATTACAATATTCTTGTTTGTTGTCTTTATTTAGAACAAGGAGTGATTAATTTAACAAAAACATCATTTTATTTAGAAGCCATTAAATGTAGACCAGAGGGAACCTGGTGTTAAGACACTCTGTTCCCTGCATTCCGCCTTTTTAGGCATTGCGTGTTGAGTGGCGGAACTCAACGCCGCGCTTTGTCACAATTATTATAATGGATTTTTATCTACATATTTACAATACGAATTAAAATTATGTTAATAATCCATAAGACTTCTTAACTTTTAGCTCGACATGGGTTTCCCGATCGAAGCGTGCAAGAAGTCCCTCTATTACACCAACAACTCGAGCATGGAGGCGGCCTCCAACTGGCTCATGGAGCACATGACCGATTGGGACTTTGAGAACAAGTTTGAACCTCCCGGAACACAAGGTAAAGGTTATATTGATATAGTTACAAGAAAAACAAGTTTTTAAATGTGGGTCTTCTCCAATCATCATCTCGCCATCCTCACTGCTATATGTCTAGTTTAAAATTATTGTTGAGGCTAACATGGTGCAGAGTTTAACTGCACTTAAGAAAGGTTTTAAATGAGCCGGAAATGGATTGTCATTGTCTATCCTGCTACATCGTGGAGCCGAAATAAGTAGTACATTTTTAACTTTTCCACCATTTCTCAACAGCCGCCCAAGCCTCGGTGCCAGTGGACGAGGCGACCCTACAACAAATAACGAGCATGGGTTTCACGTCCGCACAAGCAGTGAAAGCGTTACGAGCGACCAATGGCGATGTAGCACGAGCTCTGGACTGGATATTTAGCCACGCTGACCAGCTGGATGCAGATGATGCCTCAGCAGGGAACGAGTGTGAACCTGCCTCCACCGCGGGCGACCGTGGGTTGGGGTGTAGGGACGGGCCGGAGAGTGAGTTATATTCTCTTATGATAAACCAGGTACTAATACTGACATACAACGTACAATCCAAATTATTGAACGTTGCAGTTCAGTTCAGTGTGTGAGCGTACAGGACTGATAAGAGAGCTTCCTGGAAAAATGAATTCATAAAAATCACATTCACAATAATCATGATTAAATATATAAAATCGCTTATTGCTAGTCATTTATATTTATTCCACATAATATAATTCCAGAGTACAAGCTGGTCGCGTTCATATCGCACATGGGCACGTCGACGATGGTCGGCCACTACGTGTGCCACATCCTGCATGAAGGACGATGGGTCATATTCAATGACAACAAGGTGGTACATAACAATCTATATCTATATATATAGATATCTATATAGATATCAGTAATTACTGAGAGCTGAAGTTTGTATGTTGGAACTCCCTAATCTCAGCAATTACTGATTTAAATTGAAATATTATTTTTGTATTGCATAGTCCATTTATGAGGAAGGCATTAGCTACATATCATGACGTTAATTGTTTGTCTGTTAATGACTGTTAACTGTACCTCCTAAATGTGTCATAGGCAATTTATCTTAGTTATTTTTCTAGTTAAAAACTAGTAAATTATAAAGTAACAATAAAGAATTAATATTTTTTCCATATTGAGTTTCATCTGCTTAATCTCCACTGGCATTCTGAAATATCATTATTATATTAAAAAAACATGTGTTCTATGATTGAATGTCTCTCAAAGAATGCCAAGGAAAAGATGGCAATTATCTCTTATACATGAAATGTAATCTCTTATACATAACATTGCTTTACTTCATTTCTTTACATTTTAATATTTTAACTATTTTGACCGGATTAATCGCGTAAAAATTTTACATTTTTGTTTCTCAAAATAACGTTCACGGATTAAACGCGTATAATCTGTGGTGAAATATATATATTTTTAATTATATTATAAATATATGCAATCAACCCAGTAAAAATAATATAATAAAAAAAGTATCGATAATTTTGTTTTCAGGTGGCTCTCTCAGAAAACCCTCCCAAAGATCTCGGTTACCTGTATCTATATGAAAGGCTGTGATGTTCATTGTATGAGCCGCTGCCAAAAACCAACATCAGCCGGTGTCTGAGACTGCGATAATTTTGTTAAGGTCTACCTTACTATTATATTTATATGAATATTCTGTTGGTTTGAAATTTGGATGTATCATCATGTTTTGATAATGCGTAGTTTAACTATAGATTAGATGTTTCGGCTATATCTTATGTGAGAAAAAGAAACGAATTTAGTGGCATTTTTTTGTTAGTAATCCTGCAGTCCATTTATATAGTGATGTTTAAATTAAATTGAGTAAAATAACCTTTTACATAATAAAATAATGCATTTTAATATTTATAGAAATAGATAAGTATATCTTGAAGTTAAACATTGTTTTTTCATTCACTTATTGTCCTTTTGAATATTAAAATAACTCAATTTTTTTTATTACTACAGAAAATTTTATTTTTGAGTTATGTCATTGTTTTTATTTTATGTGGATGGATGAAAAATCCTGGCTTAGCATAACATATAGCTAACATATTAATTGAAATATATGATAAATATTTCAATTATTATGAAATATTATAGACAAGCTATTAGAATTATTGTCTATTGATCCCAAAATATTTTTGTTTTGAAATACCAATATGGTAAAACATTTAATGCAAACAGTTGGAATTTAGTTAAATTATAAAATTAATATCTACTCAAGATGTTATTTTACAGTAATACTTATTAGATTTCTTATAATAATATAGAAAATAAATTAATAATCTTCAAGAGCGTATCTCCATTGTAGTGTTTTTCATTGTTACATATTATTATAACTATATTCATGTATATTTGTATTCAATAATAATTCTTTCGCAAACTGATTTTCAGTACTTTAAAAGTTTTTCTTATTAATTATACTATATGAAATATGATGATTTGTTATGTTATATTATATAATATTATATTATATAATATTTATGTGAATATTAAAAAATTAACAAATTTGATTGGCCATGAAGCTTTTAATGGACATTACAACTAAAATTAAGTGAATACCTTACTTAAGTGTTTACTAAAATTCAGTGTTGCTATAATATATCATAGTAAATTGTTAGAACTAATCTTGTGAGATTGTATTGTATACTGAATACTGTAAATGTTTGAAATTGATGTCTAATATGTAATTACTCTAGTGAATTTAAATAAATAGACAACGAAATAAAATATCTAATTAAAATTTTTGTTTTATTTTCATTTGAAAGTTAATAAACTGGTAGTTTGCTTAGTACTAAGCTAACAACTTGAGTTTTCGAACTGTATTCTTCTGAATAGTAGAGTGCAGGTTTCTTTTAGAAATAAGCCCAACTTTGTTTACCTTAAGTTGTAATTGCTTGAATGTTATGTGCAACAAAGAGAATATAGTAGGTGATGAATGAAATAAGTTACTCTTTCAATAAAAAGATCACAGACAAATATCAAATAACAAGAAATGATCAATAAGACTTACGAACAGAATAAAAAAAAATTATAGTAATTTGCTATCCAACATGTGATGGTAGAATATACAAGTTACAGTTCCATAAAGATGAACAGGACAATTCTGAATATTATTACTATCTGACGGCAGTAGAATGATCACCACCACCATATTGACATCTGCGCAGCAAATTCATGGAATATGAAGGAGTTTCTCATCTGTGTATTGTTTTTTAAATTTTTGGGCATAAATAAAAATACTTTTTGTGCATTTTATTATACAACAATTATGTTTTACTTTTAACTCAATGAAGTTTGTATGTGATATAAAAAAGAAAAAACAATATCTATCTATTAGATTTATTTTTAAATTATATACATTTCAAGCTTGTAAAACTTTATCTCTTAAATTTATCAGTAGGTTTTGGTATATATTTCATAAATATTGTTTTCTCATCAAAGTAAGTATTAAATTTCTTAGAGCCGTATCTTTGCTTAGGGTCCTTTTTACAGTAAGATGGAGTCAAATTTATCATTAAACCTAAAACAAAGAAATAATAAAATTTCAAATGCATTTAGCTTCTCTAATAAGTAAGAATAAATAATAATTTATTAATAGTTATTAAATAATTTGTTTCAGTAGTTTAAATAAATGATATACAAATATTCCTATTAAATGATTAATAAAAACAAACCTGCTTTCTGTGCCATTGTGACCATTTTACCAATTTTCTTTTGCTGTCGACTGCATAGCTTTGTTATGCGGCGGGGAAGCATGCATCCATCTGATCTTACAAATTGACTGAGGATTAAAACATCTGTGTGTTTTACATCTAACTTTAAAGCACACATATAGCAGGTCTGGCAGTTGTCTCCATCATGACCCAAGTTATGAATATTTGCAGGACGTACTAAATATTGTGATCGAGGAGAAATTAAATTAACTCCTTCCACCACTAATGTCGTGCCTTCTTTATGTTCAACAACTGTAAAATATGAGTTATAGTAAGGGTAAAAGATTTTAGGGTTATGTTACATTCTCACTATTATTGAGATAGTAATACTTACGTTCTTTTACATTTAATTGTTTAGTTGTTGATATTGAACGAACAGATGTTACTAACATAGAACTTCTTGTGATAGACTGCCCTGCTCGCGTTAAAAAAGACATTTTTAATAAGTTGAATGTAATTCTTTATTTATTTAAGCTTGAAAGCAATCTATCATTGTCAATGTCATATGTTACATTCATAGACGACACACTAATTGATAATAGACAAAAAATTTGCACAGAGTACATAAAATATTTTGTAGGAGATATAGAATCGATTAGTAAGCGACTTAACGTTTTTTAACCAGAATTTTGAATTTTCTGTTTTGTTTATATAACGTTTCGTAAGATATAATTACTAATTTATATTTTTTGTACCTTAAAAGGAAAATTCATATAGAATCATTTTGTTGTAGGTCAATCTGTCAGTCAAGACCATTTTTTTTAAATCGCGAGGAACTATCAAGTTTGAATTAATATTGAATATCCAGGTTCCTTAGAATACAGAAAAAATCTACCTACAGGTTTTATATTTTAATTGATATTATAATTCTAAGTCAACGGCTTTCAGTTGACTTAGAATTATGAAATTTGATAAGAAGTTAGAACTTGTTACACAAACAAAGCAAAAATCGCAAAAGTAGTAATTTATAACAACATATGACGAAATAAAATAAAACAGTTGGTAAAGTAGAGCTGAAGGCGGTCTGCGAGTATTTATACAGTGATATTGCATAGAATTATGTTCAAATTTATTAAATACAGCATGTCTCATATTTCCAATAAGTTTTTCGATATATTAGTTTACATGCGCTCTGACAAGTTTGACCTTATTGTTACTCTTCTCTTTTTGTACCGTTTTTACTAATTATATGCTTTCACAAAATTTTCGAGTCTTTTCTTTTTGAATCTATATATCCATGACAAAATATGTTTTTATAGCTCATCTGAATTATGTGTACATTATATGTACCTAGCCTTTTTCTAAGTAATTGTTCTTTTATCCATCTGACTGAGTCTGACTTCTGACTTTTTTAAAAATATGTCTGATTTTAAGGAATCACTAAGATAAAAATTAAAATAAAAAACCATAGATGATAATGCATTTATTAAACAATACACATAAAGATAATTTACAATAAAAATATAAGGGTATATATTTTAAACAATAGTTTGTCAACAAATAACAGCGGCACAGTTAAAATAAGCTGACAGACTGGCATTCGCTACAACATAAACATAAATTTGTTCTCATACTAGACAATTTTGTGTATAATATTTCGAGATAATATAATATTAATATATAATCTGCATAAAGTTGTATATAAAATATACTGCGAAGCAGTTTTATCTGATGGTCTTATTTTATTCTATTGGCAACATTATATGACCAATTATTACAACTGCAATTGAAAGCTTTTATTCAGAGACATTTTTAAATTATTAAATTACTGCAAAATGATTATTTTTAATATACTTTAACTTTGTGATATAGCAAATATTCAATTCATTATTTTTAGTACGTAATATCAGTCAGAAAAATATATTATTTGATCATAAGATAGATTATTTCTTTCATGTACTTTGTATAAATAATTCAAAAATGTCTCCAGATCCATATTTGCTAGGATTTGGTCAAAGGCTAAATGGACGGTTTACGCCAAGCAAGTCTGAAATGCACACCAAATGCAATACAATCCAATAAAACAAATATCCTAAACATAACTTATTATTTACAATACAATAATGAAAAAAATGAAATTATTTTGTGACTTAAAAGCAATGAAGTAGACGTTAGCTAAAACTTAAATTAAAATGAAAAAATTGTGCAAAATTATGAACGAGTCGGGAAACAACGATTTTATTTTGCTTAAATAAAAAAAATGCTTGAGTTTTTATCTGGTAAGGTAAGTAAGGGTATCTGATAAACACCAAAAATAAGTTATTTTGAAATAATGACGAAAGTTTCCCACAAATTAATATTGACTGAGTTTACTTAGGGAAGGCAGCCAGGCCCTTGCTGAGGAGTCCAGCAGCACCTTCAGCACCGTCGTGAGCCGCGTGGGAGAAGTTTGAAACCAGCTAGAAAACAATATAATTTTATTAAAAATTTGACAAATATTAACTGTGTCTTTCAGGTTACTGGAAAAAGACATTAAATTAAAAATTATTCACCATAATAAATCTTAATATTGAATATTCATGCATCTTCTGTCACTCTACTTCTAGAACTTATTGTTGTGTTCGTTCTTTAAACTCCACCCATTCAGAAAAGATTTCTGTATAGATTATTTTTTTTACAAATGTTTCAAATAAGCTTTAATATATTAATAAAATTAATGAATTTCACACTTTTTCCTGCAATACAGGGTAGGCAAGGTAGACATAGCCTAGTGTGAACACTCACTCTCGGTACAATTCCAGACATTCAGCGAGTGGCAAAACTCAACGCCACGCTTTGTCTTCATACCAGAGCGAGGATTAATTTAAATCGAACTCATAACAACCGTCGCGTTTACAGCAGACGCTGTGCCGCTGCGCAACAACGGCCTCATAATTTCTAATATATATATATACAAAAATCTCACCGCATCACGTTTCTCGCTCAAAAACTTATCAGCATCTTTGATCTTGGAGTCGACCACCTGTCCAGCGTTCTTTAGTCCCTGGTCGGCCGCGTCCTCCACCCTCTTGAGGGTGTTGTCTACGGTGCTGTGGACCGCGTTGCTGGCGTCGGCTGCTGCCTTTTCTGCTGCTTTCTTTGATTCTTCTACGGCAGCATCTAGAAATTTAGGTGGAGATATTTTTAGAGTTGGATTACACTTTTTAGAAATTACAGTAAGCTAAATAAAAAACCCGATAGCAAAAAAGCCATTAGAAGCTGGTAAATATATTTTTTCAGTCATTTATTGTCCAAAACGGTAACAGTCTTCTACTATATATGGCAGGAAACGTTTAAATTTTAGAAGTTTAACTGGTCCAAGTAAAGTATATTTAAGTAAGTATACGTACTAATACCAAAATACTATACAGCCATAAACGGTTTAAGGTTACTACTTAATTATTATTTTTTTATCGAAACGATACGAAATAAGTATGTATCTATATGTTAAAAAAAAAAAAACGTTGCCCATAAAATTGCGCAGGGCTAGCCTCTTATTGTTTATATTACGAGTACTTGTAGTTCACGATTGTAAATAAACTGTTTAAAATATTTATTGCTGTTAGTGTTTGTTTTTGTTAACATCTCTAAATGGTACAGAAGGTCACAGATGATTTATGAGTACGATACATGTTGAATTCCAATGATATTTGTATATAGTTTATTTTTTTATTAGAACGTAGTTTAGTCAATGAGAATGTAGTTTTAAAATATATTTTGTGTAATAATTTTCGTTTTCGTTTCCGGTGTAATACGAATCATTTTTTTCATACATATTGGGAACTTATTAATATGTTCTTTGTCTACTTTCAATATATTAAAGACGTTTTCTAGTTTCAATTGAAGGCAACGTTCAATCTAAACAATTAAAAATGAACGTATAAAGTAAAAGGGGTTTCATATCAAAAATAAATACTCACTGGCAGCTCTCTTTGCCTCTTCCTTTGCAGCCTCAGCGGCAAGTCGGGCCTTTTCCTTAGCGTCCTCAGCGGCTTTCAACGCTTGAGCCTTTGCCTCTTCAGCTGTCTTCTTTGTATTATCTACTGCTGTGTTGATTGTATCTGTCAAAATGTTATCTATATTATTGACAAATAAATATTTAATTTATAATAGTTGTGTTAAATACAAACACTTCCTTTAAATTCTATGTAAATAGAAAATTCTAGAAATTATGTTTATCAAATATCTGAACTTACTTATTTATAATATTGTTAATATTGGTGATGAAATTCACACATTAATTCAAAAAACGGAACGGAACTAGGTTAATGTTGCTTTAATTAATAATATTTCATTAGTAATATTTATGTAATAATTTAATTTTTATATATATAAGTACAGTAAATAAGTATATAGGTACCAACCTAATTAATGACAAAATAAATAATGAGAAGATACTACAAAACATATATTTTCATATAAAACTAAACAGTAAACAATGTAAAATAACTTAAGAGGTATTAATGGAAAGTTTCTAGTCGAGTCTATTTTAAAATTTTATATCGGTCGGTCACGGTCGGTCAAAATACACGATTAACAGTATTTATATACGTATTTCAAAAGAGTCTTTAACATATTAGGGAATTTAAATATTATTAAAGTGTACATTTTTACCTACATGAAAAAAGGGTTATTATTTTTTTAATTATTTCTAAGCATATCATAGATTTATATTGAGTGATAATTCATCTATTTACATCACAAATAAAAAAGTATTCATCAACGTAGGTATATATATTTGTTAGTTTTTTATAGACAGGTCTACTGTATCGTCTTTTAAAATGTTTAATTTTATTTCATAGTGCGTTTCAATTTTAATAAGCTTTTTCGTTCCATATTAAATTTAAAAAAAAACGGTTTTAATAAAAGCCACTTCAATTGACACACAAATACCCATTGAATCAGAAGTTTTCTCTGCATTAATAATCGCAGATTTAGCTTCGTCAAACTTGCTAACGATCGCGTCTATAAATATAAAAACAAAACTAGTTTATATATTTCTTAAACATGACTATTTCTTATTATTTTGTACAACTTACCTTAGTATCAATATTATGTTTTTTCAAACAGTTTTTTAAGTGAATTTTAATTTTAAGAAGAGTTTTAATTTTTTAAGTGAATCAATTCCAATAGAAAAAAAGTTTTCTATATATTTAGGATTTTACGCACAATATTTTTTTATCAATATTTTTAGTATTATGTGTATATGAAAATAATAAAATCAATAAGAGAAAATAAATAAAATCTCATTTTTTTTGTAAAATGTAAACGGATTAAAAGTACAGTCAAATTATTACAATAGTTTAAGCTCAATCAAAGCTCTTTCTTAATTACTTAATAAATTTGTATATTATACTTACCTCAAATTTTTATTAACCATCACTTAAGTAAAGAAATATAAAAGCTTAAATATGTAAGCTACCTTTGGCGTTATCAAAGAAGGATTTAGTATTAGTAGCAGCGCCAGCGTCCACAGAAGAACTTATATCTATAAAGTTGTTTAAAACACATAGTAAGGAAAGTGATTAGGTGTACTGCATGCATAATTTTACCTACATATAAAGCATATTATAGAAAAATATCTTATAATAAACATAAAATAACTTAAATAACAATTAATTTGCGAAAATAAATGAAAAGTGCAACTCACAACGTAATTAATAACAAAAAAAAAAAAAAGCAACCGATACCTTTTGTGCCTGATACTAGCGAAGCACTCTTATCATATACTGAACCCGCTACACTCTTGGTAGAATCTACAGTGCTCTGAACTGTGTTTGATACTGAATCTATAATAAGAAAACCCAATAAAAACCGGGCCAGTCAAAATAAAAGAAAACATGAAGGTCCTCTCAATATATAGGCTATACCTTTAGCAGCTCCTAGAAATGATGCACTTTTGTCTACGGCAGATGCCGCTACATTTTTTGTATTATCTACTGTACTTGAAACGGATTCTACAAGGGAAATACAAAGTGATTTAAATAAAACTGTATGAATATATATATATATATATATATATATATATATATATATATATATATATATATATATATATATATCTATATATATATATATATATTAACAACAACAAAATATGGTGATACCTTTAGCAGTACCAACTAATGATAAGCCTTTATCTACTGCTGTAGAGGCAACATTTTTTGTGGTGTCTATTGTACTAGCGACTGTGCCTACAAAATGAAATGAGAGACGTTGTAATTAAAATGAAAGCGTTTCCATAATTTTATTATTACTTTTTCGTAAAGCTGAAGCTGAGTGGTATTGAAGTTTTTATATATCATGAAATAATTTAAGACTATTCTGTATTATTTCATTTATTATTAAAATAATAATTAATTCAGAAAATTATATATAGTCATCAAATCAAGATCAATATATATCTTATTTGCATTATACCTTTAGCAGCTTCTACGAGTGAAGCGCCTTTATCAACGGCAGATGCCGCCACAATCTTAGTCGTATCTACAGTGGCCTGTACAGTACTTGTGACAGATTCTAATGGAATTAAAATATCAATTATTCTATGTATTATGATTTTTATTATTTCATTTTTATTTCAATGAAGAAACTATACCTTTGGCAATACCGACAGTGGCAACACCTTTATCTACAACTGATGCGGCAACATTTTTGGCTGTATCTACGGTACCCACTAAAGTATCTACGAATAAAGGATATAATGTAAATAATTTTAATTACTACAATAATATTTACAATAATTTATATTATTAAATTATTTTTACCCTTGGCAGCGCCTACAAGAGATGATCCCTTATCAACAGCTGATGCCGCTACACCTTTAGTGGTATCGACAGTGGATTGTACAGTGTTTGCTACTGTTTCTACAAGCATTAGAAGAATAATGATATTGTGATGAAATTTTACAAATGAATTCTATAATGAAGCGTCTTGCTATACCTTTAGCGCTACCGACAGCAGCAAAACCTTTGTCGACGGCGGAAGATGCCACATTTTTGGCAGATTCTACTGTGCTCACTACCGTGTCTACAAAAAAAATACTATAAATGCGATATAAAGATCAAGCTGTACGATTTTGTTTCGTAATGCATCCATGTTGTACCTTTGGCGGCGCCTACTAGTGATGCGCCTTTATCTACAGCTGCTGCAGCTACATTTTTAGTTGTATCTACAGTTGTGTGAACAGTACCGGCTACAGTATCTATAAATGAATAAAATGAAAGATGCTTACTATGAAATGAAACATAAGTAGATAATGGAGTACGTATATAACATGTTGTCATTAATTTGTGCATTCGAATTATAAATAACTCGTATACCTTTGACACCTCCGATAAAAGCGGTCCCTTTGTCAAATGCAGTTGCAGCTACGTTTTTAGTGCTATCTACTGTGGTTTGTACAGTGCTTGTTACTGTATCTAAAATAAGATCTACTTTTAGCAAATATAGTCATAATAAAAACGCAAAAAAATATTCATATTTTAGCAATTTTGAATATATTTTTTTACCTTTAGCAGTATCAACGTAGCCTCTTCCTGTCTCAGCGGCGGAATAAGCTGTATTTTTAGTGCTATCTAATGTACTTTGAATTGTGCTTTGAACTGAATCTACAAGCAAAATTGGTATAATATACATTTTAATTAAATAATAATGCACTATATTTACCTACTCTATAGATTGTTTTTACCTTTAGCAGAATTCACATACGACTTTCCTGTGTCAATTGTGCTTTGAGCAGCTTTTTTTGTACTATCTACTGTGCTCGCTACAGTATCTACAATTTTAAATTCACATTTTATTCTTTGCAAAATTTAATGATTGTTTCACAAATAATGATACCGAAATTATTGTTTTGTTATCTAAAATATAGGACTATAAATATTTTTTTTTAACATTTGGCTTGTATTGCAATGCCTGCATTTAGCATAGTATCAATATATTTTTTGCCCGTTACAGCTGCAGAGTGAACTGCGTTTTTAGTGTTATGAACTGAATCAAGCAAAAAAAGTATAATATAAAAATATTAAGCTACTTGCGTGCTTTGAACATTTGTCTGTTCTATAGCTTTTTTACCTTTAGCGGAGTCCATATACGACTTTCCTGTATCAATTGTAGTTTGAGCAGTTTTTTTGGTACTATCTACTGTGCTCGCTACTGTATCTACAAATTTAGTACAACATAAAAAACAATATAATAATTTTTTTTTAAATAAATAAATCAAAAGCTAGCTATAAATAAGCTTTCAGTCTAACCTTTAGCACTATCTAAGTAAGACTTGCCAACATCGTAAGCAGAAAACGCATAGCTCTTTGAATAATCCAATGCAGATTGCAATGTGTTTTGTGCTGAATCTAAATTTGTTAATAGGCAACACAAAAATTAAATAAAAAAAACATTAAAACACAACATTTTGATGGCACTACAGAATTAAATGTATATAATTGAATAAATGAATGAAAAATATCTATATGATCAACACGATAGGTTTAAATGGATTTAATTTAGTTACAACAACACACGATTAACACATGGTTAAAATTAATGCAGCGTCTTCATTTGGTCTACCTTTAGCGCTATCCACATACGTCTCTGTTATATCTGCTGCCGAATTTGCAATTTTCTTAGATTCCTCAACGGTTTTATTTACATTTTCCGCTACAATATCTATCAAGTTATCATTAATTTCATTGTCATAGTATTGTTTCATAGTCACTGCCATTGTTATAACGATAGTATTTAATTTTCCTCTTTCACAAATAAACTAATTTTTTATTCCATTTATGAAACAGGAAAATGAATAAAATTGTAAAAAAAATGAATAATAATGAAGTAATATTTACCTTTGGCACTAGATGCGTAATTTTTGCCACTATCAACCACAGACTGAGCTGTCTTGTGCGTCGTATCTACAGTACTTTGAATTGTATTTGCGACTGAATCTACAAAACAATATATTTTTTTCATAAGACAACATTATACATAGATTAAATTAACTTTTAAAATTTAATTCGATTTCAATGAGAATTGATTGTACCTTTGGCAGAGACCGCGTATGATTTTCCTGTTTCTAAAGCAGATTGTGCCGTTTTTTGTGTATTGTCTATTGTATTTTGAACTGTATCTAGAAGATAATTGTACTTTTACTATATTTTCTTCATTGTTATATATTAAATTTACTAGTTATAGGGAATATGGTTTTTTTTTCTTTATTCCACAAACGTATATTAATAGTACCTTTTGCAGTAGCAGCGTACGATTTGCTTGAATCTATTACAGACTGTGCTGATTTTTGTGCACTATCTACTGAACTTGCTAAGCTATCTACAATAGAATAAATTGACGCTTATTAAAAAATAATCATTGACGAACCTTACACTATTTATTTGAACTTTCATAGAATTTCATTTTATAATAAATCTTGATATATTTCATAAAGATTTCAATCCTGCGTAAAATACCTTTAGCAGATGCTGTATAGGATTTTCCAGTATCTAGGGCTGATTGAGCAGTTTTTTGTGTTGTGTCTACTGTGCTTTGTATAGTGCTGGTTAAAGCATCTACAATTGTCAAATTGTAAAATATATTATAAGAAACCATTATTAATTAATATAAATATAAAAATAATGGCGTAATTAAACTACCTTTTGCACTCGAAGCGTATTGTTTACTAGCATCGAAAGCAGACGCTGCTGATGTCTTTGAAGCATCTAATGTATTTTGTAATGTACTTGAAACTGTATCTACAATAATTTTAATAATTAACATGTGTAGGAAATAAAACCTATCTTGGACTAATTCTCAGTAACAAGGATACCTTTAGCGGAAGCGGCATAACCTTTACTTGCTGCCAATGTAGATTGTGCAGATTTTTGAGTGGAATCGACAGTACTTTCAACTGAAGATACTATAGAATCTAAAATACATCATATAAAGAACAACTATTCATTGAGGTGCTAAATTAAAGTTAAATGATATAAATGTCGTACCTTTGGCGCTTGTAGCATAAGATTTACCACTTTCAAACGCTGATTGAGCGTTCTTTTGTGTATTATCTACAGTACTCGCTAGTGTATCTAAAAACGTCAGTACAAAACAACAGATTAAAGAAATGCTCCATCAGTGAATTTAACTATAGATAGTTTCTTTTGAAAGCTCGCGGCGTATGATTTCCCCGTCTCTAAAGTAGACTGAGCTGCTTGTTGAGTCGTATCTACAGTGATTTGTACTACATTCGATAATGTATCTATAGGTTAAATTAAAAATATATATATACTTCACTATTTAAAAAATATTGCACCTATAATACTAATAAATACACTTTAAATAATTACCAAACCAGTGAAGATAGATTTTGTATAGAGAACATGCAGAATTTAGTAAAAATATATCTGATATTAATTAACCATCCAATATAATCTACTAAGAAAGTGCATTCATACACATAAGTGCAATCATACATATGTATAGTCATGTGAAAAATTAAGACAATTGTTACCTTTCGCCGAGTTAATCGCTGATTCCGCGGCTTTTTTCGTGTTATCTACTGTTGTAGCTAAAGTATCTACATATAACGAAAAAGAAAATAAAATAAAATTAAACAAATCTTGAAAATAAAAAAAACTTAATTCACTTAAGGAAATGAAAAACGAATTAGAAATAAAACTAACATTAATAAACCTAACATTTAAAGTAGCATAAGAACTTGTTACTAAAATAGCACTTTCCCATACAGGTACTTCACTTACCTTTAGTAGTATCGATGACTTTCTTGCCATCTGCAACTGCTTTGCCGGCGGCCTCTTCAGCTTTTCCAGCTGCAACTGACACCTTCGCCAATTCCTTGTCCAGCGCGTCAATCGCTGAATGCTTGGCGTTGGAAGCTGTCGGGATTTAAAATGTATATAAGGTATATTATTTTAATAAATTATTAATACGTTTCTGGACATTTAGTAGAAAATGGAATAGCAGATGTCACATTTGTTTTTTAGCCTCACGCTATACCTACCCGCATAGATACACAGTAAGCGAATATTTTGTAAAAAAAAAAAAACAAAATTTAAATACAATAGGTACATCAGTATTTGGTTGGTATAAAATAATTTGGTAAAAGTGTACCTACGGTTTTTTTTAATTCATACATTATTCTAACACAAAATAAAATGCGATGTCACTAAGTAAGCAATTACTACATTAAAAACAAGTGAAAACTTTATAAATAAATAAATATATAGAAATATTTGTCTAGGTTAATGTTATAGGTGTTTGTACAATCACATTTGCCCTACTTTAGGGTCATCGTATCACCGAATCGAAATATTCCGTGACAATTTTATCTTTTACACTTAATTCCAATGGAGGTTGTTGACTTATTAATTAACTTATTTATTGGTTTGTCTTCGAGTTGATAGTGTTGTAATTTATTCGTGTCTACATTTATATATCTAATGTTTATTTATTGAATAATTTTACATTACCAATAAACGCTTGACAGATAAAGAGAGTTTGGTTTTTTCAGCTTTTAGAAAAGCTTTTACAGAGTAACTTTTCCAGTAAGCACTGCATTCCGACCCAGACCATAGAACTGATAATAATTCATTTCCACGGTCATGACCCCAAAACTAAACGTTAGCCTCAATTATATATATATATATATATATATATATATATATATATATATATATATATATATATATATATATATATATATATATATATATATATATATATATATATATATGTATATATATATATATATATATATATATATATATATATATATATTAATTTGTAATGTATCAAATGGTAATTTTTACCATTTATATTTACTTAAATACAACATAAAACAAATATTAGATAGTAATAAATTGAAATTTATTTAATAGAAAACAAGATGTTTCTATATGGTTTTGTTTTTTTAATAATGATTTGTGTATATTTTTTATTTATCTTTTTAATACCAAAGACTTTAATTTATTATGCATTAGGTAGATTAAGCAGACAGATAAACATATTTTAAAAGTATAATTAAGTTCAGGCTAGGAAAATAAACTGGACTTATTTAGTTTTACATGTTTTTTTTATCTATGGGTTAGCAGCTAGGCACTGTTGATCGTGATCCTGTCCAAGGCTGTACACAACTTCGCATAATTTCAAAAGATATTAGAATATTATACTTTAATTTACATATTTATATAATACGTATAAATATCGTTAAAATAAATTTGAAATTATAATAATATATATTATGTACATACCATTACTAAATGCATTTTCTATTGAAATGGGTGAGAAAATTTATAGATCGTCTTTACCGTTGAAGTAGAGTAAATCTACCAAGTACCTACTAGAGTTCCTACTAGAATGACTGTGCGTCTTTTGGTTTATTTAACAAGTTTTTTTTTTGTTAATTTTATGTAAAACCTGAACTATTATAGTAATATATATCAAAGCCAACATAATAAAGTCAATCAAATCCTACTCACCATTTCAAATAAATATATAATAAAAAAAAAACTAAAAAAAATAAAAAAATACATACCAGAGTTAGCGGCATCTTCAGCACTTTTCTCAGCACCACTGACCAGTTCGCCTGCCTTCTTCACTTGGTCTTCTACAACGTGGGCAGCTTCAGATACTTTCTCAGCGGCGAGCTGCTCGGCATCCTTCTTCTTTCTATCGAAGAGGGAGGCAGTTTTCTCCCCGATGCTTCGGAACGCGCCTGGCAATTAAATAAATGAATTTTGTTATATAATTAAACTGTTTTTTAATCTTTTATTTATTTTCATGGTTTCCGCGTGTAGCATATATGTATACACGTATGTAAGTAAGTGCGGAGACAGAACTTGTTGTTATTCATATAAAGCCCATTTTATAAATAATGTGTTAATTTGTTTCATTTGGCGGAATAAGTCAAAAGCTGACTGAATGACTGACTAAAAAGTAGTATGACAAACATTTTTATTAAAAAAATAATGAATATTGGGACGAATTCACAACAAACGAGTGTACACTACCCCACTTTCCAAACTATGAATTTCTATAATCTATAATTATTTCCAATAATTATATATGTTTATAATTTAAAAACTTTAATTGATTTCGAGTTAAAGTATCTTCTGACCTTCGTAATCTATTTTAATGGAAGTAGCTACCGATCACTTTGTGGCTAAGATCAGTCGTTTAAAGTCACTTGGCCTGCCTTTTGTAAAAAGATATTTATGTGGCTTCATAGTGTTAAACAGTATTAATAATAGTTTAATAGAAAATTATACTAATATATATTTAATATACACTTCAAACCATTCATGGCCATAAGCCATCAAGCTTTAGAAAATTTAAGCGGAAATTCTTCGTCTTTCTAATAGTCTATATAACCACATCGGTTATTGACGATATTTAAAAAAATAACGGATATCCTGTGGTCTTAGTGGGGCAGCATCTGGCTGTAAATAAACACGACAGTAGTGGGTACAATCCGCACTTGGGATAGAAAGTTCTTTTTTATTTAAAAAAAAGCGCGCAGTTAATTCCGTCACTCAACATACAAGGTCTTGAATTTGAACTGAGTGTCTCGATACTAGATTCTCTCTATCTCTCTCTCTGTGGGATACATTGTGAAGCTAAACAAAATCCTATGCTAGAAATTCATTTTGTTATTCCTAATAACACTTCAGCACGCTATGTAAGTACTTTTATTAATAATTTTCTATTAAAGACGCTTCTTGGTAATTCAGATGTTTATCAATTTTAACTTTAAAATCAATATACGGCCAGTAATAGGCTCGCTTAGTCACGGACTGTATAAAACTAATTCATACGTAACACGTAATAGACGCATTCGGTACGACCTTCACATTTTTATAAAATGACATATATATATATATATATATATATATATATATATATATATATATATATATATATATATATATATATATATATATATATATATGTATATGTATATGTATATGTATATGTATATGTATATGTATATGTATATGTATATGTATATGTATATGTATATGTATATGTATATGTATATGTATATGTATATGTATATGTCTATGTATATGTATATGTATATGTATATGTATATATGTATATATATATATATATATATATATATATATATATATATAATATATATATATATATATATATATGTATATATATATATATATATATATATATATATATATATATATATATATATATATATTATATATATATATATGTATATATATATATATATATATATATATATATATATATATATATATATATATATATATATATAATATATATATATATATATATATATTATATATATATATATATATATATAATATATATAATAATATATATATATATATATATATATATATATATATATATATATATATATATATATATATATATATATATATATATATATATATAATATATATATATATATATATATATATATATATATATATATATATATATATATATATATGAGAGAAAACCTTATTTCGAAAAATTACAACACAAATTTTAATGAACAATGAAATATAATTTATAGTCTTTTTATACAATTTACTAAATTTTATAAAAAGGCTATAAATTATATTTATATATAAAATATAACCTAAATAACTATTACGGTATTTATCTAATACCTAAAAAACTCTAACGAAACTCGCTCGAAAAGCAAAAATCTCTTTCCCATAAAATATTTAGTATTTGTAAGCTCTGTTCCCTTTAGTTATAAAATTTGTTATATAAGACGTTGCTACAAGAGTCTGGTATTGATCTCAAAGATTTTATGTCCCCCGTCCACCAGTTCTTACATTACCTGCATTATGACACATACAATGCGGTATCATTGGATGTAGATCGATCGAATAGTAAAAAAAAAATAGGACCATAAACATGTTTTTTTTTATGTTGAGGCAGGTTAAAGTCCAATATTATGATTGGAACAACGCCCATGTAATATTATTATAGCATGGGGCTCGCCTTAATTATTACTGAACGGGTGGGTTAATATAATGAAATTTTGTCAAAAATAATACAATTTTGACACTTTTGGTAATCAAAATCGAATTTTCTATCTACTAGTTTCAAGGTTAACTTAAAAAAATTACACCAAGTGTATTTTTTCTCCATCCAGTACCTACGAACTTTCTAAGAAACGTGAAAACATTGTGACAGATCTCTAGGGCTATCCTGTTTTCTCCGTAGGATACAGTAATATATATGATTATTTATGACCACTGCGATAATAAATAATCATATATATTACAAAATAATCATATTTTAAATATATATTAAGTAAGAAAATATATATTACAATGATAGCACAAGTTCTGGATATGCAAAGTGCGTGGCATCTTCAATATACAAAATTTATTTTTAGTAGGTTTACATATGTGTGTGAAAATGAAAAATTCAATAATAAAAGATTCGAACTCACCAAGGTTCTTGTCTGTCGGACAGCGTGGAAATATAAATAACAATTATAAGAAATACACTACATGTTAAATTACTCTAGTGATATATCAAGTTCATGCCAAAGTAACTACTAGAAGTAACTACTACTTGCTAGAATTTGTTGAAATAGTTTTAAAAATGAACATGATGGAGTAAATTTATTTATCGTGCATTATTTGCGTGTAAAACGAGCTTACGATTATATGCTATAGAAATATGAGTCATGCTAAATCTATATATGTATAAGAAATATATAGTTGAATAAGTCCCTGATATATTATCTAATAGGTTAATATAATGCAGTCCTTGTCTTTTAAGAATATAAGGACATATATATAACATATATACATATATATATATATATATATATATATATATATATATATATATATATATATATATATATATATATATATATATATATATATATATATATATATATATATATATATATATATAATAAGGGACGGCTATATCTCAGAGGGTGTCTAGCCAATTATCTGTCCGATATTTGGTTTCCGGCATACGGGTACGCGACCCCGGGACCTCGAGCCACCACTTTCATAACCCGATCCAATCCATGTAAGTGGTGTCCCTCCCCTATATTCCAAGTCTTTCTGCCTCTTATTCCCTTTCCTTTCTTGGTTTCTCCCAGTAATGGGTTTGGAGGTCAGATGGCAATCGCTCCACAAAAAACCACTTCGCCACTCATATGGACCGATTGGTCTTAGTCGGAAGGCAGACCCTGGCAAAAAGCCGGGACTAATGCCAGGAAGAAGAAGAAGAAGATATAATAAGGGACGGTATTAAAATATGTTTTATATATACGTTAAAGAAACTTATTTATTAGTAACAGAATGTGTACTCATATATCGAAATGGTTGTTAATAATTATAATATTTTTTCTAATATTTTGTATTTTGTCAATGAAACAGTATTCAGCCTTTTTCTTAAATCATCTTAAACTTACATTCATGTCATTCAAATGCAGCATCTTCTCAGATATAAAATATTAACCACAAAGTGAAAAAAAAATTAAGAATAATAATATAATTATTACTCATTAACTTATCAATCAAAAAGTAACCAATTTGCTTATTATTTTTTTAACATTAATCAATTTCAAACCATTATATCTGCTGTATCACATTCATAAGTCAGCATAGTATATGCTAGTTAAGTATTCGAAACATCCTTATACGGGAAGGGACCAGTGACCTCAACCTATTCGCTAACCGGCTCTACTTGTAGCGAACCCAGCTCTATACATAAATATACTATAGCTACTTGTTAAACTACATGCAATTTTAATATATTTAGTATGAAATATTGATTTAATTAAAATAACACGTTTCCTTTCAATGTATCTTGGAAGGAAATGTACCTATAGTTGTAATATTGTATAGAATCTGTAATTGCGATTTAATAATTAAGAATTCTTCTATATAGATGTGAGTCCTGGACTCTAAGGCAGATCCCTGGAAACGGATAGAAACTTTTGAAATGTGGACCTACAGACGTATTTTGGCAATTTCATGGGGGCAAAAAGTTGCATATGAAAGAATACTGCGACGGGTAGGCCAATCACGCAAACTATTGCAAACTATCAAGCAGAGGAAAGTTGCATATCTAGGACACCTAAAAAGGCATCCAAGATACGAATTATTGCAACTCATAATGATGGAAAAAGTTGCCGGGAAAAGGAAAGTTGGAAGCAAGAAAAAGTCATGCTTAAGGAACATCAGGGAATGGACAGGAATTGCGAGTGCCGCTGACTATTTTACCTCGCTAGATACAGAAAAGTTCTCTGAGCTGAAGAATTGCGTAGAAAACGCAGATATAATAATTACATTCAGACAAATAACGTGATATTAAGTAGCCATTCTCGATAAATGGAAACGATATTCAAAAATGAATTTTCAAATCGCAAAGATTTACTTGTGCAAACACTTCTGCTTTATAAAATGTATTTGTATAGAACATTATTAAAACTATTATTATAAATACAAAAATAAATCAAATAATTTATTTAACATGACTTAAATCACATATTTTCACGAACATTTTATATGAAAAAAAATATATACATATATATATTTAAATAATACTTAATTATGGGCATTCGTTTTGGCACGAAATGTTGCAGGTTGTTAGCACGAGTGGTGTCACACTCGGTTATTGGCCCAATTGAACTAAAATAGAGCACGGTTACACAGGATTGTCGTTAGTACAATGGATAAATTCATTCAGTCACTTAGATTTATATCGTTTTATACTCCTACGAAAGTTTGTCGTTAGTTTTATACAGCATGTTACAGTGTAGGTATGTATGTCTGTGGATGTATAAGTTTTGTATCTATCTCATTAACTGTGATTGATACTGACTCCTTTTATCCCTTTCCCTTCTCTAAATATCAAGAAGTTGGGTGAGAGTCAGGTCAATGGTGAACCACTATAATGTATATTATTTCAATATAAAATTTTGAATATGATATGATATTTCCAATATTGCAAAATGCGTGGCAATAATATTAGGAAAAGTACAAAAATCTTAACATAGCAGAATTCGAAGCCACCCCTCTGGGAAACCGTCCAGACGCATTGAGCACTAAGACCAAATGTTCTTATCAAGCTACGTCGAAATTTTATATGCTTGTTACAATTTATTTATGTTAGCATCTCTGTAAGGATATATATAATAATAGATAAATTGACACTCTACCAACGAGTATATACAATTTTACACATAAAGTGTAAACCAAACCCAAAACCATCGCTTTTACGGTGGTGGTGGTTTTAAATATTTCTTTTCTCATATAAATAATTTAGTCCAGTAAAGTCCATTGACCGTTCCCTTAATTTAAACTCAAGCATCTTAATGCTGTTATAATGGACTATTGTAATCCAGTATGGTAATTGAAGTTTACTGAACGAACCAAATCGTTACATATTTGGCCTGCATTAACCTCTGCCCATAAATAGTGACTGACAATATATGTACATTACATGTTTACTTTTGAGTGTATTGCTTTCTTTAAAAACAACTTTGGTTATTAAAATGTATACCGATATAGATTTTATTGTTATAGATCACATTTTTTTTATAATTATTTTTAAAAATTTTATGTATATGTAATATGGCAGTTTCCTAGTCATTTTCCTAGTCGGTCGAATATATATATTTTAAATGTGCAGTGAACATGCAATTTCTCTAATGCAGTGAGACTGGGTTTCTTATATACTCGTATACTACAAACTCGTATAGTAGAAACAATTACAAAATCGAGACAGTCGTAGTGTAATTGAATAGCGTCTGACTGTGAACTCGACGATTATATCTTCCATCTCAGTTCGGTTAAATTAAATATTTTCATTCTAGCAAAACACTAGTCTCGGTACGAAACGGGATAACGGAGTGTTTTAAATATATTCTCTCTGCCTGCTCCATGAGGGATTTAACGCGAAGCTTAAACAATATTAAAAAGAGAGATTTTTTCATTGCAAAAGTGTTAGTTAGCTATAATCTCGGCCATCGTGTGTAAATATTTGCAGTTTAAATATATCTTGTGAGATAACACTATCCGTACTATATAATGTTTACATAATTCTATATATAATCTGTACGTCCGTTTCAATGCTTTAATCCAAAGCTAATGTCATAGTAACTTCTGTGCTAATCTAGGCTATATAGTATTTAAATTACATATATTCGACAAAAATAACCTACATCATTCATCATTTTAGACATATGTTGCGCAATTATTAAACTTTTAATTAATTATTTCATATTAGTTATTATTTCGAGTGTTTAAATATCAGGCCCGGGATATATAGAAATAAATAAGAACTCTACTTACACATTAGTCACAGTGAAGAGAAGATTTATTTCGGTCGTATACTAAAATATTCAAAGACTTCACGTGCGTAATAAAATGATAGTGTTCGAATGTTCATAATAAAATGCGCCATTCATATAACGGAATTAGACAAGTAGTTTGAGGTTTCATAACATTTATTATTTATCTACACTGTATATAATATACTATAAAAGTAAATGTATTTTCAGTGATAGCGCGATGCAGACACGAAAGCTTTGAATTTTTATTAAATCAATTAATATTTTACAATGCAGTGCTCGTATGCAGTGATTTCCTTTTATTTTGCCCTGACCTGGTTATTGATTTTGAACTAGTACATATATAGTAGTAGGAAACGTTATAGTAAAGCTATTGTGTATTTATATTAAATATTAAAATTGGAATACGGTTTCAAATCCGTAATTAATTCAAAAGTACGGTAAAATTTGGATGTTCTGTTAAAAATATCCTTAAAAAAATCAAAAGAAGTAATTCATCCAAGTCTTAGACAAATTTTAAAGTAGTGCAGGAAAAGTTACAGAAAAAGATAGACCGAATAATTACAGATTAAGAAATAAGAAGCATCATAAAAAAATATTTAAAACACCGCATTGTGAAAGATTATAATATAATCTAAATTGTAATGTTATTATTATAGAGTTATGTCAAGAAGACTACATATAACTATATATATACCCAATTCCTTTGTCACAATATCGATTTTTTAATATACAGCAACAACTAATACCTACTTAAACTTATAAGCTATCAATATAATATTGAAACAGTTCCTGGAACTTGCGACCCAAGTGAAATATAAGTTAAATTATTAATGAATATTATTCTTAAGCATCTACAACGCAGACCAATCAATACGCCAATCCCAATCCCATTAAGCCAGACACTCCCAACGGCATTACGCGCCAGGTCGTCTGGCTATAGAAACTAGACTGTGAAATTGTAACTGACGCCCGTACAATGTACTCACTTATATGGAAATAATTAGTGTACAAAGTAATATATTTAGCTACTTTTGTTGTTTTTGTATATTGAAGCATCTGTATTGCTATGAAATTGCTCTCCACTTGGAAGAATAGCCCTCGTCAGCGAAAACTCGGCGTTAAGTTCCGCCTCTCAATACACGAAGAGAGTATCATAGATTTTTGTAACAACAAAGTATGTTTCCAATAAAAATTGGAACCAATGGTAAGTATTTAATATTGTTCAAGATAGCTTTGGTCCAGCGATTGCAGATTTCTCTGACAGTCTAGTGATCCATGTATTCGGCTACGGATATTTGTGCTGTACGTGTCTATCTGTTCAAAGGCTATGTGTCAATTCATCGTTTTTCTTATAAAGTGATCTCATGAATATAACATAGGTTCTAAGTAATTTGATGTTAAACGTTCAAAGAAATTTATTAACATTCTGTCGTCCCTAAAGTTCACTGGTTTAAAGTTCTCATAGACTATATATATAAGCTTATATAAAAAGCTTATTAAGCTACAAAATGTTACAGTGTGACCTAATTGGCAAAGTGTAGCACACCTAAATTGTACAATAAAATATCATTACGTATACCAGCGCCAGCATGTCTGGGCCTAAAATATAAACCAAGTATTGATCGTAGGACTGCAGTTGTTAAGCAAAGAGATTTCAGATCTACGTTATATAACAATAATTGTAACCTTTTTGACTTTGCAAGAACTTTCGAAGTACAAATTTAAGATTTATATAATTGTTATAATTCTTTTTTTTTAACTACATTATTGATCAGGCTGAAATTAATGATAACACATCAGTGTCAAGATGATATCTCCTTTTCTTTTATTAATTTCCCTATTCAAAGATAGTGCGTGTTGGAGTACTGGACGACAATTAGATACTTACATATCCATAACGAGCGAGTATGATTAATAGATCCAAATGTTGCCATACAAAGGACATTTTGTTTATACTTACCAGATCATATTCTTACAAACACAATTCAATGACAAATACATTGTAATACATATTAATAATCAATTATATCTAATTTCTTCAAAATCTATTGATTAATTTATCATACCGATGATACCTGCGGTGGAATATTAAATAACAGAAGACCTCGACTAGAAAGGATTAACCGCTACTCTCCATATAAGATACGTCTGACAGATTGTATTACAGTTAGTTATGAATGGAAATATTGTTATGCGATATTTATATAATGTAAGATCGACGAATCGAGAATCATTGCTTTTCTATATAAATAGCATATTATAAATTAAATTACTAAAAATTTCAGTGTAAATTGTACATTTCTATTAGTAATTTTGAAATTATCGAGATTTAGGTAATACATACACAAAGATGTAGATTATACAAAATCATTATTTATACATTATTAGAAAAAATCGATTTTTTATTGCAAATCGATTTTTGAAATATTCTTTATATTTTAAATTATAAAAAACAAAATAATTGTACACGAGTTTAAGATACTAAGAAACGTATTAATTTTGTTTATTCTATTTCAACAATTTTAAATAGTCGATATATCTAAAGCATAAATCATGAATGTTTCTAGATCAACATCCATAAAAGACACATGGAAGTCGTAATAACTTGTCTCGATAAGTATCACAATTAAGATTAAATTATTTACGCTACTATAGATTTCTATCCCAAAGTTGTTTAGTAGCTTAATAACATAGTTTAGTACTAACATACTTTCTTTTGTTATCTTAATCAATATGACAGAGAAATTGCGTTCCTCATTTTATGTTCAAAATGGCAATAGGTCTTTTAACATACAAACTACAGAAACAAATAAAGTAAAATATTGTGTACCATTAGATATATAGATACTATACTGTATTATTGTATTAAAGATTAAAATTTAATAACCACATTTTTAAAATACTTACTAAATTAAATTCTAAATTAAATTAAATATGTAACTTAGGTTATGTTGTAATATGGAATTTAGTATACTTAGACGTCACAAAGGACGATGCGTAACAGCAAAGTACGTTCTTTCATCAGAACAAAATTGGCTAAAGTATGAAAAATATTTTATTATATACAATAAGAGTTGCTGTGGGCGTTCCAACAGTGTATCCGGTGAAGCGGTGACCTCATGCCCGTGATGTCATTACTCTCGAAACGATTTACTACCGGTATATTGCTTTGTATAACTGTCTATATAGCCTATTATTTAACTGCGCACTTTGCACGGCGCGGCGTTAGCTAATAGGTACAACTAAATACAAAGAATTCGCGTGTTTCATGTTAATATTTCAACGTTGGTACCTAATGTGCTCGTATCAAATAAATATTTTATTTCTTTATTTTCTATTATTAGTGACAAATTAAATAATTTAAAACCATGTTGTAATTTTAAACAAATATGTTGAAATATTGAGAAATAGAAAAAAAATAGACGTTACATTTTTACGTTATTTACCTATCGTAACATAGTTTATTAATATTGTTTAATTTTAACTCTCTTATGAATTTATATGTAGGTATATCCTATAAGTAAGGGCGGATTTATGTCTTGAGTTAATAATGCTTATATTATGCCAAGGTGGCGCCAGCAAGTTTTCACCTCGGTGACCTGTCAAGGACAAACGTTGGGTATACGTTAACCGTATACTACACTACTAGCTAACTTTATTTCATTCTTATACGATTTAACTGATTATAAAACCTGGATTTATAGTTTAATTGCTTAACAATTTTATAACATTACGAGCTCGCAATTTTATAGGCGTAAACTATAAAAGGTAAAATCCCGTTTACACCAGATCCCGTAGAAATTTCGGGACATCATCCACGAGGACCTCACATGCCAAATTTCAGGTTTCTACAATGTGTACTTAAGTACCACACAATTTAGTTATTATTAGTACTCATAGCCTCTAAGACCTTTAACATTATTTCCTTTATCTCCATACGTAAATAGGAACACACTGTCTAATATTTATATGCAAACAACAAATTGCTGATGGGCACGTGATTAATTATTATAATTATTATAAATACTAACAATAATCAACATTTTATTTGTATAAATGAATCGTATTAATAAACGTACAGGTCAAAAGTCATATGAGAAATGTGTTTAATGCAAGATAAATTTAAAAGCTACAATATGTGTGTATATGTGTGTGTTTATTAATATAAATATATTTTTAATATAAGCACTTATCGCCATCAGGTGTTAAATACAAAGAATGTAAACTTTTCTTTTAAATGTTTAATTCATAAAGTATATTATAGGAATGTGCGCAATGTTTCAAGAATATAGATCTGTCAATATATATTAGGTATAATACTCGTACAAAGCGGTTGTATTACTCACTCGATATCGATAAAATGGACATAAAAAAATAATGAAAGGACCGCGAAGGTATGTTTCTTTGTTTGTGCTCATACTTACATACTTACAATTACAATGGAAACAAGAACACGTATTTGGTATTCTGAACGGAGAATTTCTTATATTTTCGAAATTAACCTACATATTTGTATAATAAAAAATTATAGAAGCTATAAATATTAATAGTTATCTATTTTTAGCTGGCAATTTAGGCCTACTACTCGAAAGTAGTTCGAGTAAAAACGCATATTTTAGAACTTAATTAAAAAATGTATTAGAATTTTTGAGCTGATAATTTACGTGGTATGTTTATACTACATATGGCAGAATAAAACATTAATATAAATTTGTACAATGTTAGAGTATGATACTTATTAGGGTAGGCAAGGAAAGCCTTATATTAAGACGCTTTCTTCTCAAATTTCCACGCAGATATTCTTAAGATGTTGCGTAATTAATAATTATTGGGTATAAAACCGCGCTTTATTAGGGTTCCGTACCTAAAATCTTGAATTGGGACCCTATTACTAAAGCCAGGAAATATCAGGAATAATCAAAATAGGTACGGAACCCTCGGTGCGCGAGTACTGCTCGTCTAATAAGGACGAGGAAAAATATATATATATATATATATATATATATATATATATATATATATATATATATATATATATATATATATATATATATATATATATATATATTATATATATATATATATATATATATATATATATATATATATATATATATATATATATATATATATATATATATATATATATATATATATATATAGATATATATATATATATATATATATATATATATATATATATATATATATATATATATATATATATATATATATATATATATATATATATATATATATATATATATATATATATATATATATGTTGCAAAACTACAACAATTATTAAGTTAAGAAATAATCTACATATTCGAAGCTGAAGTCTGGGTGCAGATAAGTTTCAAAACGTATACCGACAACATTCCATGATGGACCAAGTCAATGTGTTGTCCTTTTTGTATTTCCCATTATCGGGTAGGTGTGAGAGAGACAACAATATAATTACCAGCCACCCGACGACCTTGATGATGTCATCGTTGTGCTTACAGAATTTGTTGTGATTGTTCTAGTTGTACGAAGGTTTTGTTTGGTGTAAACATATTTTGTTTAATTTTTACGTGTAATCTTCTTTTTTATTCAGTCTATAGTAATTTAAAAAAAAATACATATATAAAAGTATAATCTCGGATAATTCCATTGCAATAAAAATAATTTAATTAAAGTAAGGGCAGAATATGTCATGACCTTTGCGTGACCAACAGAAATTTTATTTCTTAACATTACACACTAGTACATGCTAAAGGTCATCAACTATTAATCCAAATTTATTATGCGAAGCTTTTATATTTAACACAAGACATGTTTTTATACTCATTTTATTTTTGTATTGCCAGTTTGCTGAGACTTACGCGGCGCTTTTTAAAGAAACGGAATGTTCTATTGTGAAAATAAACAAAAATCCTAGACAACTGAATACTTCAATATACAGTATATTATACTGTTGTTTGGATGAATTTTCCATGAAATATAGAATTAATGACTCATAAATGTGTTCACATTACAAGACCGTGACCTCCGTGCCGGTGCAGGTGCACCGACAACGCCTACATACATACGAGACGCTTCGAGTGTTGCCGAAAATCACGAGATTAACAAAATTGAACAATTAGATTATAATAAAACGTATTAAGTAAAAAATAAATTTGCAAATTCATAGACAAATATTTGTATTCTGAAATTAATCAAATATAGTATAGTATAGTATTAGTAGAGAAGTTTTCTAGTTTGCTTGTAGATGCATAATAATTTATTTAAAAAAATCTAATAATGCAGCGTGGGCTGCACTCAGAAGGTCGATTACCGTTTACCGTAACCTAAACGGTACATATACATAAATGCCAATTGTTTTAAAGTTTGTCGTTTGAAAAAATTCCATTACTTACATTTATATATATATATGAATGAGCACATGGATTAACTGCAATAACACTAGGTACTCGAGCCGGAAAGAAGAGAATATCAGTGATGATACACACAAGTATTGATTTAAGCGTATGACGCACAATTTTTCTTCGAGCATAGCGATTGTAACGAATATGATCTTTATATCAAATTTTACTTTTTCCTTGCATTATCCTAAAAGGAATTCGCGAGAAATAAAATCTTGGAGAAGTGAGTTTTATAATCTGTCTCTCCTCGAATTTGACAACATTATTGCAATCAATTAGCTACATATAGATACCAACTATAAATCGATGACAATAACATCGACAACATTAGAAGCCTTGGGTTCTCGTGAATTGGGGCCCGGTGGTGGTATTAAATATTAGTTCGAAGGCCATTGGGGGCCTCCGGGGACCCCCGGTTGGATCTTGAATACTAAGAGCCAAAGCACAAAGGCCAATATAAAAACACGGAATAGCACTTAGGTGTATTCGGAATTGTACAGTAACTTGACACAAAGTGGCAATCTTTTAATTAGAACTCAATATCTCTAAAATGAGTAAAGCAAGTATTTTATACATGGTAAGTGAATACTTTTAAAATTTTGTAATTTAAGAACTTTAATCAATGTGTAGAAGCGGCATCGCGTCATGTTATTGTGGGTTTGATTTCCATCCGAGGCAATAAATTATTTCATATCATCTGTCTGTGGTATCAAGTCAAAGCCATTGAGTTCAACACTCAAAATCTTGAAAATAGAGAGTTCCCCACTCTCTACGGAGTGTCGTCTGACTAGGTTCCCTCTCTCTACCCGGCTATATGCGGAATAAGCGTGAAACTGTTTAATTTAATGTACTTAATTTTATGTTTAATTTAATGTTCCAAATTGTATATGTTTATTTGGATATAAATGATTATTACACATAAAGTCAGATTTATAATCTTGGCTCAAATATACGAGTGGAGCGAGCACATGACTCGTCGTTATTTAACGCTTCTGGCCATTTTGACAAAGTAAACTTAATTCATAGTTTCCCACTGCGTAGTTGTTGACAAGTTTGAGATTATTTAAAGCTTTTGCGTCTTATGTTATTGATATTAATGGTGATTCATATATATTAGAATTATATATTAAAACTATGGTTATGATTAAAAGTTATAATGGTGGCTGTTATGAAAGTTAGAATGGTAAAAAAGATATATGAAACAAAAGTGAGTGGTAAGAGAAGTAAACCTTCAGTTTATCTTCGAAAACACGGTGTGGAAGATGCTGGAGGATGGTCATGTAAAAATGAGGACACCCCGGAGGGCATGTATGAAGAGGTTATTGACAGTGGACGAGGCGAAAGAGGTATGTAGGGAACGTAACGTTGAGCGCTCCGTTCTCTCCGACTACCCCGCTAGGGATATAGCGTGAAGATATGTATGCATGTATAACAGTTAAGCAAACGTTATTGTTCCTTAAAATGTTTAATTCTTTTTCTATACCTTATATAAATTTACTAATCAAACACTGGAAAAGAACCCTTTCATGTAGAGAATATTACCCAATAATTTCATCATGTCGAAATTTTCAGGACGTCGGACATTTGGACTGTCATGGCGCGGGTAGGTGTCTTGTGAATGTGATTCTCGAGGAAAAGAATTATTTTCAATTCATCGTTCTAATAAAACAAAGTGCAGCGGTGAGTTCCGTCACCCGACAAGTAATGAAACCGGCGGACAGAGTGTCTTGACACTAGGCTTTTTCGACCTATCCTGCTATGGATTCTGTATCCCGAATTGAAGCTACAAAGAAAGAAGTGCAATTCATATACTGACAAAGGCATAGAATTCCAATTGTATGAATTATATTTTAATAATGATTTTAATTATGTCATGGCCTACTTTAATAATCGTAGTCATTAAATATATATTTTTATCATTATTAATTAAGTAACCAATTATATTAATAATCATTTTTCTAGAATAAGCGCTACCTACATCTTATTTAGTTTACCTATCACTATATTATGAAATCCTGCACTGTTTGCAGATTCTGAAGGAAATGCCATTGTTCCCACAATAACACAACTAGGTGTCTACTACTATTATAATAAGCCATAGAAATCAATATTCACTTTGTTATATTATGACTGATAAATTAAACATTTTATTATAACATTCTTTTTCTAGTTTTATTTTTATTTATTACGGAAAAGCTTGCGTCGTGACTGAAATACATCGTATTATGTTTGAATTTTTTAAAAATATGCGCATGCACTTGAGAGTTACAAAGGATACCTCCTAGACAAATTACTGTTGACGTTTTGACAATTTCTTAGAAGAAAATTTATATTCAAAATATATTGTTACTGGGGTTAAGTTAGATTAAATGGCGGCGTTGAGTTCCATCACCCAACATGCATACATTCTCTAAAAGTAGATGAGTAAAGAACAATATCATATTCTTTACATCGTTACTTTACCTCTGCGTAAGTAAGTAGAAAACAAAGGGGTACAAAACTAAAATTAAACCAAATCTATAAATGAATGATTTTAATATAGTATACGTTTGCTTCAACAATTTAACTTTATTATACCACTCCATCGTAACAGCAAAAAATTACTCTTGGGTATAGGTACCTTGACATTTAATTATACATAATTGTATTTGCCACAATCTTGCGTATGAGTCACCGAGCTAATGAACCATTGCTCTTATAGCTCATTAACAAATGCCAGATACAAATACCAAAACAATTGTTATCTCATCCGATGAACTGTTGAATGCCGTCCTATGGCTGACCTTAATAGTTCTTAGCGTTTATAATTATTCTTTATTATTTGCATTATTGTCACCTATTATTAATATTTATGTTTTTAATAATTTTTTATTAGTTCATTCTTTATAAAATAACGAAATCATTGAGGACACTCAATCGGAGAGAGAAACGGCATCGGAATCATAGTCGGAGCCGGTGTCGAAACCTTAGTCAGGGGTAGAAGACAAATTTGTTAAGATTGTTAAGGGTCATTTCTTGGGTTAGGGTTAAAATACTTTTCACAATCATTATAAAAATATGGGACGTAAGTTTAAAAAACTGGTATGAAATTATCGAATGAAGAAATTGATTTCAGTCTTAATAGTTACTTTCTGGTGAAGAATAGACTTGTATGTATATGTATGTGTGTTATGTAAATACTCAAGAACAGTCAGGAAATGAAAACCGAGACTTTGTATACATATCTAACATTTCGTTAGGTAAAGCCTTGTAGGTTACTTGGGTCTGTGTTGCATGATATATGTCCATTTTGTCTTTTCGATAATTATTATTATTATTGGATAAATATACTAATTTATAGAATAAATAAAAGAAATAAATGCGTCGATATGAAGAGGACTAGCGCCCACAAGACAAAAAAGTATGCTGCATTGTACCTACTATTATATACAGTACAGGTGCGTATCACATTATATATATATATATATATATATATATATATATATATATATATATATATATATATATATATATATATATATATATATATATATAATACAATAATATATCATATACTATATAGACATATATATTATATATACATACATATGCATATACATACTATATCTATACTATCATATATATATATACTATATATATATATATATATATATATATATATATATATATATAGATATATATATATATATATATTATATATATATATATATATATATATAACTAAATATCTAGGAAATATTAAGGAAACTTATATATCTATTACTTAAAGATGCTAAATAGTAAAAGATATATTGAATTAAAGTGTGTTATTCAGCTAACTACAATGCGCTACCGAGTAGGTAAAAATAGCTACAAGCTTGAACTGTTCTACAATATAATTATGAATCATTCCAAAAAATAATTTCAAATTATAACAAACCTTATTTACAATTAGTTATCAATATATTGTAATCGATATACTTAAATAAAATATTCATTTAAAAAAAAAACCTTTTTATACATTTACATATGTATTAGTATATTTGAAATAATAAGTAGTAAATAATATATACAGCCTTACCTGCGATTCCGCTGAACATTTTTCCTGTTATTTAAATTACCACAAATAATTAATCAGCTCACAGATAAACGGTCTACACAATTATTTTAAATGTCGCACTAATTTTAACTCGGCGGTATCTCCGTAATTTTATCCGCGACCTTCCGAATCGTAAGGGGACTGAAGACTGAAGTGAAGTGGAATTCGAATACGGTCGAACTTCACTTTGAATTGACATAACGATCAAAATTACTGAAACCAAATATACCTGTGTCTTACGTCATGCATTTGCGTTTCGCTATTGCTAAGAAGATATATTTTTCAATGTGTTTTATATATGGTCTCATCATAATATAATGTATCAGATATCATAAAAATCATATTATTATTTATTTTTATTTCTAATAGATCCAAAATAATAATATTAATTTTGTTAATAATATTATTAAGATTTTTTATTAAAGTTAATAATATTAATTTAATTTTTTGTTAAGTGAAAGAATATATTTTAAATATATTTTTTAACTGCTTATCAGTTGATAAAGGTTTGAATTCATATTTTTATATCAATACAATTTAAAAAATATAATTTAGTGATTGCCATATAGAAAAGGTGATTGCCATATAGAAAAAAGTATGTCAATGTCAATTGGTTGCTAAGCAACGGTAGCTTGTCAACAAATAAACTGTCACCTATTTTATCGATGTTTTAGGCTTCTGTGACCGGAATAGCTATCAATATATTCATAGTGAGTGTAGGTATGTCGAAGGAAAATAACAATCTGCGCCTGCTTGGCTCCCCCGTTAATCTTACTTACAGAAACAAGAAGAAAGAAGATAGAAAAAATAATAGAAATCGACCTAGATCTGCTTTGCAAAATTCTTGTGCGCTGGTAATTCGAAATAAGCATTAATAAAAGCCCATTAAAAAAATTAAATATTTACTAAAATTGTTTATTTCTTAAACCATTAGCCTCTGCCATGCTAGTATATTCATAATAAGTTAAATGTTGCAAAATATGCTCCTTTAAACATATTAGTTACCAAACATCATAAAATTAATTATAATTTGTTACATTACTATATTGTTATGTAACTTACTTTTAAATTATATTATAAATCAATAAAAATAAAGTAAATTAATTCAAAAATATTTTCAGGATGTTCAAGAAAAATATAAAAGACCATTTTCAGCAGACACTAAAGATAGAGGATCATCGTCAAAATCATTTTTGAGGACCATTAGTGCAGATTTTTTACAGAACTATAACAGTAAGCTATAAGATAAAAGAGTTATCCTAACTAACATTAAAAAAAAAACATTATGCAAATTACTTATAATATATTTCATAAAAAACAAATTTAACATAGAGTACTTGTGAAAATAATAATTATATTTTAGATTCACCGCTGACTGTAAAAGTTTTACCACCTACCGAAGAATTATTAGCAAATTCTAAAGTTTACACAAATACTCCACGAAAAATTAATAGAGATATTTGTAGTAACGCATCTGATTATGGCTCAGAAGATACATTTATAAGTTTAGGCACTAAAATTAAAGCTAAGGCTCAATCTTATAAAAATAAGAATCAAAATGCCAAAAACATGTTAAAATACAGAAATATTGCGAAAAAAGGCCGTAAACCCATGGAAGTTGAAAATGATATTACAAATGATAACAATTATGGTTTAGAAGTAACAATTACAGAAAAACCTAGATCACCATCACCTTTCAAAAGTCGAGATATGCTTGGACCAAGAGCTTCTTCACCACAGTTCAGAAATAAATGTTATGAATCTTATTTCTTGTCACTAGAAGAGGATGCTAAAAGTAATAATACATTGCTTGGTAGAGTTTCTTTTGCACCTAATATAGAAACTGAAAGGAATTTAAATAATTACTCTCATAAATTAGGCTCGACCAGGCAGCAACTATCCTTAGTTGAGGAAGAATCAACACAAGATCTCGAAAGCATTCCTTCTCAAAACATAAGAAGTTTATCACCAAAAATACCGGTTAATAACGAAAGGTTTGATAAAAATATGGAGCTTTTTGAAGCAAATACTAAATGCGATGTGATATATCCAAAAACTAATAGCAATTATATTAAAGAATCTGACAACTATAGCAATTTTTATAATGATTTTCATACCCTCGATTCTTATAAGAGTAAACTGTCCAGTACTATTCACACAGACACTTCATCAAAAGACTCGGGCTACGCTGATGGTGGTTTAAAAGATGATAAGCAAGCTCATGAAATCATTACCTAGATCACCGTTACCGAAAAAATCTGTATTTACGGATATACGTGATGTCTCAAAGAACTTAGATTTTTCTTTGCCAAAAGAGACCGGTTATGAAAATTGTGATTCAGATAAAACATGGGCAGAGCCATTAAGCCATAGCCGCTTACTATATAAAGATTTCTTTTTGAAAAGACCAGACCTAAACACAGCGCCACCTCAAAATACTCCGAGGAAAACTGATGTTCCAGTTCCAGATATTAATGAGCATGCAGAAAAAAAGTCAGACGCAAATCCAGCCTTAGAATATCCTACATATCTTCTTAACAGTACAACTAAAGCTTATACGTCCCAAGTTATCGAAGACTATAAAAGGGAACTAGAAGCTATAAACAATTTGCATGAGCTTACATTGAAGGATATTAAAACAGATGATGTATCCCCCACTCCTCTTAATATCGTTGAATTGTTTGAACAAAATAAATTTTCGGAAGATAAAAGGGAATCTAGTGAAAATTCACAAGAAACCATCATAAGCGATGTCCCTTCAACTAGCGATAAAAACTCGTTGGACACTAAACAAGATATATCTAAAGTCACCACAAAAGAACTGATACAAAACTATCTGAAAGTGAAAGGTGATTGTCCGAAAGATGTGCCCAGAAATTTGAGAAAATATGACAAAAAGTTAAACAATATAAACTCTAAATATGAAGAAAACTCAAGTTACAAGCAATATTGGAATAATAGATCTAAAAGCAATATAAACAAAAGCAACGTACCGGTTGATATGAGACATGAAAATACTACGTTGACAAATCGAGTGCCGCTAAGTGCTAGAATCGATAGCGTCCAAAACGATAAGGATATAGAATCATGGATGTCCTTATCTATTCCTTCACCCCGTTTATTAGAAATGGATAATTTCGAAGATAAAAATGAAGAACCAGCAATACATACGACTTCAGAAAAACCAATTATAAACGAGAAAAAAGTTGAAAATGAAATTAAAATAGAGGCACCTATAAAAACATCTCCTAAAACACAAAAGAGTAAAGAATTAAACCCAAAATCCTCGGTTTTAGATATTTATTCAATGCTTAAAGAAATAGAAAGCTACGGAGACAATCCTGTACCTATTGCTGTAAATAAAGACGTTACTTTACAACCGGAAGTGAAAGAAGATGAAAGATGTAATACACCTAAAGACAACTTTATGTAAGCTTTTATTTATTTTTTGCTATAAATATAATCGATATTAATATATAGTGTTTAATAATATATTTTCTTATAGGGAAATTTTCGAATTTTTGGAAAAAGTCGAACAAAGTGCAAACGATGCTTTATCGGTCGTTACTAACACAACTCCTCAAACTATACCGAAGTAAGTTGTACATTTGTACACTTTTTATATGCTGGAAATAAATAGCAAGTATTATAAAAAAAACATATATATGCAATTTTTGCATATTTCTGCCATTAAGGGACACTTCATCACTACGATGAATTTTGGCACTGCATTCAGCTTGGCTTCCAGTGGCATTGTCGTTCGGGACTCATCAAAGTCTACATATAAAGATATATAATTTTCTTTATTTTACAAACATATGTATATGGATAACACACATGGGTGGACATACATGCATATACGAGTGCATACCTTATATACGGGTATATACGATATAATAATGGCAGCTCTTCTCAGCAGAACTGCCCTCCGAGCTAGTGGTAGCTTCTAGTAGGACTGACAATACTGACACTTGTATTAATTGATGATTCGAAAGTGCTGTTAATAGCCTATTTGAATAAAGAATATTTTGATTTTGATTTTGAATCATATTGTTATAATATCATAATATCTTATAAATAAGTTTATTTAGCTTATATATTTATCAAAATATATTAACTATATATTATACATATTTATAAGATGAACATGCATTTGTTTATGTAGAACCACTTTTTGAAGTCAATGTTACGACTTTTTATTATTTTCAGTGTTTTAATCCACACTAAGTATAGAAAAATATTTAAAGAAAATATTAAAAACGTAATTTCTTTAAGTAGATATTTTTTAAATTGGGATTTAATGGAATGCCTCGATCATATGGGAATGAGTTGTAGGTTAAAGGAGAGCATTGTTAATGAGGGAAATTTTGATAATTATGGATTTTAATAAGGTGTGTGAGGCAAAGGCAGATTGGGAGAAAATTAAGATGAGTTCGAAAGTGGAAAAAAAGCCATACACTAAGCCATACGCTGGCCATATTTATGCAGACCATAAACAAAGTTAATGGCGAAATTTTGGTCTAGCTTGCTTAGTAGCTCGTCATTTACATCCAAATAATAAGCGTCGAGGTATTCTAAAATTGGTAGGACATTGCGCATAATTTTGGTCTTAAATGGGAAGAAATATTGGAAACGCTTGAGATAATGGAAAGAGATGTGTATTCGTTTGTTTCTTTAATTGTTGTTGTCTCGTTTATTCGTTTCGTTCGTTGTCTTTGTTTCGTTTATTCTTTTTTTTTTAATACGGTATCTAAGACATATTATTATCAAAAATTAGACCTAAATTCTAAAGATATTTATAAATGAAGCAAAATTAAAATGCCTTATATAAACTTTATCACGCTAGATATAATTGTTCAAGTTACATATGTATGACTATTTCATATCCACAGATTGGAATTACTTCTGAAATTGCCGCAAACAGAACTTGCCCAGAGACTAGTGACTGCCTCTCTCCAGTTGGAGGAAAGGTCCTGTTGTATTACTCTGTTGCAAGAGAGCCTCGCCAATCACAAGGAACAGGTAACATGCATTTTGTAAAAATACATTAGAAATCCGATTAACCGGACCAAGTACTGCATTTAAATCATAAGATTCTTTTCAAAATAATGTCTTTTAAATAAATGTGAAGCGTTTACATATTGGTGTTATATACATTACCAGAAGTTCATAGCTTATAAATTAAATGTTCTGTTTTATATTTAAATTTATTATTAATTATAGTCTAATATTATTTCAGATGATATCAAAAATAAGCAACTTGGAGAAGCAATCAAATAGAAATATTACCAAAGTGAAGCAAGAATGCGAGGAAACTATTAAAAGGCATCAAAATTTTATCGATCAGGTATGTTTGTTAAATTTTGACGCGTTATTTAACTATAGTAAACGAGTTGGAGCCGGTAATTTCTTGGGTGTGGAATATAAAACACCCTCACTCCATCTCGCCCTCGCTTTCTCCGTTCTTATAGAAATTTCAAATACCCTCTCTTTGTTCTCTGAGATTTTCCCCAATAAACCTACATGATTGATTTCAACATACTACGCTGACGCTACTGACTGTATGTATACATGTCACTCAGTAAAGGAAGAATTTGATATATTTACAAAATTAACGATAGGAATTTTCGTTATCTATTTTATGGTAAGAATTATATAGGAATTTTATATAAGAATTTTTATATTGCACATAGCTTTTGGATTATTAAAACAACAGTTAGATAGTAGAAAAGAATTGAAAATCTAGCTTAACAGTGGTAAAGACAGGGTGTGGACGATAAAGATATGATGACGATAATTCTTAAATTGACAGAGAATGAAAGAAAAATCTATAAGCATCTTATAATTTTACATTCTTCCAAATTATTTAAATTTAATTATTATTGCTAATCTGTTTAAATTTCAAACTTTAAAACTATTTTTAATCATACATTAAATAACAGCTGATAAACGATAAGAAAACATTAAATCACCGAATAGAGCAATTAGTAGATGAAAGACGCTCGTTAGAAGAAAGATGGAAGCGTTCAGCTCACACACTTGAAGAACGCTATAAATTGGAACTGCGAAACCAGCACGACAAAATGGCCGCCGCGCAACAGGTGATTTTGATTGTTTTTTTCAACTTTACAGTGTACCTGTGTCGATATCAAATAATAAAGAAAATACTATTTTCACTATTATTATTATATTTTTTATTTACAAATACTAGTATGTACCTACCTTTAATTTAATGTTGAAATTAAAATGTATTTAAATTAAATGCTATAAAGGTGAAATCAATTTCACGAATCTTTGCGAAATATGGAGCACGTAGAGACATAACACCTCGTTATAAGATGGATCTGACTAGAGAGTGAAAAAAAAATATATAAGAGCTCCGTTGTAAACATTATAGCAATTACTGTTTTAAGTGAAATATTCAATGTTAAAGGGGTTTTTATTTATTTTTTTAAATTTGACAGTGATAATTATATAGTTTAAATTGGTTTAATTTTTTTCATACCCTACATAAACTTGTATAATATTATGTTGGTAGTAATAAAACACTTCATTTGGCTATAAGTATAAAAAAAAATTAAATATTAATTTTGAAATAAGAAAAATGTCATATATATTATGTATATATTTAAATTTAATCATTTTAATGAAGATAATTAATATATATGATTTTTTTGATGTAATATATAAAATATTATTAAAGGTAAAGGTAATAATGTAATTGTTAAGTTCAATTGTTAAGACATTCTATTTCTACAGTTTTCACATCTCCCGTATGGTCTAGTGGCTAGGATACCTGGCTTTCACCCAGGAGGCTCGGGTTCGATTCCCGGTACGGGAATGAGTTTTTTACAATAATTACATATTGTTGTGATTAATACATTTTACTAATATTTTTTTTATTTTTGCTTTCATATAATTTATTTGTTTTTGTTTTTTTATATGACTTTGTTATTAATCGTTGACTTCTCATTTGGAAAATTTATATTTTAAATAAAGTATTACATTTTGAAGTATTTTTCGATACAATGAACGACAATGCCTAATACAATTTTTACGCTTTTAATAGTTTCATTAAAATAATTTCATGATTAGATTTGATATTATATTTGTATCTATATTGTTAAGTACATAAATTAAATTTCTTCTACAAATATACTTTACACACATATTTAATAATTTCTACTACATCTTCATCTCCCGTATGGTCTAGTGGCTAGGATACCTGGCTTTCACCCAGGAGGCTCGGGTTCGATTCCCGGTACGGGAAGTAATTTTTTTTATGGTTTTAAAGATTTTTCTCTTAATCGTATTTTACACGACAAGCAAGATATTTTAAAGGTAAATAATTGCGTTTTACGGTAACCTAGTTATTTGAATGAATATTGTCTTTAAAAGTTTTTATTTACACTGCTTTTGTTTCAGGTTGCCAGACAACGATGGGTGAGACAAAAGGCTGAAAAAATTAAGGTAAAGTAACGAACAAACGTAAGACTGATAAAAGAGGCCTCCCCCTAGGCAGAGTTACCTACCTACCGCGCGCGAGTGTATAAATAATCCAATTGTTTTCACAGATAGTAATTTGAAAGGTAGATTTAGGTATATGTAATCTTAATATATTATTACAGTAAATCCGAGTACATGAATGATTTACCCACTAGATATATATGAAACCTCAGTTGGGTCGCTAGTAATAATTAACGCAGAAGTAAGTATTCCTTTGTTTCTATTTAGGAACTAACAGTTAAAGGTCTAGAAGGAGAACTGAGGGAGATGGCAGAAAGACAACAAAAAGAGATATCCGATTTGAAGATGTTCAACGCAGAACAAAACGGCCGCCTTACTGCCAAGCATGCAGCGGATATGGAAGAGTTGAGACGGAGTTTAGAAGAGGAGAAAGAGAATGCTTTGGTGAAAGAGAGACAGCTAGCTAGTTCTAGGTGAATATGTCGTTACAGTTTTTATTTATAAATATAAAGTTTTATTATTTTATTTTAGTTTACTGTTTATGTATGGTGTATAGAGTTGTATGTTATACAAATAAGCGTTCATCAATCGATATTTTAAAACAAAATCTATACTGATAGTAATCTGTTTATTTTTCTTTTTAATCTATACTAAACAACACAAAATTTACCTAAAGTTTGGTGTAAACAATTAGATTTTTTTAAATTAATTCAATGTAATTCATATATACTTATAAAGCCCTAATAACATATTTTTAACACATTTAATACAAAAGAATGGAGAAGCAAATCCTGGAGCTAGAAGTAACATACCAAGAGCAACGAACTCGTCTCATAGCGGAGATGAGAGCGGAGAACGAGAGAGTGGCGCTCGAGCTCGCGGAGAGAGAAAAAATGCAAAAGATGCAACTTGGTACGCAATATACTGTGATAATTTGGTTTTTTTTTCAGCTTCACGCTTTGCCTCGCAGAGAGAGTTTAGTGTCGAGACACTCCGTTCTCCACGTTCCTCTGAGTTTAATTAAATTAAATTATGCAAGTGGGGGTTGCACCTACAAACATGTGTTTATAATAAGTTAACAGCTCTGAGCTCGGACTTCTGTTTCTTTCTAAGCATTATTTTTAAGGACGCGGGTTTTTAAAAATTTATTACGTTCAAAATATATACGTGAACTTGAATGGGATGTTTGAAAGTAGCTAGAAAGCAATGCAATTTTATTTAATACAAGTTGTGGCTGCAATTTTATTTCCGTGGACTGTAAAGCGTTAAATACGGTTTTTTCTCGTTCCCGTTCTATTTTCGGGAAACTAAGTGACTCTTCTCCCACACTCCTCAAGAAACCTACATGCTAATGTGAATTCTACAACTCAAAGTCAAGAATTTTATATATAGGGATAGTATTTTAGTAAAATTCCACTAAGATTTCAATATGAATAATTATGATCAATAAATAAAAAATATTTTGGACGTTTTGTTATTTTTTTAAATATTATGTATTAATATAAGTAAGTAATTATTATTATATTAGTATTCTATTTTCATTTTAAAGATAAATGGAAAGTAGAGCAAGAGAAGCTTCTAGAAGAAAAAAAGCAACGATTAGATAAGAACATGGAAGAAGATAAAAAGAAGTTTGAGGTATGCTTTTATTCATATTCACGTTTATTTGCCATATTCACGTTTTATTCCGCATGAAATAGGGTATCCAGAATATACATTTCAATGAATTAAAAAAAATATATATTTCAGGACGATTTTAAACATAAACGCGAAGAATTACTATTAGAATTTGAGCAATACAAAAAAGAATATGAAGCAGATCAACAAGTGTTGCTAAAGAAGAAAGTGACGGAGATATCTACTCAGCACAAATTGGAAAGGGACAGGGAGATAGAAAAGGCGATAGAGAGCATGGAGGCGGAGGCTCAAACTGGAAGGAAAGAATTGCAGGACTCTTTGAGGTAAAAAACCGTACAGATGCTTATATATTTTATAATCGACCTTAAAAGATTACTACTTAAGTTACTTTGTATTAATAGAGACACTTGTTAGTTTTAAATAGATTTAATAATAAAAAAATTAGGTCAAACTATTTAGTCAAGCTAGTTTGTTCGATAAGTGGCCATTTTTTATCACTCTTATCATGAATTTGACTCATCTTAAACCAATTCTCACTATGCGTACTAAGTTGACTCTAAATCTAACTTAATAATACCTAATTGTTATATATAGGAGAAACAAAGAACAATATGAAGTGGAATTGAAGGCGCTCGCGGAAACAGAGCAAGCGACGCTCAAGCGGTATCAGGACGCTCAGGCCAGAATACGACTTACTGAAGATAGATGTAAGTCAAATTGAACGAGGATATGATTACTATAGGAGAATTGCAAATTGATTTACGTGTATATTGATGGAAAGAATTTAGCATTGAGACGCATAGTTTCGAGACATTGGATATTGGAGATGAGATAGAGATGGAGATGGTGACACCAGCGACGCTATATATATATATATATATATATATATATATATATATATATATATATATATATATATATATATATATATATATATATATTATATATATATATATATATATATATATATATATATATATATAAATAAATTTACAGTTTATCTATACGTTGCTAGCAGCTATTTACTTGTAATATTTCTGTATATGTTTTTAGGCGCCGAAATGGAAGTGACCATCAGTCAACTTGAAACAAGAAATCGTATATTAACAGAGGTACGTCTTCGCCTTGAATGGCGATTTGTGCCTAATAAAATCTTAATTATAATTCTGATTTATATATATATATATATATATATATATATATATAAAATTATTGTCTGTCTGTGCGTTTGCGTCTCTTAGAAATCGGCTTAAACGCTGTTCAATATTGTGTTTTGATAAGTCCCACATAACATTAATTATTAAATAAACAATATGTTTGTTTTATTTCAATTGCTTTATAAATATAGAAGTTATCTTAAATTGTATTCTTTATTTTATTTGTGCTTAGAATATAATGCACTGTGAAACGGAAATGTTATCAACCAAATTAAGTAAGAAAAGTCCGGGTTATGTACACAAGCTTTAAATCTATGATGGCTTACTAATAACTTAAATTTACTTGCCCACACAGACAAAATTATGGACACAGCTAGTAAATAATATATATACGTGTTTTCCAGAAAAATAGCCAATTAGAAGCGAGAACAGAAGAGATAAGATCTCAATGTGAAGAGTCCTGGCATACTAAAGTGGATCAGCTGCAGAAAGATATACAGGACATGAAGAAAACACACGAGGAACAAATGCACCAGTTGTACGCCAAGTATGTATATATATATATATATATATATATATATATATATATATATATATATATATATATATATATATATATATATATATATATATATATATATATATATATATATATATATTGAAAGAAGCTAGTGGATTTGATTTTTTTTAGAGATTACGCAGAGAATCAAGCCTTGTGTCAAGAGATCACAATAGGCTCTCATCACAGATATTGTTCTATACCCAATGTTTTAAATTCTTCTCTCAAATATCTCCTGGCAAGGTCTTCAATTCTGATTGGTCGAGTCTACTCTGTTTTGAGGAATGAGGCATAAGTTGTAAAAAATGTTTTTCAGAGTCAAAGTGGCCGTCGCAAGAAAAGATTCAGCAATACAAGCACTGACACGAGAGACCGCCAAGTACCAGGAGAAGATAACACTGCTGGAGCAGAAGCTCCAACAGCAGAGAAAGGATTTTCTTAAATCCAAATGACATGTTCTGTTATAATATTGTTTTAGTTCAGCAAATGATATATATATATATATATATATATATATATATATATATATATATATATATATATATATATATATATATATATATATATATATATATAGTTTTACTTTTTTCTATTAAATAAATAAGATTTGGAAGTTGAATTGAAGATCGTAGCGATTTCGCGATATTTAGCGATATAGGTACAATGTTATTGTTATTATTTTAATTTAATATCCTCGCTCTGGTAATTCAAATTAGGCTTTAAATTCTGCCATTCCAATACGCTATATATCGAATTCGGGGGAATCCGGAGACACGTCCTCCAACTCCAGGTTCTATCTTCCATCTTACTAGCTTGCGCGTATAGCAACTATAACATGAAGGTAAAAAATTTAAATTGCGTTTATTTTTATGAAATTTGTGGATATAGGAAAATACTAAATATATAAATATATTTTCAATACAATTTTTTTTTTCACCTAAAACTTTAAATAATTGTGGGTTTAAAAAACAGTACAGTAACAGTTTATTTAGTATATAGTTGCTTGCTGCACTTTGCAATTATATATAAAAATTCTATTTTAAAACTACAATGTGACAAATTTATTCTATTGATATTTAAGATATTGATGTGCATTTGTGTGTGTATTCATTATATTGGGACCTTTAAATTGTCAACAAGTGTGTGTAAATAAAAATAAATACACGATTATTCCTATTGTTTTCCTTTTAATTTATTAATAATAAGCTATATATATAAATCTGCAAAATACCTGCTTTTTCAAGAGCATATGGAGTTTACACGATACTAGAACACAAACGAATGATTTTTTTTTATTTTTTTCTTTGTTATCTCCGGAACATCTCAATCGATTTTTATTCAGATTACTTTCTATTCCGGAATTTTTGCGACCAAAATCTACGGATGACAGATAAAATATATTGCATTTTTAAAAAAAGAAAATTTGAAAAAAAGGAAAGATAAGGAAGGGTTGGGAAGGAATATATGAATAATTTATAAGAGCAAATCCGAAAACATCGATGCCAAACAATATTCAAACGGAACACAATTCAGCTTACTACTCGTAGATGGCAGGTGGCGAAGGCGTGTTGCATGCTATTATACTAAAGAGATTTTGTACGAAAATGACTATATAATTGTTATTAATTAAAAAAATATATGAAATTAATACTTAAACCTAATTTACAATTTTAAACTAAAAGTAATTTCTTTCAATTTTATTTGAATCCAAATGAAAAATGTGATATTAATAAATATAAAATATTCATTTGGTTGGATTGTAAATATTAATTGTTATAATTAAAATCTAAAGGGTTTAAAATAAAACAAATATTCTGTATAAAGAGACTTATAAAATAATAATATTTACTATATGTATATATTTTTAAAGCAATGAGAATACCTTCTGGTAAACTATACAGTAGGGACGCTATACGTATACGTTATTACATATTCCTAACTGGAACAACACGATGTACATAAGAGTACTAAAACGCGTCATCGTAATTGAATTACTATAAACATTAATTATATACAAGCTATTTAAAGTTAAATTGAGACCATATTTTAAGGCACGTGTCATATTTGTAAATAAATATGGAAGACTTTTGCTTTAACTAATCCGAAAACTTTTTTATCGCACTCGTTCTATATCATCTCATATACCGCAGCCCATGAGAAACCAGTAATAAGTTTGACTCTAATTTGTGACAAATAACAAAAAAGTTGTATTTTTTAAAACTATTTCTCCGCTCTAACTTAAGAAAAATATTTGGAAAAGTGAAAAGAAATTGAACATAGCGGCGCTCGAACCCGCACCTCTTGGATATTGTCCAAGAGCTCTGGCCAATAAGCCATACGTTCTGATTAGGCTTAAGCGGTTGTGTTCAAACAGTGTTTTGAAATAAATTACTTCACCACGGTCTCCACATTTCCGAACTCGATGTACCTTGTACCGGTGACTTAGAGCTAGTGTCTGCTTCAGCCTTCTCTTTCGGACTTTCGGCTTTGTAAGAGCTAGATTGAGCTAACGACTGTGCTGTATGACTTATAACTGTCCTAGGAACACTTCTTAGAATTGGTCTGGAACTTTCCGCAACAGCTGGTATGCCTTCTGGTAACGTTAATTTGCGTTCAGGATAACTCGGTAATCTATCAGGGAGCTTTCGAAATGCTGAAACTTTTTCAGTAGATAATTTTCTATCTGAATCTTTATCGAAGTTAATTTCTATTCTATCACTTTTCTCCGGTATAGTAATTTTTTTTTCACTATCCAGTCTTATTAGCTTTGGCACTGTTCCCAATGTCTCCGCGTGTCGTTTTAACTTTTGCCTAATGGAATAATCCACAGCGCGTTTTGGTGACGCGTCGATACCAATTTTATAATTTTCAACGTCGATCACAATTGACAGTGGCTCCATGAACTTTTTGTTGCGTAACGCTTCCTGTTTTAACGATTCCGGCGATATCGTTGTTGACGACACTGTCGCTTTTTGTTCGGGACTCGAATCTTGGTCTGACGCAGAATGACTAGGGGGCGTGGGAAATGGAAACTTTTGCACTGGACGAGGTGGAGTTTCAAGTTCAGTAGAAGAGTCGCACGCGGAGTCGCAAGACAAAGGACTCAATGGTGGACTGGTTGGCTTAGTTGATTTTACATAGTGAAAAGCACTGGGTCTTTCGTCGTCTAATCTTAGAGGATCCGGTATTAGAGGTGGATAGTCAGGATGTAGGCGTTCAAATCCAGATATACACGTGTTAAGATGATTCCCAAGTCGATGTCGAAGTCCAGTTGGTACATTTGCTAGTCGGGAAAGGTATCTGCGCACCTCCACAGCGCAGTCACCGAAGCCGGCCTTGAATCTGTGTAAGACTGCAGGATCAGCGGCGATTGCAGCGGCCAGTTGTTGTCTTTGCAAAGTTTGCAAATGCTTCACGGTAAGTTCGAGGATATCCGCCTTTTCTAACTTTGAATGGCGAGCTGGCTGTAAAGAAATAAAAAATGATGTTAGTTATAATAGACTTCTATTTTTTTTATTAATTTCATTCATATATAATAAATAGTTCATTATAATATATAATTATAATTAAATATCATAAATTGAAACTTACTATTCTTAAATATACTATTTTTGTTCTATTAACTGAATTTCTAAATGATTTAAAGATATTCTTATTGTAATTCTATATTATTAAACATAAATACTTACGTCTTTATCCATAGCATCCATTAGAAGATCCTTTAATTCGTTAAGGCAATTATTGATGCGCGCGCGACGTTTTTTCTCCATAATGGGCTTATTCGTCTGCAAATTTAAAATCTCACGTTAATTGATACAGAAACTGGTTACACAAAGTGCGGTGTTCGGTTACACCTCTCAAGCAACATCCCAGGGTGGAAAGTAGAGATCAAGTGATTAAACTCTGCTTTCACTAACTCAGAATAAAATAATGTTATATAAAATATATATTTCTCGCATTTTCATAAATTTTCCCCAATTTTAACATCACAGCACTTAAATATTTAACAAATATACTTAAATATTAACCTTTCGTAACTCGGCCTTAGACAAAGTCTGGCTAGGCTCGGACATAAACCCGCTTTGGGAATCGTCATCTTCACTGCACGGCATTTTTAAACTATTCACTAACATTAACCTCACTAAACAGATCCTTCCTCGACGACGTCTCACAATTAACTGACGTGCGATGATCGTGGAACAATATTTAAATTTGCCCACCATATTTGTTCATCCTGTTTCAAAAATGTTCGAAGGGAAACATGTTGTCTCTGTCTAACATATGAGCGCAAGTGCTGGGAACTGTATCGGAATGTTTTGTTTTCGTTCCGTCTCGCTCTAAGCGGGGACCTGCTGCGGAAAGGTGCTGAAGAATTGTTGGTAGCGCACGCAACATGTAGCGGGTTCGATTTTCGTGTACGTGTAAACTTATAAACTTGTTCACTTTATTTGAATATCGGAATTGTTTTGTTTCAAACATCAAACATTACAAATATTTATAGATACATATATTTAATATTATTTGTTAATATGTATGTAAATATTGCGTCCATATTTCAAAAATTTTCCCCAAATAAATAAACATATAATTAACATTTTATAACTATTAATATAAACAATATAGCAAAAACATACCCACAAAAAGAATGAAGCTACAATTTTGATCCCCTCATTCAAACGACTATGGGAATGTATGACCATCGCCATGTTCATCAAAAATTACAATCCCCTTCGTACTAAAATTAAGAAAAAAAATCCATACTTCATTGATTCGCACCTTTCCATGAAGTACCATATTAAATTATTTCATAACATGGCAAAATAAATTCGATACTTGAAGGCAGCGTAGCGTAAAAGGTGAGTACGGTTTTTTATACGTTAGTGTAGGAATTGGGTTCTTTATGGGGTGTCACGCGGTTCTCACGCTGTGTGGGAATGTAGAAAGGTGCAAGGGTTCAATTTCGGACCTTAGAAGTACTTATGCTTGTTTACCATGCAATTGAATATTTATAATATGTGGATATTATTGATTATATTTACTATTTAGGTACATTATCCTGAATAGTTAATTGCTATTGTTTTTTAATTATCGTAGCGCTTTAAAAAATAAATATACATTTTTTATCTGTGATTGGACTATGTATGAAATTGGTAGATGTTTTTTAAAAGAAGTATTACTTTATTATAGGCCAGTGCCTATAATAAATTTTTAGAATAATTATTTTTTTTATTTAATGTGTAGGTACTAGGATTTTGTAGACAAAGATAAACAAACCAATATCAGTTACAGTTCGAATGAATTAAATAAAATTTAATTAACATTACGCCATAAAATTTAATTAACGGGATTCGAGCGAGTCTTATCTTCACTGTTTCTCACATACAATTAAAAATTGAACATTACCGAGATGGAGACACTATTAGACGCATACTCTTATACTTCACTAGTGCTCTACCCTTGCTTTACCTTTAAACAAAATACTATAGTTTTGAATCAACATTTATTTAGTTAAGAATAAATTAAAGAAAAAACTCGATTAAAGTAATTTCGTCTTCTGCAATAATTACATCATTTTAAATAATGAATCATAGCCTAGTCATGTATTGATGTTCGAAGGCGGTAAATGCCAAATTTAATTAAACATTTTTTATCAATTTAGCCATAAAAGTGTATCAGACAGACAGACAGTTATTTTAACATATATAATATAGATTATGTAACAAGTCACTGACCGAACCAGGTGTTCTCAATGACCTTTACTATCCCACATACCGACATGCATAAGTTTTATATTAATATTCATTTTGCTCATTTCTCCCACGGTCCTGTTAATGAAAACCACAATTTTACTACATTTTATAAAGGGAATCACTTGAAATAACGACTGTATGTAAAAGCAATAAGAGTACAGTAGCTCGATATGAAGGGCAAGAGTAAAATTGTCAAAAGATGTTATACAACATAATAATTTACACTTCAAAAAGTATAACATAACCTGTAATGTAGTATATTTAAAGTCTAAATTGCTTTTATATGTAGAGTGTTCGAATGAAAGGTAAGCCAAGTTCAAAATTGCACCAAAATATAACACCAACCATAGTGCAGTCATTTGGAACTTTAAAAGCTTTATGCTAATAAATTTAAAGTTCAAATTAGTTTACAAATACAAATATACGTACAAAACTTAAATTTGTTTCAACATGCATCCGAATGTGACGAAATCGCATGCAATCGCGTGATGATCAATGAAAGTGAATAGCCGTTGTCACATGTCGTTGACGCGTTAAAGGGGATCAGTGGGAAAATATGTATTGAAACTGCCCTAATTATCAAATTCTGTTATAAAGTTTTAATTTTAATGTTATTTTAGGGAGCAAAATTATTTTATGTAACAAAATTTTAATAGGAACATATGTTTGTTTACGTTAATAGGTTTTATATTGGTAATAATTATATATTATGATAATTGCATTAATTTGCATTGTAAATATCTTTTTTTTTATTAAATAATAAGATTTCTAACAAGATCGGCTGAATGAAATTAAGTTGTTGCCATGCTATGAATGAGATGATGTAAGATAGAAATTATAAAACAAATTGTATTTAAAGAACGAACAAAGACGTTTTTTAATATACAAATATAAAAGTAAGGTAATTTTACACTTGCATTATAAGTAATATGTGGAACATAGAGATGGTCAATGGACTTTAGTATAGATCAAAATATATTCCCATACCGTATTCGACACTTATCTCTACATCACTATAGTGTATAGATAATTAACTATCCACGGCTTAATGAAGTTGTTAAAATAAATATTAAATGTTATGTGTCAATTATAGCTTTATTAGGCCAGCTATAAAGAAAGATAGAATCGATAGATTATCTGTAACTAAAATGTTCGAAAGAACGGAAACGATTTTAAATTATTTAAAATCAAATACAGTTCAACGTTTTTTTTTAATAATAAAGAGATTAGACATTTAACTGTTACTACATTCAGCTTTAGAAAATGTTTTAAAACAGTTTAAGTTTAAGAAGTACTTTCTTATTTTTTATCTGTTGGTTTTTAAATAAAAAATGTGAGTAGTGGGTACTACATACTATTAATTTCAACTTCTTATATATACATATATATACATATATATATATATATATATATATATATATATATATATATATATATATATATATATATATATATATATATATATATATATATATATATATATATATATATATATATATATATATATATATATATATATATATATATATATATATATATATATATATATATATATATATATATATATATATATATGTGTGTATATCTATATTCCTATTCGGGAGCATAAATTGTTTTCACAAATGTGATGTTCAATTTCAGTCAACCGTCAACGTCTCGAATACGGGCAGGAATTGAAGAACGGAGTGTCTAGACACTAGATCATCTCTACCTATACTGCAAAAAAAATAAAAGCCAAAAATTCACTTTCCGACGGTAAATAAAACAAAAATGACTTCCACCCAATAAAAGATGGACTAACAAAAACAATAGTAATCGAAAATGCTAAGATATTCTCACATTATATCTTATATTAATCCGAGGGTCGTGTGAACCGGCCTCGTAACGGTCCTTCCTTCCGCCCTAAGCGGATATGTTTAAGGGTGGCTATTGCTATTTAGATAGTAGGATTATATTAATTGATTCGGGATACCGATACATTAAGGAAAGAAAGAGGATATATAAATTTTAAGAAAAAAAAATAAAATAAGATGAGCTTAAATTTGTATACTAAGACTTTTGTGTTTATTAATACATATTGCTTGACCATTTGCTTACGATATTTTGTTATTAAATAATATTAAATTAATACTAATTTCAAAATAGATGTTGTTAAGTTATTATAAAACTATACGAATAAAAATTAAGTCTATAAAAGCTTCTAAAATAAATTTCTAAAGAAAGCTATATACCGTATATAGATCATTGACAACATGATATATATAAAGTAAGTTTATTCATAATATACCTAAGTTTCCCAAAATAATTGAATATGACCATTATTAAAAAAAAAAACAGGGAGTACAATATTTCTAAATGTGGTCACCCTAATCTGATTATAAAGGATCATAGTAAATGGAAACTTATAGGTCAACCCTGTTAAATGTTTACCGATCAATTAGAGCGGGGAATTTTTTATGACTATTTAATCTTACTTACTTTAAGAACAAATATGAATTATGATAATATGTTTAAGGAATAATATAGGTATGACTTATAATTTCATAATTTCTTAATATATAAAGAAACACATTACATTAGTATATTTATAAAAAAATTATAATTTATTTACACAAAATTATTTTATAATATAACAGTCTATAGGTCCTATATAGGTAGGTATAGGTCCTTTTACTTTTTAGTAGGTATAGGTCCTTTTTTAGGTGAGGTGATATTTCACTGTGACTGCCATAACTCAAATTTCATAAATTAACTTGACTGAGCCTTATGGATAAAGCTATAGAACTTAGAAATAAAAACTATAGAACTTCTACACTAAATCAAGTAAAATTTATTTATATAAGATAATAAATATCAGTAATAATGGGAAATATCTATATATAGAAAAATGCTAGTTTGTTTTTATCTTGTTAATTGAAGTACATGGTCGGTGTAGAAAGTGTAGTGTTTTAAAAAAAAGAGCGATCAGTAGGAAACTGAGTGGCAAATCGTAATCACTAGGCTCTCTTTGCCTTAGCAATGGTAGAATCACAATATCTAGACATGCGTAAATATAAAAAAAAACCTTGTAAGCAAATGTAGAGTAAATTCTACAATATATGTACAAAGGAACCATCATTCTCACGTTAATCTTTATAGTCCAAAAGATCATACTTACATATCTCCAAATATTTATCAATCAATCACATTACAAAGATATTTTTTGTTAATACTCGGCCTCGACCCGGAAATCAAGCCCCGGATGTGGCTTTTTCATTCAATAAAAACGAGTTGATAGCTTAAGGGAGTTTTTGTGTCACCTGTTCCTATGGGAATGACTGTGAGAATTTTAAAAAATGCTACACATTTTACAATTTTAAGATTTTTTTCATTTTTACCAAATTTGATCTCAACTTCCTTCTTTACTTTATTACAAACATTTTAAGTGTTTTAAATACTATTTGTCATATAACAAGCTTCACATTTTCACCCGCATATACCTAACAAGGTAGAGAGAGGAAACCTAGTGTTAAAACTCCCCGTTCCACACTTTCCGGTTCCACCCAATTTGCTTGTTGAGCTGCGGATTCCAGCGCCACGCTTTGTTTTCTTAACAGAGCGAGGAAATGAAACAATTTATTTCCCCGTGGCAGAATTGAACCCAGAACCGTCGCGTCTGTCAGACACTGTGCCGTTGCGACGTATTATTGTTTTTATAAATAATATGTAAAATCTTATTTTATATAATTTAACTATATTTTTGCGGTTTATATTCCTCAGTAATATCTTTTATATACTCTAAAAAGGCCTCATTTTATTGTATATTTTCTTTGCACATATAACAATACAATACCTATTAGTAAAACCATGACAAAAAATGAATTATCTACCTGTTTTACAACAATTACAACAATAGGTGGTGTAAGGTGTTAAACAAGTTCTATAAGGATAGTTACCGATACATAGAGCAGCTTGAAGCTTTAAAGAGCAACCTACTGGTCGATCGGAGTAAATTATTTTTTTTATTAAAATGTACCTCTGTTATTCTGTTCCATTTAATTTCAGATGTAATGTTTTTTTTAATAGGCCCACAATAGTGTACAGGATAACTTAACATCAGTCTCCGTACCTACCCTGAAAGAGGAAGAAGATACGGGTTGATAAAAAAAGTATATATAAATATATCGATTTCCATTAAGGAAAATGAAATATTTGCATTAAGTTGCCCTGGACACAAGACCTCCGTACATACTCAATAATTCCGTAATATATATCAGTAATATAATGGAAGATATCTATCGGTAATAGAGAAATATTCGTTTGTTTTTATCTTGTTAATTAAAGTACATGGTTCGGGTAGGAAGTGTTTAAAAAAAAATAAGCGAAATGTAGGGAACAAACTAGAAACTAATAGTAATCACCAGGATCTCTTTACCTTAGCCATGGTAGAAGCATAATATTTAGAGTTTCGTCACTCAACACGTGAAAGTTAGTAACGGAGTGTCTTAAAAGCTCATATGCAGGATATAGTTACAGCGTTAACTAGCGAAGCTATTTCTACTAAATTCTTATTCGCAAACGGATGAAAAGTGAAAAATTTTAAGTATACAATGTGTTTCCCGTTACTGCTACGATGCGGCAATGGCTTTCCTCCTGACCCTATATTCCCACGCTCCCGTAACAGGTGTGGTTTTGCCATAACATTTACGAAGCAAGCTAAATTCAACTTTATGTCTCGATTTTAGAAGTGATTTTAATAATATTATTATAATAAATTTGTAATACAACTTTTGCGTTTCAATTATAGCTAGTTAGCGAAGTTAATTACAATATAATATGTACTTATTTATAATAAGTTTTAAATTACTTGGCTTTTTTTATAAATATTCTAATTTATATTTTTAAACAAAGAAACTTTCTAATTTATATTTTTAACAAAATAAACTTTCAAGTATTAATTGTATGGGTTTAAAGTTTAAAAATAATAAAAAAATATTTAGCTTTTTGTATAGATACTTTTTTTATGTATTGGCTAACACAAATGGACATTAATCATGCAAAATAAATTGGTTTACTGACAAAAAGGCATGCTTTTTTTACTATAAGAATAAAGAATTCAAGGCCTTTTCTGATACTTGATTAGTAATTACTCAATTAGTGTGAGTCGGATTAGCGCACAGACAATTCCGTATCAATTTCGTGATTGAAGCCAGAGGGAATTGTAACTTATAAAAGTTTACTAGCTCAACCCTACATGTGATAAAAACATGTAGGGCAAATTTCATACAAAATGCGGAAATATGAGGTATAAAAGTTATGTATCATTTAAATAAGTCGTTATTTCTAGGCTCCGAGACTATTAGATATCTGATATTAATTTCAGCTTAATTCCTCCAATGGACCTTGAGAAAAATAATCTTGACAGAGGAAGACAGACAAATGGGCGGACAACAAAGTAGTCCTTTAATGTTTCTATTTTTTTTTGAGATTCTCAGAGAACCCTAAAAACAAAATGGAACCAAGAATTAACTAATTAAATTCTATTAGCATAGTTTTTATTTACATAATTACAATTATTTTTTTCGGACATGCCATATTGACAGACGTCAAACTTTTTTTTTTAATTGCAAATCAATCACCCGTGTCCACCCAGCCTAATTCCTAATCCGCTTTTGCCCATCACTATTCTGTTTCGTACAAGAAATGAACTTGTGGGAAGTATTCCATGATGCATTTCTCAGTTGCAAATATTCCTTTGTTATTGTACACCTTTGCTGCCTATTGTGGGGCTCTTTAAATTTGCGGACCCTTTGAAAAGGATACGGGACTTAAAGGAGTCATTATCGAAGGCTGTGAGAATGTGGTCATGATTCATGAATGTAAATTACTTTTATTATAAATGACGACTATGTATGAAAATTGGAATAATTATTTTTAAAATATTCTATACTTCCACACAAAATTACAAGGTTACACATGATAATATATAAATTAGATAATATGATAAAAAAATTGTGATAAATGTTGAAAATTATGTCTTTAAATTTCTTTAATGATAATCATTAGACAGAATTATTCAAATGATAATTTTATGTTGTTATATTATAGAAATGACCGTACACACGTAAGAGCTTTTAGTTAGATATTGAAAGTACTGTATTCAAACTTCGACTTTAGCTTCATACCAAGTAAATGTGTAGAATTAATCGATATTAAAATAAATTTATTCTTTTTTGTTCATGTACATAGCTGAGTGGAATTGAATAGTTGAATATATCCTTAAAAAAATTATGGATATGTCTTATGTAAATATGTAATATTTAAAAAAACTATGATCCCATCACATTAAATTCTTAGTTCAGTTAAAATGTTTCTTTTTTTCGTAATAGACAATTTTGATAAAATAAAAAAAAAAAAACAAAAATATATAATTAGACACTTTATTGTTAAAGATACAATTATATAAATGCTTTTGACTACAATTAATAATGAAAATAACACGTCATATTTCAATAACACCCTAGTCAATATGAGTTTGTTTTAAAAATGGTCCTATTTATATTAAAAAAAAGTTTAAACATAACAATAAATGCAAAATGAAAAATGCAAAAATTGACAGTAAAAAAATTATTAAATATTTTTTTCTATTATAAAACAAATTGCTATACATCGATATACATTTTAATAATCGAAAAGCAAAATATAATTTTACTATTTATTAAAAAAAACTTATTTAATAATAATTTTTATAAAATTTAAATTGTCTTTATTTTAAAATTAATTTTTGGTTAGTTTTGTAACACATTAAGTTTAATATATTTTTTTAATCGACACTGTATTTTGCTATGAGAGAGTCCAGTGACACATTTAAATAGAAGACCACCCCTTATGGTCAAACACTGAACTGCAAAAACATCAAAAATTAAATAATGCTGGCAGCAAAACAAGAAAAAGCTATTTAAAATGAATTACAGTTTTGTTATTTATATTTTATACTTTTTATGTGGTTGTATAAAAAACTACACAAATATAAAAACGATAACAATTAAAATCTTATTCTAGACACTGGCACTTATTATCACAGGGTTTTTTTTTAAATGCGTAATTTTATCCAATTATAAAGGTGCATTCACACTCGTTTAAATTCAAATAAATGAATATTTTTACAATATATCAATTGTAACGATTATAAAGTAAAATGTGTATTAAAATTGTCAATAATAGCTGGAATCGAAGCTGCCCTCAAAAACTTCAAAACTGTAAAATAATCAGATAAGAAGCAGAAGATAAATGTGCAGGTTCAATTCTTCCTAAATTTGAAAAAAAATTACAAAATTTGAATATACCCATTAATAATTATTAATAAAAGAATATACAGCTGTAATATTTATGAATGTTAATAGAACATTAATTATTAATAAGGAAGTGAAAGGAAGACATGTATTTCATTAAAAAATATATATAATTTTTCTATAGTAAAGTGAAACGGGAACGGGTATTGTTAATAGCGTACTGTATTAGTATTTAGTATTATTAGTTATAAATGATTTTATGAAAGTTTCTAAATATATGCCACAAAATGTCCCAAATATAATTTTAAGTTATGACATTGTTCTACATTGAACGAAATAATGAAAGAAATCATTAATTTTCCACTGACATATTATATAAAAATTAAGATTGGTTATTTACAATCAATTCATTATAAGTATACAGATAAAGGAAACTCTAATAACTACACAACTGTATGCGGCCCAAATAAAAAGATATAATAAAATATTTAAAACAATATAAAAGAAAAGCAAATTATCAATTAGTAATTACCATTCATTCGTTCATTCAAAAATTATATTACAAAATAATTTAATTATTCCTATTAAAATTTGTTTGTTCATGTACATTTAAAATGAATTTGTTTTAATACAACAAATATAAAAAGATTGATTATACACATATATTTTAATAGTTTTTGTGCTTGTCCATCTACATTAAAATTAATGATATATTTTAAAGAACCTCAGTTCCTAGCAGTGTTTTGTCCAAATTATTGTTGTTTTCATTATAGACAAAAAATGTAATTTAAAAGAAAACTGACTAAATAAGACTTGTATGTTGCATATGTAAGGAAAATGACAATATTTAAGAAATTTACTACACATTTTTTTGGAGATTCATCTTCAAATGACCTTTTAAATAAACGTCTCAAATAAAAACATTTGACAGGTTCGGTTCACACGGGCACGTGCCCCACGTACTGCACGGTGAGCAGCAGGTCGAGCAGGTCGCGCGGCTGCAGCCAGCGCCACGGCAGGTCGCGGCAGGCCGCGCGACCTCCCGCGGGCCCGCCGCGCGACTGCACGCCGTACAGCAGCACGATGGCGGCCGTGAAGCAGAGGATCGCGAATATCTGGAAGAGGCTTTTCAGGGGGTCCCTGTGGAAGAGAAGCAGCTACTTAGCACTCCATGGATTCACCGTGCGGGTGACGGGCCCTCACGCTCACCTCCTCTCTCTACCGGCACCAAATTCGAAACGACTCTACTAGTGCCGCCTTAGGGGTACTAGGTACTAGGAATTAATTGATGATACTTCTAGACAGGCCGAGATCTTTTAACAGACTGTAGAGAGATTTGCTGTTATACCCCTCACTCCTACTTTCACCGAGTACAAATGAAATCTAAAACTTTAAATGTATGATTTTGAGGGATATTTGTTTCCCACGTATCCATAAGAATTTCGACCTACCTCGATGAGGACGTTTGGCTTACCGGTGTTAAAGGAGGCGCGGGTTCAAATCCCGATTAGTACATTTTTTCTAAGTACCTTTTCCAAAAGTATAGAAAATCTTACCATAAGTATCTCCTTAATTTTGGATGTGATTTGTTTCGTTTCACGCAGTCTAAGCATGGTAGATCCGTCTGAGTGGAAACGGCTGATTGATCTGTAATACAATATTTAAAATTAAAATTTTAAATTATGATATATATTAAAATTTATATAGGTTATATAGGTTTGTATAACATTGTTAATAAAAAAGATAAAATTAAAAAAAAAACCTTACCTTACTAATTATTGTATATATATATATATATAGCCTGTATATTTTAAGAAAATCCCGCATATAGCATGGTAACTTAGTGTTAAGTCACTCTGTTATCTATTTCCTCTCTAATTTCCAAGGCCAATTTTACCAATGTGAGGAAATAAAAGTAATTGATTCCAAGTGGGAATCGAACCCACAATCATCGCGCTTACTATCAGCAGCTGCGCCGCGACGGCCTCTAGTCATCCTATTACTTATGAATAAGTTCCTATTACATGTTTTGAACGAAATATTTCAGCATCTCGCTCTATACTGTATGCAGCACGCAAGCAAGGGCAGGCAGAGAGAATTTAGTATTAAAGAATTTAACGACTCAATAGCAATCGACTGATGTGTCAATTAAAACTTAATGCCAGTTAAAGTTGACTTAACGTCCCTGAGATCAATATTATTGAAATGATATATTAAACATATATCATTTTTTTACGATGATTAATAAATAATGACAATAAGCAATAACCATTAACATTAAACAAAAGACATAACAAACACTAACTACTATCTATACATAAATAACCTTACATTAAAAACCTTATTAACTATACTACTGATGCAATTTTCACAAAATATTTATTTAGGACAACACAACTACACGTGTACAACTAACTCACGTCTACAGATAAAAGAAAATGTACTTTCTTATTTACATAAATAAATAAAAAATAGGCTTTCCAGCTTGGAGACTTACTCAGAGTTTTTAATTTTTTTTTTTAACCTAATGTCAGTGATACAAACTTTCTTTTTAAGCTACACGCTTTATCCTAAAGACAGAGACCTCCGCTTAGTGGCAAGACACTTCGTTCTCCACTTTTAGCGATTTGATTTTATTTTCCAAGTGGGAATGGAATTCACAACCATAAGCATAGCATTTCCAGTGAAACGCCTTCATATTGCGTTACGATGGCTTCACTGCTTACTAGATGTAATCTATTAAAAACGTATACGCAAAATAGATACATTTCTTAGGAAAAATACCATACCTATGCCACATTTCTTACAAAAACCATTTAAAACAAAGAACGCAGCTATGTCCTGCAAACTAACACCTCATTATATTATATAACATGCTGTGGGCTGATAGTAGAATTGGTCAGTCATATACACTCTGTATTATGGCCAACCATATCGCGTTGTGTCCAGTAGAAAGAAATAGTCCTTGTCAATATTGACAGCTAAACATTTCACAATGTAACCAATTCAACGATCACCCGCCACAGAATATACAAATCTATAGTAAACTGACGCGACACTAAAAACTTTTTACACAAATAGAAAAAAAAATACCATATCTACAACTACACTAACTGTCTATATATATAACAAAATTACCATATTCCGTCTGTATTTCAGCACAACACGTTTCACAGTACACTTGTTTCACCTCTTCCACTTTCTGACATTCTATTTCTATGGAATTCAGCTTAACTTTTAAACCATCTACGACTGATTTCAGAAAGACATTCCTCTCGTTGCCTTCGTCGACGAGACGTTTTAAAACATTTAAATTTTCTTCGTATCTGTCTAGAACACTTTGCATGTCTGTCCCATTATTATTAGACACGTAGAGGTCGTTTTCCAATTTCCCTATATGTTTATTTAACCTGTCACATTCAGTACATTTGGTACAATCTATACAATTATTTATATTATTATTGTTATGATGAGATTCTGTATCAGTTTGAGTTCCTATATTCATGACTTCTATATCTTTGAAAACTTCTAGAACAAACATATTAGTGTTTGTTGATTGATTTTTAGTTTCTACATTAAATGTGCTAGAATCTTTTACGTTATTACTTATCTTATTTAAATTTAATTTATTCGTGTTACGCTCTAATATTGTACTCTCTTCGGTTTGAGTACCAAAATTAACCGCCAAATCATCGTCAAAAATTATTTTATTACAATTTTGACACATATCGTCTGCAATTTTATCTGTTTGTGTACCGGCTGTTATTAGTGAAGTATCTATTAATTCAGATGTTTTATCATCAGGTTCAGTACAATTTAACCCAGTTATATCATGTCTGGACAAGTTACAGAAACTTAATCTTATTTCGTCAAATAGAGACATGTTAGTTGCTCTTCCTTGATCTTCTTTTAACGCTTTTACAAAGGCCTCTTCATCTAGCAGACGGACCTTCTATGGTGGAAATTAATAAAGTTACATAGCGCACCAGTGTTCAAATGTTGACTTCAATATTTAATTTTTATGATAATTTTGTTATTTATTTAACATAAAATTATAAATTAACAATGTTAAATGTATAAAGACATGATTATAATATAAATAAAAAAAAAATAATTAAATTAGCTTCACGCCGTATCCCGCACATGGCAGGGTGGGACGAGGGAACCGTAGGAACCTAGTGTTAAGACAAAGACACTCCGTTCCCCTCTTTCCGCCTTTTGAGGCATTGCGTGTTGAGTGGCGGAACTCTACACCGCGCTTTGCCTAGTTACCAGAACGAAGAAGATTAAAATCATTCATTCTCCCCGAGTGGGAATCGAACCCACAAACCGTCGAGTTTACAGGCAGAGCTTATTAAGCCACTGTATAGAGATACAGTTGCTTAATAAGCTACAGTGTACAACTAAATAACAAACAAGCATGTAGTAAGGTTAATAATAGCTATATTTTTCTAACAATGGAGTGTTTTTTAAAATATAATGTAAATAAAATAAATCGTTTTTAAAGTGGTACTAACAAAACGAGGTATGTATATGTACCTTATGTATATGTATAATATGTAAATACAAACTGAAATTCACACCAATTAAATTCATATTATCTACAAAAATTATATTTCAACTATGTAGTTTTTTTAATAAATAACATTCTTCTCAACTCAAATTGTCATTGTAAGAATAAATTTTGTATTCTTTGCAAACATTTGTAAGTCTCCCTGAAGAAATATGGTACAGCAATAATAAATAAAAGCCTAAGTGGCGGTTCATTTCCCATTAAAAAAATGTATATGTTACTAAATGATAATTGCAGCTTAACTAAATCACTCAGATTTGTTATGTAGTGCACATCTAAATAATCAGATTTCAAAAGATTTCAAATATTTTTTTTTTATATTTACTTCAATTGACTTAAAACAAGACATTCAAATGCTTTCGAATTATATATTATTACAAAATATTAAATCTGTTATTATCCTACTTTAAAATATAACAGTAATGAATATATCCTAACAAAAAAAAAGCATTTTTTTTTCTTACCCTGTACAAATCTGCTCTCAGCGTTGAGACTGTCTAAAGCAGTCAGCATCTGATCCTCAGTGTAGCTGATGTCTATGGAGCGATCCATACGAAGGTGTGTTTGGTTGGACTTGTTCAACATATCTTTGAGCTCCATTTCTATTAGCACCTGAAAGAAGATTGGGTATGCTCATTTAAAATAATATACCGGAAACAAATAGGAATTAAATCCATTCCCATTTAAATCCAGAAATTTGTGCATTTTAAGTCACTGAAGGGACTGAAGAAAAATAAATGTGGTGTTAGAGAAAGTGAGAGTAGGTGGAAGATGGGCTCACAAAATAGTGAGGGGCCGGGAGGAGATATGTGAAAAGGTGTCGATAAGAGGAAGAAAATAAAAAAAGACATTGAAGAGGTTGGCAGGTAGTAATATAAAGAGATAAACTGGTAAGAGAAAAATGCAAATAAAGAGTAAAACATGAGACGAAAGGAGGCTGGAGGAGGAGGTGCTGACCTTCTCCTTGAGCAGCTGCTGCAGGTAGCGGTCCTGGTCGTGCAGGCGCGCGCCCAGGTCGGCGTGCTCCGCGCGCAGGCTCTCGTTGTGCTCCAGCAGCGCCGACTGCCGGCTCGCGTACATGTCGTTGATGCGGTGGCACTCCGCCTTGGACACGGACAGCTGCTCCTGCAGCGTCAGTTTCTGTTGGCAATGCACGCGTAGTATTATAGGACCGCTCAATTTTCAGGTTAATTGTTTAATGCTGCTAAGACGTGTATATCACAATACATTTAATAAAAAAAATAATAAAAATTATATAAAAATCTTGTTATGTTAATTATATTGAATTGAAATTAATCATAATTTTTCAACAAATCTATGGTAGATATGTAATTTACTATTCAATATTATAAAAAGAACATCACTATTCTTACAAATAAGCAAAATGTTTGCCTACCTCAGTCTCCAAAACAGTAACTTGTTCAGTCAGTACTTTGGCCCTTTTCTTCGTAACATCCAGCTCCCGGCGGCTTTCTTTAAGGTCTTGCTCCGTACTGCACAACCTTTCACATATCTCTTCATAGTCACGACGAATGTTCGATAAGCCTGTTGATTCTTCACGTAGCCTGTAACAGAAGCTTAATTTCATTAAAAAAACTAGAAATTAATATTTTGGACTGGTCTCCGAAATCACTAGAGGATCCTATCGAGTATCCGAAATTATTAAGTCGAAAATTATATTTCTATTTCAATATATTTTTATAAACATAAGAATAATGTTCTTATCTCCTTGTGTTTATCAAAAACAAAGTACTACATACTTCATGGTACAGTTAGAAGTATACAGTATATATATAGATATACAGAGTTTATTTACAGGTTATGGTGAAATAAGCGACACAAAATCTTTAAAAATTAGTAAAAGCTAAGTGGATAACAGAGCAATTTAGCACTAGATTCTCCTCAGTCTGTACATATCCTGGAAAAAGTGTTAATAAAATAATAAATATTTGTATACATACATATTAAGATGATTCTTCAGAGTATCTCTCTCGGCTGTGATCGCTGCTAGAGCCTCTTCGTGGTGTCGGTCAGAGTAGTCCAGCTGCGTACGCAATTGCTGGGCGAGGTGGGTCTTCTCTTTCAGCTCACATTGTAACTCTTCTAGTAGTTGGAAGCCTTAGGAAATGTAATTTCAAAGTTATTACGTATTTACTTACGTGAAAAGTTATTTTCATTTAAAATAAGTTCAAAATCAACATATATGATTATAAGAAAAAATAATGTGTTTCTGAATTCGTTGTATTATTAAGCTGTGAGATTATTTTTCAGATAAAGATGTTTAAGACATAAAAAGACTTCAATTTCATTTTCGTCGTAATGTAAACGGAAAGTAAAAAAAAAACGCAAATCATTCTCTACCATATCACTATCTGATGAACAAAAACGTTTATCATCAGATTTATTATAATTTTAAACAATAATAAATAGTTAAATTGAACTACATACATAGAACAGATACCGGTTGTAATGCAAGTTTTAACCAAAGTAGAACTCGAATCTATGACTTTCAGATGAAACTTTAACCGCTAAGCATACAGGGCAATCAAAGTGATCACACAACCGTTACGTAATTAATATACAACTATGACTTATTCTTGAATATGTTTACAAATAGATCTATTCCAGTCCATGCCACATGTGCTGACATAATCTTGTAACAGATGCCGCGCAGAAACACTGCTATATTAGTATTCATGTCATTGTATAATGTTGTAAGGACATACATTTAAATATATTTGTTATTTAAATTATTTTTTTATCTTGAGAGCCTATTATTATTAGGCGAAATAAACTGACATACAGCATTTACTTCTATTTATAAAATATAAGCTGTCATATTATTTGAAACACAATCCAGTATGTAGAAAATATATATATTTATAATCAAAAAGGGGTTAAGGCTATATAATCACTTTGTCAATCATGAATAGAAGAATAATGTAAAATGTGGCATATTATCTTACCATTGTATTCAAATCCCATAAATCTCCTTAGAAACTTCCACAATAAAGAATAAAAAACTAATACATTATAAATCCCTAAAACTAAAATAAGCAAATACAAAAATTGATACAACATATTGAAATACATGTTCACGGTCTAATTAGAAACGGACTGAACCTTTGGCTGTTATCAGCAAAAATTTGCAAGAATATTTGCATATCAAACATGTAAAGTAAATATTAGCACAAGACATATGTCAGGAAATTAGTGCACTAATGTTTACACAAAGCCGAATAAAATCTTCTAGAGGCAAGTTTCATTTACATTTCAAGGATTTAATATTATTTTGATATTAAACTTTTACTACACATTAAAGAAATAAAAATATTTAGAAATCTACAGGAATTTTATATAGCACAGTTTAAACCCTCACCTTTTTGAAACCCAAACAAGCATCAAATTGCATGTAAATAACTTAAAAGAATAACATTTGCTACTCTTTAAAATCAACCAAGCACTGTAGTGCTTTAGTCATTATCCTTATCAAGCTATATCAGAATTCTTAGTTAAAACTTATTTACAGTTAGTATCTGTGTGAAGCGACTTTTTAAAAACATCAAATATTAATTTATATAAATAAAAGTACAAGATATGAAGATTTCCGTTCTGAATTAATCTTCCTCTTATACTACATGTCAATATATGTATTGATTTAATATAATAACACATGTATTATTATTTCATAACATGATATGACATATTTAGTTTCCTTATTTTAAAGCTTCTCCTTAGCTGTCTTTATTATATATACATAACACAAATGCTTAATCTCTAACTAGATAGCGAGTGAACATTTAAAAACTATTACCGTAAATGTGGGTGAAACATAAATTATATTCACATTATTTACTTATTAGTTATGCTAGCATAGATGTTCAAGATGTATTGTAAATTTATTTAGTTATATATTTTTTATCATTTTTTAAAAATATAGTTCAATTCAATATTTGAGATAAATAGAAATTTGATAATCTTGTTGAACAATAAGAAATAAAGTAAAATAAAACTCACCGTCAGTAGAAATACCAGAGTCAGAATCATGTGGTGCCTGTCCACTCTTCAGATTAAAACTGAAGGGTAATAATAATATTGTTATTAATAATAAATTGAAAATTGAAATTGGATGACTATATAAATCATTATATTGTTATTTACCTCTCTTCCAGATCAGTTTTTATTTTTTGGCTATCACTGTATTTGTTCAATGTAGCCGCTAGTTCTGAGACATTTATTTCAGGATTGTTTTGATCTGGATCCAGCAGAGATCTAAGATAACTGTACTCAGCCCTGTAAAGATAATAAGATTATACATTAACCAACTAGTTATAATAGGACTATTAGATAAATTTTCTCAAATTTATTTATTATGAGTTAAATAAAATAAATTTACTTACTTATTAGTTTTTATGAAAGGCGCGAACTTGTCCATCAGAAAATTAACACGCAATGTACCATTATTATCAGCACCACAATAATTAAAAATCTGAAGTGCGGTGACGATATACTCTAAAAATGAAAATAAACAGCACTCAATAATGAGGAAGTATACCAACGCAGAGTTACATTAATAAACGTTTAAAATTACACTCACCGTCGGCACTCGCATCGCCGTCAAGATTCATCATTATTTTCAAATCTTACACAAAAAGATACCCTGTAGATATATTTTACTCACGTAATAATTACGCTTGTACGTTAACGGTTATTTGTTTATATTACATTAGTCTAAATAAACTTGTAACGCTTCAGCGAAATACAAAAATAGTTTTGTAATAAAAACGGTTTAACATTTATAGTGGTGTTTGTCAAATAAACATGAATCAAATTATCGATATCGGCTAATAATTGTATTTTATAACGTTTACACGAATTAGTATTTGAAATGAGCATTAAATATATTTAAAATTTTGTATTTCCTAATTATATTTACATTTTGCTATTATTTTTATTAACATTATTGTATAAAAGATACTATCGATATTTAGTAATTACGTAATGCACTAGTAAACCATAGAGTATAAATATAATCACTAAATTCTGAAACAGATAATAAAAGGGTCCAGATTTATATCATTTGAAATAGAAAACAATTAATATATTTTATTTTGGTAAATATATTAAAATGAATGTTCATTAACTTAATCAAACCCGAAACGTAAGATAATCTTTTAAAAGATTCTCTAAAAGGAAGACTGAACAACTCGCACTTTCATAAGTGGTATTGATATTCCGTAATTTTAATAATTCTATGGCTATTTACTTTCAATCAAGCGCAATTGTAAGTAAAACTAGTTACTCCTCGCAACTTCGCTTGCGTAGACTTAATTAGCTTATGACCATTGCCACGCTGGTTCCAGTTACCACCAGTTGTAAATAATTAGCCAAAAATAATAATGATACTGATAAATGTATGCATCAATTTCTTACAGAACCAGAAACTCTCCTTCACTTTTATATTAATAATATGCTATAGCATATATTCTAAGAATGCTAAATTCTACATTAATATTCATTTTTCGTTATAAAATATTAGTTCATATAATAAATAAATAATCGAAAATTTTTACTTAATAACTTACCTAAGCACCAAAATTATAACCACATATCCGATTTGAGCACTTAAAATATCATCTTAATAAAACGAAATATAACAACAATTAAGTTTTTATTAAAATGTAAATATCTAAATGTATAAATTACAATCCTTTACAAATTATAACAATAAACAAACAATCATATTATCGTGTTCTAATAGTATTAAGTACTTCAACGAGCCCACCGTGTACTTTTAAAGCGGCTAGCCTTGTTTCTATCATGGTGAAGTCGCTTAGTTCCATCTAAAAAAAAATACATTTTACTTTAAGCATGGCATACTTTAAATTAGATAAATATTTATTAAAAGCAAACATGTATGATATAAATAAAAATACATATAATCAAAATGTAACTGAATGCTGTTTGTACACGAAAATTATATTAAAAAAAATATTATTGGAGGATATTTATAAATGTAATAGAACTTAAAATAATGATTTTTAAAATATTTATCTGTGCGTTTGTGCATTTTAATTTTAGGAACAGGGTTTGTTATTTTTTCAATTTGGTTATAAGTAACAAAAGTAACATAAAATGTATATAAAAATTACTTTGAATTCAAAAACATCAACCTAACGGTCGAACCCTTCCAGCGAGTCGCTAAAAATTAAATAAAAATGGAAAAAGTCATTCTAATACTAAAATGAATTAATTGTATTTTATTTTTGTAAACTGGTGGAATTAACTAACGTTAGAAATAATTTTCATAATACTGATGTGATATATATTTTGTAAGTCCATAAATAAACCGAACGGATTAATAAAGTTACATATAGATTTGTATTGATAATAGCACTAACTTTTGTACAAGGGTAAATCTTAATAAAGTCAACATATTAAACTACACATACTCCATCAGGAGGATCCTTTTGTCTGGATGGGAATCGTCCATACATTCGTTCACAAATAGCACATAATCCACACCAAGTCCTGTATTTAATGGAACGCTCGTTTTTCTGCAACATATCATTCATTATAAATTACATATAATTATAAAATATTATATTAAAAATTAATTTTCAATATTTTTTTTATATTTTTCGGTATTTAAAGAAAAACAAAAAAAAAGAAAAACAAAAAGGTTTTATAAAGTGGTCACTATAATTTATTTCATTATAATTATCTATACCAATTATCAACCTCGTTAGCGTCGACTCCTTCAGGTACATGTTTTCTAAACCCAGTGTCTAAAAGAGTGAGTTTAATTTCATCTGGAATATTCTCGTCTTCATCATAGTCCTGCCAGTCCATGATACTTTCGAATTGATTCGTCTGTTCCTTTGTTAGTATTCCTCCCATCATTAGTGTTAAGCCTTCGTGTATGTCCTAAAATAAAAAAAAAGTAACGCACACACAGCAATGTCTTTTCCTTTTATATTTAGTATATATACAACGGTATACATAAATAGTATATATACATAAAACACATATCAATCTAAAATTAGCTAGATAATGAAAATATTTACTTAAACATCGTGATTTAAACCCATAGAGTGCATAAACAGTTTCACCAAAGAACAAATTAATATTAAGAATATGGACAAAAGTATATAATAACTATATGTTTTACCTTTACAGGCATTCTATACCCTTTTGGCCTGAACTTCCTCAGTACAGTCAAATAAAGCAGTTGTTTTGATTTCTTTATCGTGACAAATCTCGCCGCGTACTGCATTGGATATAAAGCTATGTAAACAGAAAATATATTTTATTAACACAAATTAAATAGTATATCGAGGCCAAATAAATCAGGTAAATAAATAAGGTCAGGATAAGCGTTTTTTTAGCTTTACGTTTTATTTCGTATGGCAGTGTAAGAGAACATAGTGTTAAAGTATTATATTTTCCGGGCAAATTAAAAACATTTCTTAAGCTCTTTAACCTACATTTGGGTAGAAAGTGTATGTACTGAGCTCCCCATAACGCGATAGTGACTTATATTACTATAAACACTATTTATTCACGTTCATCAGATAAACAGTGTATTGAATTTAATTTGTTTGCAATTTGAAATAAATTACATTATATATATATATATATATATATATATATATATATATATATATATATATATATATATATATATATATATATACACACGTTGTCATCCAATATGTAGATTTCTAATTAAACAAGCCAATATTTCTAATACAAAAATACACACAAAATATATTCGAACGTGCAATCATCGTGTATTAGACATCCCTACTCAATTGCTACTTAATTGCAAATACATACTTTCCAAAGCATTAGAATCTATGGGCAGGCTGAATTGCGCGTTCTGTCTCGAGAAGACTCTCGGAATATGAAGCCAGTCTCCCAAACTGACCGCCGGCACCCGAAGCTCACGGAGAAGGCTTTGCATTTCTTGTCCGTATTGACGTTCTGGACGAGTTCTCAAAGCTTCTTCTAGAACGTAACGACGCTGCAATAGAAATCGTAGTTTACAAGAATTGGGAAATTCATTTATATGGTATGTTTTCGACGGCTTTTAAAAAAATAAGTTAATAAAAAATACATATAAGTGTTTAAAACGTATGGTTTAGAAATGTAATTTCATATACCAAGATATACAAATTAGTTTGAAATATTTTTATTCAAAACTTGAAAAAAAAAAACATCTTAGTGTGCTCTAAGTATTTAGTTTTACTATTTTTCGCTCGTGTTTGTGTCACAGATTATTTATGCAGATTAGTCTAATATTTTTCCAAATGGCGTCAATATGGCTGTTTAATATCCAATTATATAGCTATTTCTACTATTAAGTAAGAATGATATGTAAATTAAATTCATATTTGAATTATTAATATATTTATAAATTTCTTGAAGCCACAAGGCCATCTCTAATTATAATTTACTCACTTATTATTCTGTCTTTTATAATTGGTATGTTTATGATTTAATTATGAATAGTGAAATCAAAAGAGTACAAATGTAATTTCAGAAAAAAAATTGTAAAACTATTTTATTATTGCAAGAATAGTACGCAATAGGTGTTTAAGTATTCAGTTTGTCTAAATGCTGTTTTAAAAAAAAAAATTAAAAAAAAAACTTAACACGCAAGTCCCCTCTGCATATTGACTTGACATCACTTAGTGTAAACACGGCTTTTGTCTAAATTCCAAGTGACAATAGTAAAATGTTTATTCTTTAGTGTGTTATTAGGAATAGTTGCCATGAGATCGTAGAATTTTCAGAACAAAGTAGTTAGTTATTTTAGTTGGTCTGTAGTGATAAGACGTGGCCATAATATTTTTTAAATGAGCGGAAGCAAGAGTTGAGCTTAACCAACATACGTACTTAGGTAGTTAGATAGAACATATATAGATAAAGATAAAAGATGTCACCATTCTACAAACCTTAGTATCAAATTCCGTTTCAATAGACTCTTCATCGACATCTCTATGCAAATACTTCAAAATATCATCGTCAAGGAAGGAATCTGTCTTTCTAACGACACCCGCCTTGATGACTGGCAGGACTATGTCATCTTCGGCCACTTGGGCGATGGAGCCTCTTGAGCTTGGGTTCTGAGAGTCCGTAACTATACCTGCGATCTAAACGTATCATATATCATACGTATATTTAACCATTTCTTGTGAATATATTAATTTACAGGATAAATTGTTAACATAATTATTGTATAAATACGATCTACAAAGAAGGTGCCTACAAAATAACATAGATATTTAAAGAAAATTTCTGTAACACTAACTTGAGTTTCAGGGTCTTGTTGCGCCTGAGCTGCCAGTCCCGCTGACGTTAAGCGATCGCTCCCACCTGCCCTGCCCTTTCGACGACGCTTGCCACGTCTACGCAATTCCCCGCCAACTGCGACATAACAATACTGTTTATAAATATAAACCAAATAAATTACCAGAAAGTAAAAACGGAAAGGTATAAGAGCTCAGAGCAGTTTCTGGGACTGGGCGACCCAAGATTAACTCCAACTTTCATAAGCCATTTTAAAATGCACATGAACGTTCGCCTTTAGTTTAACAGCTTCTTTCTCTATCTAACCAAATTATAAACGATTCTAATACAGCATTAAAATTAAACATCAAACTTTTTTAATGTCATCTTTGTAGGAAAACTTTTACTACGTTATGTCCCAACGTACTAGATTATGACAAAAAAAAGTATCATCGGACAAAAAAAGCTGTTAACTCAACCTTTTTTTGCAGTATCTAGAAAGCTAAGCAGACAGAACCATCGTAATTCTGCACTTCAAATTCATCGCCGCGCTTTTTCTTACCAAAGCGTGGCAAGCGTGCAAATTACCCCAAATTACCCCCTATGTAGGTATCGAATCCACAACTATCGAGTACACAGTCCTTTTACATATTATTTGCTCAGTTAAGTTTACATATGTATTACCATCGTAAGTTTACATATGTATTACCATCGTCAACAGCACCGCCTTGCTCACTGCCGTCCTTTTCTTCCTTTTCCCCTTTAGATCTTTGGGAAGACGGAACATCACTTTTCTTGCTTTTAAGAGCTTTTCCCAAATTCAAAGCTTTAAGTTGGTTCTGAAATATAAATATAATGATATTAACTAACTAAACTTAAAATTAACACTTTATAGGTAACACTTTTAGACAACTTGTAGCCCGTGACTTCGTTTCGGAAAAGGTGCTTCTTGGCTCCGTGGTGCGAAAAGGCACCTACTTCAACTATAAGTTGATTGTCAGTCAGTCACTAGTCAGTTTATATTTATTGATAACTATATACTTCTGACTTTTAAATGTCGTCTACCTCGAGCTTTTTGAAGAAATCATCGCTGTCATAAATTAAAGTGTTCTCTCTTTTTATTAGCTTTTTGTATATTTTCAGGCATCTTTCGATAGGTATCTTTCGTTTCTTCCGTCCAGACATATCCAAAGGCGTCATAGGCAAGACTAGGTTCGAAGACACTCTTTTTCTACTACGTTGGTGCATATTTAATTATAATTTTCGTCACATGCATTAGAGAACACTCGCAAGATGGTGTAGAAACATGTGGAATTGCTCTCACAGGTGTGCGCTTCACATTTTTTGGCTTAACATTTGTATAACAGATCTTATCTTTTGGTTTTTCTTTCTTTATTTGCAATAATTTTGACTTTGATATTAGAAACGGTAGCATTTCGCAATTGTAATTAAACTATTAATTAATCAAAAACATCGATGTAGGCAACTGTTACGTTACTGAAACTAAATGAAAATTGTACTATCAGTTTTAACGTCAGCAATGTATCGATTAGCGCTTATCAGGTGTAAAGTAATAAGTTTACTTTTACGCTTTCACGCTCTATTAAATCTTGAGGCAGATAAGTTTGTGGAGGTTGAGGTATTCGTCAGTGTGACAATATGGATTTTTAAAATATTTGGTAAAGGAACTCTTCATCATCGCATTTAACTTAGTTTAATCACTCACATGAATATTATTTTAGTTAATAAAATATTAATTAACAAATAAATGATTTAGTTAGTAATTAGTTTATAATCGACACGTATTAGATAATTTGTAGTAAAGAATATATAAGGCTGAGGCTTCACCAGAATCAAATAGGCTTTTTTAATTGGATATATAATTTGTAAATTGATATTAACAACAAAAGTACAAACCTTCTTAATACTCCGTACAGTGGCTGGTTCCTTTACACTTCTTTTGGACAACACTAGAGGAGATGCCAACGGCGGTAATTGTTCACATTGACCATTGACAAGGCGATTGTGGGCACTGCCCGACAGATTGAGAGAGGGCAATGTTGATCTGTCATTGGCACTCGCTGTGTGTCCCGCTGTCATATCTGATGTGGCATAACCGTGGTAATATACGGTTTCCTGCCGAATTATAAAAGTAATAATGAATTGTAATGCATAATGCAGTTTTAAATAAAATATATTGGTCAAGTGCAAGAGGTACTTGCGCACCGAGGGTTCCGTATCAATTTCATGATTGTAGGGCAATGGTTTTCATGGTTGTGTACAACTTATAAAAGTTGACAAACTTCAATTTTGTATGAAGTGAACTGCACAAATACGTTTATAACGGTTGTTTTTCGTGAAAGACCTATTGCAATTTTCAGATTTTTGTTTGTACGTATAAGTAGCTCCTTGCAAAATTTCATAACTTTAGGCTTCTCGTTGATCTAGACTTACCGTATTGATTACGTAGCAATTTCATATAAATATGTGGCAAATATTAAACATAAACATAAAGTAACTTCTGTTACGTTGAATTAGAAGTTTGATTTTTTTCTGTGCTCTGGATCGTAGGCCTGGATATCTTAACTTGACACCTCTATGTGATATTCAGAACTATTTATCTCTCACTTTCACTCTTGACTGACGCGGCCAGACAGGCGGACAACAAAGTGATTCTCCTTTTATTTTGATAAACGGAACTCTAAAAGGATAATATCAACAATTAAATACCTGACTGTGACTTCTTCTTAAGTCCAACACAATCGTAGTTTTTGGATGAGGCTGATCGGGCGTCAGACATCTTCGCGATCCTCGGGACTTACCGCTCGCTAGAGTTGGTGCTGGTGTGTGAGGCCGAGAATCGGTTTCTGTGTATCTAAGAACATAAAGTAGGTATACGAATGGAATTTGAGAACTACTTTAAAAAACTATTGTTGGTACTTTTAGATGAATTAATAAAGGAATTTGGAATTATAAATATTTCAATTGCTCGTTAATCGTTAATTCATTAATTCCAGCTGGTATCAGACCTCCTCCAAAAATTTCCAAAACGACCGGTCCATTTTACATTGCTTTAGAAAATTTTGCTATTACAATCTCGTATATTTGACATCTACCTTCTAAACATATCTTCTGTGACGATATCATGCGGTGTTCTGTTCTTCTCTTTTTCAATGTTATCTTGGAATTTACTTAAATCTTCATGGAAATGATGACTCTTGCCTTCAAACTAAGAAAAATAACATTGTTCACATTAAAGGGGATTAAAAAGAGTCTTCTAGACACTTCTTCTTCTCACATTAAAAGACTTGAGCTTCTAATAAGGACATGTAAGGTTAAATTAATTAAGAAGGCGGAACCACACACCTTTTTAAGTTGAGGCAGAGGACTCACTCAGTTTCTCGCTTGCCGCCTTTCGAGGTACTGCGTGTTAAGCAGCGGAACTTTTGTCATGTACAAGAGCGAAGAGAATGAAAATAAGTCATTCTCTCAAGTGGAAATCGAACCCACAACCTGTGTCATGACATGACACGACACTGCGCCACCATGATATTTTTTAGGTGGATTAATAACGATAGATATTAAATTATTTTTTAGATATATATATTTGGTTTTAAATAACTAGTTTTTCATACAAAAAATGGTGGAAAGTATAGTGAAAAAAGTAGATACTAAATCATTAGAAATCCTGATGAAAAAGGAGAATAAATTACCCAGGCATCCTTGGCTCGTTTAACGAACTCCTTAGCTGTCATGTCAGCCGGGTGGTTGCACAGCACGGAGCATCCTTGCGAGAAGGGATTGTATAGGCCAGCATACGGCCGCAGCATAAACGGGGCTGGTGTTACTTCGCATCTTAGTTCTAAATTGCCCTGAAACTAAAAAATAATTATTTTTGTTTATAATAGTGCTGTTATCTAGACCTTTGCTTTCTGTTCTGTACATGTTGAGATACTCAATATCAAATAAATCAAAATATTCATTCCCTTGAACGGGATTCAAACCCAGAACCGCGATACTATATAGCGTTTACGGTCAGACACAGTCTCAATGCGCCACGATCACCTCTAATTTATTTGATGGCCGATAATTTTAAAGTGTGCTATTTTTACATTACAACATCACATCTATAGTGAAATCGTGATATTATAATGATTGAAACAAATTTTGTTTATCAATAATAAATTTGAGTTAAAATTTTCTTGGAAAGACATTACTATTATTTTGAAACGTTTTATTAGCTTGGCTCTGTGCCGTCAGCCGTGAATACTTTTTCACACAGTAAAATAATATGAATATTATTTTATATAACCACCAAACATGAATTTATAATAAGATTATACAATATTTAATTATCAAGTAAAAAATGTTAATAGCAACTTGTATATAAATGGAACCCTCTAAAAAGCATACTTTATACTTCTATTTCCGGGCACTCATATATATTTTTAGTTAAGAGTTTACTCACAACACAATTTTATTGAGCGATAGCGAAGTATAGGTACAATTGAAATGCACCTAATTAACGCAATGCACATGATATGTAGGCACAAATCGTGTTTGAGAATATATTTTTATTCGGTGTGGTTAATTTTATTACCTTTATGCAATATCTAGAGCTGGAGCTCTCTCATGTATCCACAAAAAAGTCCTACCAAAATTTTGAAGTGATATCAAATACACACTATTAATAAAAAGTTGGAACAAAATAACTGATAAGATAAGAATAACTGCGATAAACTTTATTTTTCTAACATTAGTGAACTTGGAGACTTATTATAGCAATTTATTTATTACTTACAAAACCGATTTCCTTTCGCTTCCCGCCCAGTTTTGGCACACACGCTAGCAGTCCAGTATTACTTGTTAGACCCATCCTTTGTTTACATTAACTTCAATCAGAAAATATCGATCTATCAATCACTTAGTAACGTGAACGAAATGTACCTATAATGTGTAATAAAAAATATTGATCGCATTTACTGACAGCATTATTCTTCTTTTTTCTCAAGCCGTTTAATAGATAAAGTTTTTATTTGCCTTGTTTTCTTCTATGATGTTTTTTACATGTTGATAGAAATTTTAGCGTATATACGTAGGTACGGTTGTTATTCATAACCATTATAGAATATATTAATTAGCCTTCCGCTCGCAGCTTTGCTTTTTCAACGTGATCGATCGATCCGATTTTTTCATCAAGTAGCTTATTATTTATACAAATCTACATGTTTTTTTTTATTTTTTCTTTTTTAATTTCAAAAAAATACGTTTCTATTAAACTAAGTAAGGTGTAGAGGTGGGATGATGACACCAAGCAAGTGGCGGGAGCGACCTGGAATAGAGTGGCTAAAAACAGGATAGAATGGAAACGGTTGGAGGAGGCCTTTGCCGATTGGCAAACAGATCTGCAAAGAATTAAAAGGCAGAAAAATCTAAAATAGTTTAAAATTGTATATAAATCTTAGTTATTAAGGCTCTAAAATGTAACTTTTTCTTTGAAAGATCTGAATAAAGGCTATTTTATTTATTTTAATAAGACGTATAAAATATACAAGCTTCTAATCCCTGGTATACTACTTAAGAGCTGGAATTTCCAAAGTCGCTTTCGTACTAGGCTCTCTGAGTATTCAGAAGATGCATAAATAAAAAAAACACACTCTCAAAACAAGCAAGTCCTCAATTGTAATTTAAAACCCAAAATAAAATATATGAAAAAAAGTTGTTATCTGTGGTGTTACGGTTATTAGCGCATTCAATCAAACATACACTTCAGTTTTATAATATTAAATAGTTATAAATGACATTGTCTTCGTAAATTCGGATTAATGGCGATGAGAAAGATTTTTTATCGCAATTTTTGTTCTAACATTAAAAACATTAGTTATTATATAGTCAACTGCCAAATGAAAATAAAAGAATAATTACCGAATAGTTCTTAGTACCCGATATACCAACCTAGCTTTTATTGCAGGTACACTGACGTATATCAAAACAATTGCTAAAGTTTTTAAATATACTTCCACGATATAATAATAAGAAAAAAAGACGATTTTAACCGAAACCACTAGTACCTGAGATTACCACAAATATAGATAATATTATTCAAAAATATTGATAATATAGCTTAGAATTAGTTGTATTTTAAGAATACAATCAGATTTATTAATTTAACTTACCATTGGTTCTAACAAAAACAAAATAATGAATTTTTCACATATATTATTCAAAAAAATTTACATAAAAGCACTAAGACATCCATTTAATCTTATTGTCTAAATAAATGAAGTTATAATCCGACACGCAACCTCTTAATTAAAAGATATAATTCCTCTCTAAAAATAATACTCATTCTCTTTTTAAATATCGAAAAGTAAACGGCATTATAAACATAATACCTAACAAGCGACATTTTGAAACATTACTCTAGAATATTCTATTATTTTAACTTTTATTTCATCACTAACAGAATCTATTTATTACAAAAGGGTTTTTTTTTATTTTATTTTACAATATAGTGCAATAAACGTATTTCAATGTGTACACTGGGTGAAAAATTACTAAGATAAATTTACAATATTCAATCCACACTTTACTATGATTTCGACATATGTGTTTAGTAAACAAAAGGTCCACGTGGTTCTCAACCACAAAACGTATTGTACTATAAATACCTCTCATTTTTACAGTACATAAGTTGTATATTATTATTTTATCCGGAAACGTTACATATAGAACGTATTTATTAATAAACTTTCGCCATTACGGATTCAATAAACACTATCCAATAAGAGAGTAAATGAGACCACCAATGCCAGCTCTTTGTCCCGTCATTTGTATGGTGGCTTTCGATAAAATCAACATATTTCATTATTATATTAATATAACAAATTAAATAATTGATATTCAAATAATAATATGTAAATGCAGTTGTGTACAATTTAATTAAAAACCAATATAAATGTTGGGCCAGGCCACATCTGCAATGACAGTCTCATGTTATCTCCAATAAATTGTTATTTAATTCAACACGTTCCGTATAAATATTTCATGTTTAGATAGACACTGCTAATGTATTGCCAACTTTTAAAAAACCATGAGTTATGAAATGCGCTAGTATATAAATACTTTGTACTTAACAATATTTAACGTCGGCAATAAATTCGCAGTAAAGCTAATATGTCGTAAACTAAACAGCTCTGTGTTATGACTGTTCACAATATTGTGCCACGGTTGTTATTGTACAACGTATTTTAAGTAGCTTTTTAGTTTTATATATATATATATATATATATATATATATATATATATATATATATATATATATATATATGCTCTGTGTTATGACTGTTCACAATATTGTGCCACGGTTGTTATTGTACAACGTATTTTAAGTAGCTTTTTAGTTTTATATATATATATATATATATATATATATATATATATATATATATATATATATATATATATATATATATATATATATATATATATATATATATATATATATATATATTGCCTTAATTATTGTATTTGCATTCAATACATAAATATATTACAAGTACTCATGTCTCAATCTATTCTAAGAATTGCTTTCTATTATTTATATATTATTAAATATAATATATATATATATATATATATATATATATATATATATATATATATATATATATATATATATATATATATATATATATATATATATATATATATATATATATATATATTCATCCAGTCCAATCCATTTTTATTAATAAATGCATTGCGATGAATTAAATATGGACAATACATGTGTTAATTGTATTATTATATTGACAGCACGACACAACTTGCAGCCACAACACAGTTAATTACATTAATCGAGTTCTATACGAATTAAAAAAATATATTACTATCATTAATGGTCGAACGAGCTCACGATCGCAAGGTCGATGTTAACATATATCCAATGTATCAGAACTAGACTGCTCCTAAGTAATTGTGGCGATTTTTACAAACTTCCCAACTCGTTCTACACTTCAATTGATATGTGATTGTAACTAGCTATGTGATTTGTGTACTTGAAATCTATATTGTTGAGAAACATATATACGTTATGTACACTCTAATGTAGAAACGCAGGTCCACGCTATGTTCAAGTACACAAAAAGGCAAGTCAATGAGAAGGCAAGTCACAGTCCCTACTTTTGAAATAAATTTTTTACAAGTACAACGATAAACTTATAATATAATACATGATGAACGTACAGATAGAGATCCTCGCGATGGAGATCGCCGGAGAACAGCGGCCCATCCGTGAGAATGTAACCAGCACCCTTAAGCTGTATAATCATTAAAATATAAAACAATAATTTAGGCTAACAGCACTCTATGTAAACCGCGTGACTCATCTCGTCAACCTCTACAAATAAAATTTAATTATGACTAGTCATTATGAAATAAATTTGAGCATGGAAACAAGCGAACTACACGACCATGCGACTATAAAAATATTATAAAAACTTAAATACTTAATTTTAAATATAAATTACAAGTATCGTCACACGTAAAAAATAAAACAGTTCTGCTGCATTTCTCGGGGTCACTACCTACCTACACTTCCGCAACAGTTCACTGCGTAAACACACTGCACAAGGTATGCCATGCTAATAGGTCTGCCTCACTTCACTCGATGACGACGACGGTCGCGTCTGTCACGTCGGGCGGGAGGCGCGCTCCGCACTACGGGCGCGAGGCACGCGCCGCCTCCTCTAGCGCGCGCACTTTAAGTTCGCGATCACGCTGCTGACGCAGAAAGTCTTCATGATGCGCGGGATGTAGGAAGCCGCGCTCGCGCTCCAGCAGCAGCTGGCGTTGCAGTTGCTCGTGGGCTGCGGCTTGCTGCGCCAGCTGCTCTGCGTATGGCCGGCCCAATAAGTCGGGGTGCGGCAGCGGTCGGTACTGCGCACCCGCTCCCAGTCCCAGCCCCAGAGCGTCCTGCTGAGCCTGCGCCGCCTGCTGTCCCGGGTGTAAATGCAAGTGTGTGTGCGAATGTGCGTGGGTGTGAGCGTGAGTGTGTGCGTGGTACTCAGGGTTTATTCCCGCCATCTGTAACCTGACCATCGGGTCTGCGGCCAAGGCTAGCCTCTCGGCGGCCTCCAACTGTGCAGCTGCCACTCCTGGGTGAGGATGATGCGGATGGTGGGGCGGGGCTCCCGAGACCGGGACTGTTTGTGGAGGACCGCCCGCCCCAGAAGGTGGTATACCCAGTCTTTCGAGTCTTTCTCTTTCCAATTGTGAAAGTGCAGGACCATGACCAGGAGGATATAGTCCAAATTGTACAGGTATTGCGCCCTGAGGAGGTGGAGGTGGCATTCCATATCGTCTATGCATTTCCATCCAATGAGGATCCAGAGCTCTTGGGCCGACGTTATTTTTAAGTAATTCTTCTTTTAACCTATCATTAAGTTCTCGCTCTCGTAATTCTCTTATTTCTCTATCTCGTTTTTCTCTTTCTAAGTGTTCCAATTCCAGACGTTCTCTAGCCCCAGCAGCGCCATACATTGAACTCAACTGATATTGAAGCATTGGATCCATGCAATGTCTAGGCATATTTCCAGGACTGAAGCCCGCATGAGGCCTAGCATATTCAGATAACTGTCGTAAAGCTGGTGTATCGGGATAGCCAGGTGGTCGTTGAAATCTGTCATATGGCGAAGTTATAGTTTCAATAGCGCCTCTGGAAGGAGGTTTAGTTTCAGGTTTCTCGGGTGTAGCTATTTTTCTGTGTGCTTGTTGAGCTATCTTTTCTCTTTCTTCTCTGTCTCTTTCAGCTTGCTTTCTCAATCTTTCTTCTCTCTTTCGTGCAAGTTTCGATTCTGGAACTGGTTTGAAGATAAGATCGGTTCGAGTACATGAATTATAATCTCCTCGGTTCCAATGCCTTAAAAATATTGCAGATTGAGATCTGTGACACTCAGTATCCTCAATCTTAGGTTCTGGACTGGGTCCATGAGGAATATGTGCTGGGCTCGGTATTTCTTCTTCCTCGGGCTGTGATTGTGTTTCTAGTTTCAGCTCAGGATTTTCATCGGCCATTGGTCGCGGAGGGCCCCGTAGATGAGGATGACCATGAGGCAGTTGATGAGGAGAGCCAGATCTCGCGTGAGATGCTTGTAATCCAGCCGCAGCTTGAGCATGTAGTCGTAAGCTTTCTATTGAGCTAGGTCCAGGCCCAGGTGGTAAGCCCAGACTTAAACCTGGGTGACCCATAGAAGGTGGTTGTATCATTAGGTGATTTGAGTTCCCCGGTAACATTTTTGGATGATGACGAAGAAGCATAGAGTCCGCTGGAGAGAGTCGTTCCGGATGGTGTGCCAGATGATGTGAGTGGTGATGAGTATGGTTGTTTGTTACGTTAACGCTGGACGATGAACTTGTAGTCTGAGACAGACTAGCAGACAAGTGGAGTGGAGAACTAGAATGCGAACTGGCTTTTTGTTGCGTATTAATTTTATGTTGAATTGATTGTGATGAGCTACTGGAGGTAGAATGGGATATTGAAAGCGTGTGATTAGTACCCCCGCCAACGTGGCTGGGTTGTTTTTCTGTACTTGTATGTACAGCACTGTGATGACTCGTTGAGTGATGATGAGTCATTGTAGTCTCATGCAATTGATGTCTTTCAGTTGTTGCATTTGGATTTCTTGGATCTTCAGAGCTTTCTGAAATTTCTCTCAATGATCGTGTTGTTACTGAAGAACTAGTACTGTGATGAGCGCTAAGCATGGTCGTTGATTCGATTGTCGCAGGTTTCACTGGATCATGTCGTCCTGGCGTACTAGATGCAGGATGCATTTGTGGAATAGGATGATGTTGTGGCAGAGGTCCATAGGGATAAGGATACGGCATTGAATATCCTGGATGAGGATGAGGATAGTACGGATGCATAGCATGAGCTGCAGCAGCAGCGGAGAGTTGAAATATAGAAGATGGATGAAGGAGATGATGATGAGGATGGTGGAGGGGGGAAGCAAACGGATGTGGATGTCCAGGTTGTTGCCCAGTATGGATCATTGGACCAGCCATCGTTGATGGAATTGTTAAAGGTGTAGGGTTCATCAAATTAAGAGCTGAATGGGACACTGGTGTATTAGGCTGTACAGGTGATGCAGAAATTTGCCTTGATTGAGATGGGCTGGTCATATGTCTTGAAAAAGGTGAAGTTGTAGATGAAGGACGTGGATGACCAGGTGTTCCATTATGACTTGCTTGACTTTTAATAGGTGTAGGAGTATGAGGACTTTTAACTGGCGGGGCAGTGCTCGCTGCATCTGATGTACCACTTTGACTTGTTGATACTGGTGTTATGTGTGGTTGATGAAGGAAATCTGGTTCTTTCTTTATACTTTCTATTCTTGGGCCAAGGAAAGCACTAGGTATATTTGAACTTTCATTCTGTGGTTGACTAGGAGGCCTACTGTTGTTTTCCACACTTGATATTGACTCTCTGTCTCTTTCTGAACTCAAATGTTGTGCAATAGCACTCCCAATTGGATATCCAGGGACTTTGACTTCTTTAAGTGACTGCAGAGGATCAGCAACATTTTGAGTGGTTAAGTTAGCTGGCAAATTATCTGGAACTTCTTGTTTAATTTTAAGATCCTGTGGCATTGATGAATCGTTTTGATTAGATTGTTGAGAAATGAGATTTGAAGCAGAATGACTGTGTGAAGGAGGTACTTGTTGCATCAATGGAGGTAACGATCCAGGTTTTTCTAATCCTGGATGAGGTGAATGCCCATACAATGAAGCCGGGATAAAACCATAGGGACCAACATTAGATCCACTACCAACTGATATAAGAGGACCTGGAGGTAAAAGGCCTGTCATTGAAGGTTGGCTCAGCGATGGTGGAGGCATATTTTGTACAGACACTGGAGGATTACTTTGTGCTTCAGTTAACCTAACACCAAGATTTTCTGGTCGCACAGGTGGTTGAAATATAGGAGGTCTTAAGCTTGGAGTATCTAATTTTGGCATTGGTTGTGTTTTTAAATCAGTTGGTTGCTTTTCTTCTACTTCAGATTCCTGAGCTTTTAATTCTTGGACATTAGCAGGTGAAATAGGTTCTGTATTAGTAGTAGCTGGGTGCTCCATATGTGGTGGTGAAGATGCTCTAGTATTTGTTGGTGAAGGGCTGATTCTTTGTATAGTGTCTAGACGAGGTGCACTAGGAGAGTCCACTTTGTTAGCAGTTGATATTGTTGCTGTAAATATTTCTGGAGTATTTTGATTTTTCATTTCAGATGTGTCATCTCGAGGCTCTAATTTGATAACTGTTTTTAAAGGATTTATAATAGGATTATGTTTATTTGGATCATTTGCAAAATTAATATTAGGTGGATATGGAAATGATTGCATGCCACTTGCAAAATCTTTAGTATTCCTTATAATTGAATTATCTTTTGTCATATTTGCTGGATTGAAAATATTACTAGGTACTCCTTCGATTTTAATACCATGATTAATTTTGGTATTAAACATGTTATGATTATCTTTAACAAAATAATTTGTATTTTCTAAGTTCAAAGGTTTACTTGATTGACTTAAAGCATGACCAGAGAAATTATGAGCTAATGGATCTTTCTGGAATTCTTCCTTTTGTAAATTAAGACTTTGCTCTTCTGTATCTATTTCTTCTTTTATTTTCATTTTTTCCATTACTTCAGTAGACATTGGAGTCACTTTGGGTATAATAAGTTCAGTCTTTGGAAACAGAGGAAGAGGCCTTGATTCCAAATTCTCTGAATTTTTCAATGTACTTAAGTCAGATTTCATATCTAATATGGCTCTATCATCTTTATCGGGAACAAGTTTGAAGATAGGAGGCATAATATCTTTCTCTGTTTTTACTGCAGGTTCACAATTTTCTGTTTTAATTTGTCCTTCTACTGACTTTTGCAGTAGTTCAGTTTCAGGCTCTTTATTTTGGTCAGTATTTTCTTTGTCAGGTTTACTAAAACTAAAATCACATGCTTCTGGCTCTGGTTCAACACTTTCCGTCTCATCCATTGCAGGGAAACTATCATTAGTTAAGCTTTCTGATGGACTCTCAGGGGCATCAGCAGCTTTCTTTTTCTTCATTTGCACATCACCATCCATTATACCTTCAGGTTTGGTATCATCTGGAAGACGCTTTTTCACTTTAGAGACATCTACTTTACCATTGGTCACTTTCTTTTTACTATCTTTGATAACTGGAGAAGATACTACTTTCTCTTGTATATTATTATTTGTACTTTGTGTATTTGGTTTGTTGGATTTTTTAGATTTAGAATCATTATCACTTTCATCTTGACCTTTCTTACCATTTGGAGTAGTTTGTTCTTTAGACTTATTTCTAGTTCTCATCCTGCTTGGTGAATCATCGGGGTTTTCAACTCTTCCTATATCAACTTTTGCAATATCACCGGCATCTCTAGAGTCACTATCATCTTCAGAATTTTCATCTTCTGTGACAGAACTCATTTCACCTGCCTCTTTAGGATTAGGTGAGGGCCTAGAACCATTTGTATCAGGAACTGAAGGTGTTATTTCAGGGGTTTGCTCCTTAGGTGTTCCTGCACGAGAATTTCTGGTATTACGAACACGTCTCAAAGATGCCTGACGACGACGTCTGTGAGGCCTGTTGCTGCTAGCACCTGGGGTCTTTTTCCATAAATAATAAAATTCAACTAGTTCAGCTGTATCTTTGTGGGGTAATAAGTCTTTTTTTATCTTAAAGAAATTTTTGCCAAATTGTCGAATACCTTTAACAAAACGTTTAGATTCCTCTTCTGACCATTTTTTTTCAATTCCTTTTGGGACAGGACACTTCACAAGTGCTTGTAATGCTCTACCGGGATCGTAGCCAGAATCATGCAATACATCTAGGGCATTGATAGTAGTATCGTCACGACTAGCTGCAACACAGCCGTCATCGGGTGATCCACCGTCACACATACCTGCAAATGCTGCCATTGAACGAGCAGCTCTCAAGTACATAACCAAATCTCTGTCGGTAGCCTGCGCGGGTAACCATCGCAGTTCCTCGCCACCGCTGCAAGGTTCGTCGGGGCCAAGTGGACCGTTTGTTCGTATATCAGGAAGGCAAGCGTAAATATCTTTATCTTTTACAGGTTGGGTCGGTGTCACTTGAACCTCCCCTTGGTTCTGGGCCATCGTAATATTAATTACTATTTACACTGCGTTGTAATCTTTCACTCACATAACATAAACACTCACAAGTTTACATAGTGGTCGATATCAATTTTATAATAACACACACTGTAGTTTTGTTGTAGATATATCATTGATAGTCTGTAAGACAGTAAGTATGCCAATATACATAATTATTACTCCTAATGGCCACCATTACACGATGCATTGTGCTTCTATTTAATAACTTATACGACATATATTTATGAAAAACAATAAATTTCGTTACCCATAACGGCCATATACTTTTTATATTTGTATTGTTAATTATCTTTCACTAAAAATTTAGCAAATGCTATCTACATGCTACCCTTTTGTTTAGCTTCACCTTTCTTTGGATCATACCAAAGACAATTTCATATCTATAAAATGGCTGCCACGATAGGACTTTTTTAAACATTGTTCCATTACACATGGGAAATTTTGTAAAAGTATATACTTACTATTAAAAAAAAAACTTAAGTAATAAGTCATACGTGTAAAATTCTTCTTTTAATTTTTTTTATGTACGAAACCCTAAAGAAAGTATGTAATTATTTTTTAATTATTAAAATTTTTATTTTTATGACGCTCAAGATTCAACTTAATAAGTGCGTGAAATGAAGTTTTATAATAAAATATTGTTTTTGTCTATAGTCATTAGATTTAAAAATAAATTAATGAAATAATTAAAATATAAATATTTTCAATTGTAAAAAAAAATTGAATTAAGTGGACTTGACTATAAAATTGTTTATTAAAACGCAAAATAACCAGGAAATTCTTAATAAATCTTGTGTATCCCAGCTTCTGTCAATATTTGTTGACAGCACAGAGCAGTGAACACTGAGCACTCTACAATTTGTTTGCTGTTTCTTAAAATTGAGATTTGAGCGTTCTTACTTCTATTAAACTTTACCGTGTATCATAGCGTTTGCCATTTTTTATTGTTTTGGAACGTACATTTTCTCATGATAAACACATCTATACTGAAACATCGTATAAATATTTAGTTTTTGCAAGTTGTGCCAGTTTTGTAACTAAATCAATAGTAAGAATGGTATCTGACGAGTCAGATGATGAACCTCTGTCTAATTTGGCGGCCAAGAAAAATTCCGCAGATTATGAATATCAGCCGCCAAGTGATAGTAGTGACGATGAACCTAAAAAAAAGAAGAAGAAAAAGGAACCGCCGGCAAAAAAATTGGGAGTGACAATTAAATTAAATCGAAAATTAAACTCCCTTGTCGGCCCGGCTGTAATAGAGAGGCCTTCCGATGTATGGCTTTATTTAAAAGATCTAAATCCAACAGGGCCTTACAGCTGTTTACTATGTTCAGATTGGTTTATAAATAGATCTAAAATGATTTTACATTATGCTTTAAATCACAAGAAAGATTTTTGTGGTATTTGTAGGTATGTATAAATTTAATATAGTTTTCAATATAAAATTGTTAAACTTGTAGCCGTCAGCTTTATTTGTGCGGACTGCAAAATGTCATGTTCCCATATTTCAAGAAATGGTTCTAAGTGCTCTGACCCACACTCCTAGTGACAATATATATGCAAAATTTCATTGTTTAATTAATTTTATTTAAACTTAAATTAATAATTTATTGTAATTATTGAGTATTATAATTATAAGAAAATGTTGGTAGAAATTTATTTATTATTACATACTCAATTTTACAGATATTTTGTGCCAGATAGGAGTTCATGGTGGGATCATGAGAAATTCCATTCACCCTGGCCGTGTTCACAGTGTGTGGAAACTTTCCCAACTGATGTGCAGTTACGTGTTCACCTCAGTTCTATACATAACTTAGTGCATTGCCGCCTTTGTCACTTCAGGGTGACGGCTGATGATGATTACAGTTCTCATTTGTTCCAAAAACATAATGTTACCAATGCTGCTTGTCAGAATGATGAACAATTTTGGCAGATAGATTATGACGGTGATGATAAATTTATGTGTTCGTTGTGCTCAAAGCCAGATTTGCTGTCGTCAACTTTTTTTGCACATTATATGGGCTTTCATCATTTTACGCTCAAATGTTTGACACATCTAATTGCTGGAAAAAATACACCATTTACTGTTGATGGAGCTGATGTTACTGATCGCTTTGTTAATGAACAGCTAAAAGGACATGTGAGGCTTGGTTATGTAGACTTGACACCAAAGACTGATGCACAAAAAGTTTTAAAAGAAAAAGTTGTGCCAATAGAAATTGTCTTACCTGAAGTTAAACAAGAAAATGTTAGTGACCAAGAAGAGCAAAACAAAGTGGCCCATCCAGAACCAGAGCCAGCACCTGTGCCTACACCTGTACCAGCACCTGTTGCCATAGCAAGAGATGACAATGTACCAAAAGATGACAATATACCTAAAGATGATAATGTAGCAAAAGACGAGAATAGTCAAAGCAGTGATAGCATATTAGATTATAAAGGAAGTGAGGACTATGATGTTACAGTCACAGAAATGATTGTTATTGAAAGATCTTACTTTGACTATGTGAACCAATTGCTGGTAAGTGTAAGTGAAGACTCTGTACCACAACTGTCTCATATTGAATATGACAAACTCAAGTCTGATATGTTGAACAATGTACAGTGTCCTTTATGTACAACTAAACTGGAAACAGTGCAATCATTTTCAACACATATGAATAAAGTGCACAGTGTCAAAACAGTACCGCTATACTCATGTCGTGTCTGTACAGCATTCTTTGATACATATAATGAGCTGGCAAATCATTCAGCCTGTGAGTTTGCTGATTTCGATGATTTGTGGATTTGTCAATTTTGTGATAAGGAATTTGATAACAGAGAGGCAACAAGACAACATTTAACAGAACATTGGACCTACTTAGACTATGAAAACTGTTTTAGTCCCCACATTGGGTTTAAATGCAAATATTGTTCCACATTGTTTTGGAATGAGCACGATAGAGAAACGCATCAGTTGAGGGTCCACTTCCATAAATATAAAGAGCACTTTTATAAGTGCGAAATCTGTGCAAAAACTTTTGGTGACTAAGGTTAGTTAATTATTAATTTCATATACAAATACAAAGCACAGTATATTTCTATATATTACATAAAAACTATAATTTATGTTTTTACTTTTAATTATAAATAGGTACAATAATTTTAGAAACTCTATCTATTATAAAGAGATCAACCAACTGCCCACCTTTAAGTACCGTAAAAAGTTAGTCTAAAATTTGAATACATACGAATGGAAACGGAGTGTTGTAACACTTGGTTCCTTGAACCTACCGTTCTCTCCGCCTACCATGCTATGTGTGAGATACAGTGTGAAGCTAAATAAATGTGATTTTGATTCATTTTAAACTACCATTAAAATATGATTTATGTGAGCGGATTTTTGACTACTTTGTGACATATTTTTTTGGCAAATGACACGCTTATTACAGTATACTTAAGAACCATTTAATAAAATACATCTTCATTTAAGAGTTTTTTGCATTATCTGACATTTTGAATTCACAAATGACTTAATTACATGTACATAATTTCCAGGTATGGTACATCCACCATTACTTAGAAAAGCATTGTGAGGATGAAGATAAAGCTTACCTCGTCAAGTGTTGTCTCTGCTGTAGCGTCCTTGAAAGTGTGGAGGAGATGAGAAGTCATTTTGCATCAAATCATGCTGAAGTCCGGAAGTTATACTGTTCCCTAGAACCTTGTATGTACAAGCCATTGAGTCATAGGAAGTCTTTTAAGTTACATGTTAAGGTCAGTAAATTCTAATTCAAATTCAAATAATTTTAATGATAATATATGCCTAATATTTTGAAAGTAAATAACTTAATTTACCATTGGTTCACTAAAGTTGATGCCTGAACCCTGAGTGGATTCTCAGCAAAATTTCATTTTTAATATATTATGTAGTTATTGTTTTATGGAGAACATTCTGGTCCAATGAGACATCTTCTGACTGTAAAAACTATAATTAATTTATTTTATTCCCCTGCTCACACACAAGTGCTTTACATATATTTTTTTTAATTTTCTAACAATATTTTGCTACTGTTTGATAGATCTTTAAGGAAATACTTTTTAGTTTCATCCATTCTTTGTGATAAAGTGTGCTGTTAAGATTCTCCTCTCAATATATTGTCTTTGCTTCACACACTTACCATAGAATAAAAAATCTTTAAAAGTGAACCAATACTTATTATATAGGTATTTCTTCAACAAAGGTACAGCAATGACTATAAATACAACATGTTTCCGAATATCGTATAATAATTAATCAATTATTTCACTCTAAATATATTATATATTAATTTTTTATTCATAATCTTCCAGATGGTCCACGGCACACCAAAACCAGAAAAGGTCGTCCATTGCAATGTGTGCCAGCGTGAGTTTCAGAGCGCACGCGCATGTTCCACCCACATGGCCCAAATACATGGACCTGGCAAGTTTAAGTGTAAACTTTGTAAAGAGGTGCTGCAGACACTCGATGAGAGGTTAGTGGGTTCTGTATATGGTAGATAGAACATAGTGTCGAAACACTTATTTCTAATCTTTGTCTGAATTTGAGATATTACATATTGAGTGGCGAAACTCAACGTCCATAACTTGTCGTGGCAAAGTCAAGAAAGTAAAATAATTTATTTATTTCAATGCGGATCCAATCCACAACCATACTTACAGTCCGATTCTGTCTGTCTATTTTATGTTGTGTGCTATTGAATATGTGCAATTATGGAGCACTAGTAGTGTAAAAGTAATGTTTTTTAAATTTAAAATTTTTAAATAATTTAGGAAAACAAATTGCACTGTATATATTTGAGGTGCATACTCTATAAGCGATATGTCTGAGCTATTTTATCATAATTAAAATCAATCTTTTGTTAATATATTTTTGAATCCTTCAAAACTTAGAAAGGCTTCTTCCTAGAATTTTGAGGTCCAATTTTGTAGGGCAGTATTAAAATTTTTATTTGTTTTTCACTAAATATGTTACACTATGTCATTTAAAATTCCAGAAAGCTCCACTACCTCCTCCGTCATCCAGGTCGTCATCCGTTCGAGTGCGTGGACTGCGGCAAATCGTTCCAGTACAAGTCGTCTCTGTATATGCACAGACAGGACCATCAGCCGAACAAACAGACATATACATGCAGTTACTGTGGAAAGATTTTTGCGGTTAGTTTTTGTGTTTATTATATTGAAAAAAAATGCTGTTTTGGCTGCGAAGCGTTACTCATAAAAATATGCTTGATTAGTTCTTATTATCTCTCCAGCTAACATTACAGACATAAATAATATAATATAATCTATATATTAATACGTGAATCAGAAACTTTGAATCCGGACGGACGCGAACGGAAGAGTATGAAATTTGGCACACCTTTAGTTTATGTGTAGGAGAATAGCAGAATTCTAATATATTTCAATTATAACGCTTATTAAGTTCATTAAATCAATAAATCAATCATTACACACACTACCATATGTTTAACAATATATTTTTTGTATAAAGTGACCTTCACGTTGCTATGGCAACGCGTGTTTCACACGACAACGGGTGCTCTAGTAATTATGAATTATATGTGTAAATTTTCTACTAATCAAATGAGAAAATAATTAGTACCTATCATATAACAATAAGTTACTTTCTATACTGGCCTCTACTTCTGCAACTTAGCACTTAATGTTTGCCTCCATTCGGATCTGATGGATCGGATCGGATCCGATCGGATCAGGGCTCCTTATGATTTTCGACTAGAGATTGGGTTGGTGTTAACAATCCATTTATAAAAGCTGAAGGAGGAGCTTGTTGTATTGGCATGATATTAGTATGCCTGTACTCCAAAGTGTGTTATGCCATCTTGAATTGGTCGTCTCTTTCGTCTAGATATGTGTTACACATATCTATAATATAATGCCGACACACCAAGGTGTTTCGCATCCGCAGAAGAAGGACTCGTACCGCGAGCACGTGCAGATCCACGAGGGCCCGCGCCACGCGTGCTCGTACTGCCCCATGCGCTTCGTGCAGCGCTCCAACATGCTGCGCCACGAGCGGCGCCACACCGGCGAGCGCCCCTACCGCTGCGAGCACTGCCCGCGCGCCTTCGCCGACAAGGGCGCCTGCACCGCGCACACCAGGTACCACCACCCCGACCCACAGTTAGTATGACTCTTTGTTTCCGTATGCTGCGTGCGGGGCCTAAGCTGACCGGTCCGGTCCTCCAGTCCACGTCGACATCGATTGTACTGTAGCGGGAGACTTCGTGATCGGGAAACATTTTTTTTAATTTTTGTGCTTGGTCACAAAATACATATATTTTCTATTATTGTACAGTAATAGAAAAAAAATATTATATCAAGAACATATCATGCTGCACGCTGTTACGAGTACAAGCGGTGCGGTAAAAGCGCCACAGAGCCAAGCCAGAAAAGAAAATAACAGTATAAACTGGTGTAAGCCATGCAAGAAAAGCCTGTATACACTATTAAATAAAACAGTTTAAACGGATTAATCGCGTATATTATAATTTTTTGGATTTTTTTTTTGGAAACCCGACGTTTCAAGCTCCTTGCAGTAACCCGTGACCACGGACTGTTATTATTTTATTTAATATGTATAAACATCGCGGAAACCAAAGAACTTACTGTATACACTAGTTTAAGCCAATCAAGTAAAGTCTGTATAAAACGGTTTAAAAAGTCAAGCAAGAAAAATTTGTATAAGCCGGTTTAAGCCACGCAAGAAGAAACAGCATATAATCCGGCTTAAGCTAAGCAAGAAAATGTCAAGCAAGGAACGGGCCTCGCTCTAGGCAAATGTCACACCTGCTATTAATACAACTTCAAAAGCTCAGCTTAGGCCTCGCGGACTGTACCCGTTGTACTGCTTACGTGAATTGATAAACGTATATTGTACTACTAATGACCTTCAACGTTACAGAGAGGGGAGGACGTGAGAGTATAATTGACTCCTCCAGAGGGGGGTAATAAACGTGTGTTTTTTAATTGAAGTTATAAATTGTTATAATTCTTTTATACGTTTAGTAAAGTTTCTGTTTAAACATGTTGGATTTTTTTTATATTTCTTATTTATGACAATAGAATTATGTTAGGTTATGAAAATAGTTTATGCTTATAATAAGTTTTGCGATATACCATTTTTATCAATTCACGTTTTCAGTGGGATGTTGATATCGATATTAATGAGCCAGTACAGTTAATTATATATATATATATATATATATATATATATATATATATATATATATATATATATATATATATATATATATACATATATATATATATATATATATATAATATATATATATATATATATATATATATATATATATATATATATATATATATATATATATATATATATATATATATTGTGTTTTTAAATCGACATTGATATCGATAACACATGCAATAGATATTGAAAATATTATTAATAATATTGAAAACACTTCCTACCGGTGCATGTGAAGGCGCAAATTTGCGCCATGCGCCTTATTCACTAAAAAAATTCTAATTAATCGTGGCACCAGTTTTTGAGAATACTCCTCTTAAAGCCATTCTTAGAGTCAGCATTTTGGTACTTAGTGTTTCAAGTGTCTGTCGGTGTCGTGAGCATCTCGACGGGCAAGTTGGCCTCGAAGAAGCCGGGTGTCATTAGCATATACCATGTGGAGTGTTCTGAGGAACTTTTTGGCTTGATTACTGTACCGGCGGCAGTGTTTTCGGGTCGATACCTCCACTTACCTCCACCGACGCTCCTGTAGCACCTCTGGTGTTACACGAGATCGAGGGCGGAGGTTTGTTGGGGACATTCGAAAATATTTACATTATATCGACTTAATAGGATTATATACCATTAGCTTTATTTATAAATACTTGTAGATCCTAGTTGTAACTCTGTTTCAGAACACATTCTAAGGACAGGAACTACGCTTGCCTGTACTGCGGACAAACATTCGTACAGAAGTCGAAGCTGACATATCACATTAGAAAGCACACTGGAGAAAGTTTGTATTAGATAAAAAAAAAAATGAATATACATATATAATTTTAAGCAAATTAAAAGTTCTATATGTAATTCTATAATCTAACTATATATACGGATAGAGCGGGTTACGTGCGATCTAATTGAAAAATTGATTTTGAAAACAGGTTGACAGAGTACCAGAATATTCTATAGTGTATTAACAAGTTAATTATTAAACGTTTATTGTTCTTGAATAGATTTCATCGTAATTTTAATTAAATAGTAAAATGTAGAAATATCCATTTATCTTATATATTCAGCCTTATAGATAAAAAAATTTCCGAGCGAGATTTTACGACCGGCTTATCGAGTTTCTACTGTAATATATCGGCGGGATCTGTATCCACAATTTACAATGAAGGCTGAATGCCATACTATTATTGGATCAGAAAATTCCAAACTCTCTCGGTTGAAAGATAAATAAGTAAATTTTGTCATATAAAATGATACAGTAAAAAAGTCATTTAAAAATATTATTTATTTGAACTCCAACCTATCTTTATTGTACATAAAAAGCTTAAAAAGCGCTGAATCGATTTTAATTATATATATATATATATATATATATATATATATATATATATATATATATATATATATATATATATATATATATATATATATATATATATATATATATATATATATATATATATATATATATATATATATATATATATATATATATATATATATATATATATATATATATTCCAGACCTGGAAGCGTGTCCGGTGTGCTCCAAGCTGTTCACGAGCGCGTGCTCCTTGCGGGAGCACATGAAGACGCATCTCACGAAGCGGCAGATTGTCAAATGTCCGCTGTGCGGTAAGACTCTTCTACTGTTCTATCATGACATGCTTATTTTGATACTAGCGATGTTCTCAGATTTACTCCAATATAATATACATGTATTATACATATACATTTTTTTAATGTTTCTTTTCAAATAAATAAAAATTATTAGGTTCTATGCAATGTTTTATCAAAGCGGGGCGGCACTCGTGCGCGGTAAACGCTGTTTAAAATTCGGCATTCGACATAAAATGCCTATATGTTGCTCTACAATTTCCTCCATCTTCCAGTGAAAATTCTATAAATACGGTTTAGCTGTTCCAGAGATTATTACATACAAACGGAAACGGACAGATAGATAGACAGACAAATAATATATTAATAATCTTATTTTGGTAACTTTTAAATCACATAGTTTTATGTATTAATGTAAATGTAATAAATTAATGTAACTTGAAAACGTAATATTAAGTATAATTATTAAAAGGAGTTGTACTGCTTTATTTGAGTGGCACTGCTAGTAGTGCATCGTCAATCCTTAAACGACGACAGCGTACTATCTGCTAAGAGATATCTGCTAAATTAATGACGATAAAGAAAAACTGTGAAATGCATGCGCTATTTATACATTTCAAATGAAACTCTAGCCTGATTAACAGCTTATATTTTAGTTTTATACATTTATAATTTTTTTTAATTTAACATAATGTACGTATACTCGTTTCCAGACAAGGGCTACGCGGACGAGCGCTACATGCTGCGGCACCTGCGCACGTCGCACACGCGCTCGCAGTTCAGCTGCCCCATCTGCACCAAGCTGCTGACCAGCGCCGCCGGCCTGCGCCACCACGTCATCACGCACAGCCCCCTCAACACCTTCAGGGTTGGTCTTCCGTTTTGTTAGTGAATCCGTCCCTAGAATGGAATATCCTTGTTCCATAAAGGATACAGCGTAAAGATAACGACAAAAAGTGGATATATCAAAATTAATGTTATTAACAAATTTTGATATTTTTATTTTAATAATGTATATATTATTTCATTTTCCATTTTACAGTGCAAATGCTGCCCAAAATCCTACGCAGTGAAGCGAACGATCATCAAACATTTACGCAAACGTCACGGCCTCAAAGGAGGGGATTTAAATCTGAAAGACTTTTACACTCGTCTAGAGCCAAGAGAATGCCAGCTTAAGTTAGACGAAGCTACAATGACCACCATATTCGGACCACCCAAAAAACCCGTACCCGAAGTCCTTATTGCCGACTTCGTGACCTTCTCCAAGAAAATCTCCTTCGCACAGAATGTGGAGAATAACAACACAGATGACACGGAAGATGATAATGAAGCCAATGATGGCAAAGATAGTGATAATGAAAATGATAACGATAACGCGAGTAACAGTGAGCCGGAAGAGCCGATAGCCCGAATCAAACAGGAAGTGGTCAGCGGCGATGAATTAGAGCCCACAGACTTTGTGAGTGTCAAAATTGAGCCCATGGAGGATGATAATGCTGATTAGTGTAAATTACATTTTTTTTATGGGAATCGAATTATGATTAGTTGAAAAGTGATGTTGCAAAATTTTCTGTATTTTATTTAAAATGATACGGATTATTATTATTATTAGAGGATGGTTGTAGGTTCGATTTACACTTAGAGGGAATATTTAGTTTCACGCTGTATCCCGCACATACCAGACTTATCGAAGAGATATCTGCTTATATTTCCAGACTTTACTATATATATATACTATATATATACTATATATATACTATATATATATATATATATATACTATATATATATATACTATATATATATATACTATATATATATACTATATATATAATATCTATATATATATACTATATATATATAGTATAATATATATTACTATATATATATATATATATATATATATATAATATATAATATATATATATATATATATATATATATATATATATATATATATATATAATATATATATATATATATATAATATATATATATATATATATATATATATATATATATATATATATATATATATATATATATATATACTAGACTAAGTGGCGGAACTCAACGCCGCGCTTTGTCTTGTCTCTGGCAAGCAATGAATGAATGAGGGAGATGAAAATAATATACTAACCTGATATTTATTTATAATATTTTTATTTCTCAAGTCTGGATTTATATGGAATCGATGTGAATGTAACTATGATCCATTTTACCTTTTAAGTAAGTGTGAAGATATATAAATTACATAATGTTTTGCAACAACAACATCTATTGTCTTTTAATAATATTTCATAGATTATTTCTATTATAGACTTTTTCTATAAATAATATTAGGATATAAAAATAAACTGCACCATTAGAAGTATAAAGTTTTGTAATGAGTTAATATTTAATATGCAATACTTGTTATAGGCAAGATAGATTGTATATGAAATCAAAGAATAATATATACATTTTTTTCATAACATTAGCCATCTTTGAGATTGAGTACTTCTATATTTTATATCCATAATACATAAAAGTATTGTTTCCACATTGCATATAATATTTTCATTTTTTTTATGTTCCGGTCATTGGATTTGAACCATAAAACTCATCAATAACTAGTATTAATAAGTTGAGTTAGCTAAAAATTGAGTAATTTTATTTGCAAAAGTTAAAAAGTATAACAAATATTCCAAATACCAATAAATCAAAACGTGTCTTTGATTGTAATATTAGATTGATATGCAAAAAATATGACTATAAATTAATATTATAATATTATATTAGAATAAGTATTTCTTATATACATAGAGATGATAAAATATGCTAGCGTTGTTCTATTATTTACAATGGTTAGCCAATTTGTTAGGTATTATGAAAAAAAAATATTATATAGGTTATTATTTGACACTCCTTTCTTACTCCTTATGAGAGATTAATGACATTTATTTACTATATTCTAATATATATACTTATAATATTAATATAAGATATTTTCATATAAGATTAGAATTGATAATGTTGTTGTTAGTAGTTTGCTTTTATTTAAATTATTCATGCATAAGTGGTGGTTGATGTAAGCACAAAGAGTATGAATAAATACACTTCTAAAGAACTCGTTTTTCTTTTGCATGTTTTCCTTTTATTTGAGTTTTCTTTATTTATTGTCAATATATATATATATATATATATATATATATATATATATATATATATATATATATATATATATATATATAAAGTAAATTTTGTGACTTTTATTGAAATAAAAAATACATATATAATTCTAGTTATTGTATTTGTATTATCCACAGTATTTCTTTAATAATATTAGAAAGATGAAGTGTTAATTTGGTTAAACTTGATATTAATCTTAATCGTTTCGTTTGTCAGATTTTATCTTGAGCATTTAGAATGTATCATGTGTTCTACATAATCTTCAGTTATTTCAATTTGACCACGTCTGTGAAGTCGCAGGAAACAATTAGAATTTTATATATGTTTATAATTATTACTAGTAATACTTTTATTAATAGATATAGTGTATAATGAAACGCACGCTAATCAGCTGTAAAAACATTACTGACAGCTGTCAAAAAATCATGGTAGACTTTGGACTCGCGGATTATTCGCAATAACATTTAATTTTTTATATAAACTGTACACGTAATTAAGTTAAAATGGAATAATTTTACATAATTGTGTATTTTTTACTAGTAGTGAATATTTATTTTGTTAAGTAAAAATGTTTAACCCAGCAGTAACTGTTCGACGTATCGATGTTTTGATTCGTATTTTGAACGGTCGTAAAACTATATTGAAGTCGAATTTAGTTCGTGCTTATTCTAGTGAAGGAAAGATTACTATAGGAAACGTGTCCAAGGAAATTTCAACACCTAAAAAGATCGAATATGTGCCCAGGAAGTACTGTATGTTACTTGTTTACATTTTTTATAACCTAAAATTAATTTCTTAGGTGTGTTAAATGTTATTGAGTAATATATTAATTTGAACATACATCTAGCATAGTAGTAGCGCTAAATTTTAATTTATTTTTCTATTTCATTTCTTATAAAAATAAAAAATAAAACAATATTTGTTTTTTGCTGTAATATTTCTTAATGTTATATAACATTAATGATCTAAAACATTTAATATAAATTATGTTATATATATATATATATATATATATATATATATATATATATATATATATATATATATATATATATATATATATATGTATATATATATATATATATACACATATATACACATATATATGAAGGGATTAACAAATATCAAGTAAATAATATTTTTTTAGTAACAATAGAAGATGCAGAATTGAAATCTTTATCACAAAGTTCTCTTCGCAATCTGCGATGGATGTTACAGAAAGACATATTGGGACAGGATATGTTTCTGTTAGGACGACCAGGACCTAGCAGGTAATAATCACTCTGATTAAGCATGGAGAGTTTTAATACTACGTTCTTTCTGTCTGCTCTGCCTTATGCAGAATATAGCATCAAGGTTAAAAAAATATAATTATAATACATTTTGTAGGAGGAAAATAGCTTTTCAGTATTTGGAATTGACACAAAGGGAACTAGAGTATGTAGCCTTATCAAGGGACACAACAGAAGCTGATCTGAAGCAGCGTAGAGAAATTCAAAGCTCTACTGCAAAATATTTTGATCAGGTAATTCATCAGTCAGTCATTAATTAGTAATTATAATAATTATTTTGTTTTATTTTATTTGGTTGCAACGGCATTATGGTTTGTTCTAGTTATTTTATTTATTTATTTAGTCATTCATGTTTCTAATTTATATTTTTCTGTATTATTTATGAAGAAAGATAAAACCATATTATATTCAAGCAGTGCACCTTCACTTAAATATATTGGTTTTCCTTAATAATAATTAATAATAAACTTCTTTTAGAGCGCAGTTCGAGCTGCAATTGAGGGTAGAGTCCTTGTAATAGAAGGCATAGAAAAAGCCGAACGTAATGTGCTGCCAGTGTTAAATAATCTTCTGGAAAATAGGGAAATGCATCTTGAAGACGGGAGGTTTTTGATACCTGCTTCTAGATATGACAAACTGCTTCAAGTAAGTTCAATGTAATTGTTAAAAAAAAATTAAATATTATTATAAATAATAATAAAAAAATCTATTTACTTTATTCCGCATATACCAGGATCAGCAGAGGGAGGAACCTATTGTAAAGACGCTCCGTTGCCCAAGTTTTGAGGCATTAGGTGTTGGGTGGCGGAAGTCAACACTGCGCTTTGTCTTGTGCCAGTACCTAAAATGAAAATAATTCATTCTCCCTGAGTGGAATTTGATCCCACACACCGTCGCGTTTACAGTCAGACACATGTCGCTGTGCCATGATGGTTATATTATACGAATATATACATATTTAGTTTATAATTATAATATTTATGTATAGATAATTTCGTTTTACTAATTTGATAGTACTGAGCGCACTAATTCAGCGTAATTTAGAATGTGAAATTTAGTAATAAGCATATTGTAAGGTTTGCATTCACTCTTACTCATTTTTAAACAAGCTTGAGTACTCCATTTATTCTATTTATAACTATATCCATAACCGTTAATACCGATGTTACGGTATCTATATATATAAATATATATATATATATATATATATATATATATATATATATATATATATATATATATATATATATATATATATATATATATATATATATATATATAATATATATCAAATGTTCATTTCATTTTGTATTTCTATGAGGTGTTTTTCGTTTTTTATATATGCATTCATATTATACGGAACTTTCTCAAAAAAATAATTTAATAAATTATTATTTGTTGCGATCTTTAAGCTGCATATCTCCTTCATGAGACTTACTGAAATGTGCCTTGAAATTTCAAGAGAAACAAGTTGATATTCTGTAACGTTATTTTATATCGAAATGTCAATACTATCAATGTACAACTGGCACTTTCTATGGACTCAATATTCTAAAGGAAATTTTTCTATTAATTTCTCAAAGGAGCATGGTAAAGACGAAGTATCAAAATGGAGATTGGTTCGTGTTGACGAAAATTTTAGAGTTATAGCACTCGGGCTGCCAGTGCCTAAGTACGTGGGCCAGCCTTTGGACCCCCCGCTACGGTCGAGGTTTCAAGCCAGAGATGTCGCTACGATTGGATATGGGGTAAGAATAATATTCTTTATTGCACTAACATACATATGCACATAAAAATATTACATACAGTTTAGTTCAGAACGGTGGACTTATCTCTATAAGAGATCTCTTCCAGCCAACCTGTGTTGGTGGATGAGCTACTAGCAGCCGGCAAGAAGAGTGCAAACTAATATTAATTATAAATGTAAAACATACCATACGTAAACATTAAACATACATACATACATACATACATACATACATATACTTTGAATATAAACGATATATTATGATAAATATATAAGCATTGTAAAGCTGGAGTTATTTTGTGTTTCATCCAGTTGTAGCCCCCGATTTCGCTTGCATGAATAAAAAAACTAAAATTTTTTTTTTACGCGCAATAGTTTTGGCTGTGCTCTGTCTGTCAGTCAGTCACTCATATTATACATATTTGTGCATCTGAAATCTATCGTTACTTATTCTACACACTTAAAATAATTTAGTGTTTTTTTTAGATATATAGACAAAAAAATAACGTTAAGATAATAATTTTATCGGACCGACTATGTATATGTTATGACTGTGGTACAGTGTTTATATTTTATACCAACTTCCACCACACGAGATTCAAATACGTAACTGTCACTGTCCCAACATGTTTGAACTGCATAATTTTGCTGAACTTTACTATTATTAATTTCATACTATTTGCATGTATTTCATGAAAATTGGTTGGTTATTGGTCAACCATACTGATGTAGGAACACTAAATATATTGTAATTTAAACTTTTTGGCTCTTATCTTTCATTTATATTGGGCTTTTATTTGTATATTTTTATTGGTCTTTAATATATCTCACTCACACATAGGCAGGGTAGGTAACCTAGTGTTAAGACATTCCGTTCCCCGCTTTTGGCTCTCCGAGGCAATACGTGTTGAGTGGCGGAACTCAACGCCGCGCTTTTTAGATTGTTACTAGAGCTAAAAAAATCAAATAATTCATTCTCCCCGAGTGGGTGTCGAACCCACAAACCGTCACGTTTACAGGCAGACGCTGTGCCTCTGCGCCATATTATACCATCTTCTATAACTTTATAGGTTTCTTTTATATGAAAAATTCAAAAGTGAAAGGAGATTTCTTTCTATCTTTAGCATATAATAAGTTTATATATTTACATAAATTTCATTACTTTTTTTTCATAATTTTAATTCATAATTTTATACGATACGTTGGTAACTATCATATCATAAATATTAAGCTTTTGTTAGGCTTTTAAGCGATTAAGCGTAACTGTATTTAAGATATCTGCGACAAAACACTTTCGGCCATGCTAGGCGTGGTCGAATTAAACTTTTTATTTAAAGACTCTGGCATAAAAATATGTACTTGCTTCTTCGATTTTCCCATATCCGGTATTAACTTCTTGCTAACCATTTCAGCGTACTGTTTCTCCACTTTCAGATACCATTTTTTGTCGCGTTTCCATAACACTAGCTCTCATGTCTTTGACCTTTTTGCTATCCTTTAGCTTTGTGTCATGTCGTGACGTGCTTTTCACGTTTCGTGACTGTCGCGCATAGTTCTCGATCGTGTTGGCCGATGTTGGCATGTAACATTCTTGCCGATCGATAAGTCCACTCGTCTTGGAATCGACCCTCACTTCCTTCGCTCTCAATTCTGTGACAGTTTTAGATTTAGTCAAATTACGTCGCTGTATTTCCGGCCAACTGTGTCTCGGTTGTGACATTCTCTCCACATTATCTACTGTCAAAAGATTGACTTTGCCAGCTAAGTCTAGCCATTGTAGAACTCGATCTGACAGCTCAGTGTTTTCTTTAATCTCATTCCTTGCGGTTCGATTACTTTTCACAGCTCTCATATTATCTGTTTCCAAGTTAAGGCGGAAGTTGTTTAAATCGCATAAAGGTAGAGGAGACGCTTTTATGATGAATTCGCTATCGAAATTATTCACATCAGAAAGGTTTAATTTTTCTATAAGTGGCGTGCAATCAGATCTCTGCGAAGACTTGTCACTTCTGATGACAAGGTTCAATTTCCTCAGACAATCGTCGTGGTGGCTCAATGCGCTGATATTTCTACTAATAGTTGACTTTACGCAGCTAGCTGAGGAATGCGGCCTTCGCCTTTTCGCACAAAGCTTAAGAAATTGTGGATCGTCGTGCGTTAGTATTGCGTGCCGGAAGCCATCCACCCACACAGTCCTAATGTACATAGGGCGCTGGGAGGATTGCCAGAGCGCGGGCATATTACACCTAGCTCAGTCTAGACTATAACTCTTCTGAACACGCGATATCTAATGTGTGTTAATATTTGTCTTTCCCCCATAATTGATTGTTTTTGATATGGTGCAATCTGTAACAAAAAAGGCCGATTAATGCCCTGTTATTATAAATATTTGTTGTTTCGTATATTTTGTTGAGTTCATTAAATATAGTAGAATTTGAAACATTGAACATTTGGAATAGAGTTCATGAACTACCGATCTGTTAGAAAAGGTTAAGAAATAACAATTTATATGATAAACTATAGCTTTCGACTTAAGAAAACGCCTCAAACTTTCAATTAGGTAATAAATAGACAAAAAAATATAAAAAAATCAAGCAGTATCCAGGTTAAATAGTTAGTTTTGTAAGCTTTCAAATTTAATTTTTGAATACTTTAGAAGTTAAGAATTTAAAAAAAATGTTTCTTTAAATTATTCTTGCTAACACTACACACACATAAGAAAATACCTGACATACAATTATTTGAATGAAGCTTTCAAAACAGTGTTGGCAGAGAGAACCTGCGATGTGTCAAGGCTTTATGTTCTACGTTGTCGAATTTGCGACATAGCGTCTTAAATGCTTTGCTTTGGACGGGAAGAGAAATGAAAATAGCTCCTAGTGGGCAACGAACCCACAAACCTTGAGCTTATAGTTGCGCCAAGATTAAATAGTTAAAAACATTACGTTCCCAGCTTTCCACCATTCGAGAAATTTCGTATTGAGTGGACGGAGCTTTATGTTCTGTTCTGTTCTTAGTTCTCAATTCACTTCGCAAATGCCACAATGCATGGAGAATACAATGGCGGAACTTAGTAGTGCGCTTTATTAAGATGCCAGAATGAGTAAAATTACAGTAATAAATTTTCCCCAAGTGAGAATCAAACCCACAACCGTCACCTTTACAGCCAGACACTGTGCCGCTGCGCCACGACGGACAATTTGATGTACATATTACATTATCCATTCAGCGATACTCACACCCGTAACTGATTGAATTTGCCACAAGTCATACGTGACCTTGCATAATTGCTAAGTAAGGGGAGCTTATGAATGAATTGGAAAAAGTTCCAGTTAGCGGCGAATTGATGAAAGCTTTTGGTGTACTTAATTTAAATTAATAATCGCAATAGTGACACATTGGAAATATCATATTTATATCTAAATTAATTGACGTTACTTTGCATTGTTTGTTGTATTGTTATATCTGAAGAATATTTAAAATATAAACATTGTAAATATTAATAGAATATATTATTTTTGAGTTGTTTTTTTTATTATATATATATATATATATATATATATATATATATATATATATATATATATATATATATATATATATATATATATATATATATATATATATATATATATATATAATAAAAATAAGGCATGGCTATATATATATATATATATATATATATATATATATTATATATATATATATATATATATAGCCATGCCTTATTTTTTATTACCAATTTTGCACAGTTTCATTTAGTATTTCGCGTTTTGAATGGCGGAATATAATGCTCGCGCTTTATGTCATTACCTGAGCTAGGAAAATGACAATATTTTGTTCCCTCGAGTGGAAATGCGACACCTGAACTGTCGCATTTATAGACAGACGTTGTGTCACTACGCCATGGCGCAAAAAAAAATATAAAAACTATTCTTATGGCCACCGTGGCGACGTTGGACAGCATATGACTGTTAGGCTAACTCTAGTAGAAAGCGTGGCTTTGAGTTTCACAACTCAACGCGCAATAATGAAAGTGAAAAACGGAATGTCTTGACACTATGCTCTCTATGCCCTGTTATGTGGGACAAACGTGAAAAACATATAAAGGCTAATATCGATATAATAATAACATTCTTTGAAAATTTAAATAGCCCTTTGGCTTTATCTCGAATGACCAATACCTATATTAAAATGAAACAGTATTAAAATAAACTATAAATTGTAATATTTTTTATGGTCAATTTGTAATTTATATTTTAACATAAACTATGAAATGATGACAATAACAGAGAGTTACTTTAACTTAAACGCAACGCAACATATTTAGTACCTTTTACATAATGTTTCAATTAAATAAATAAAATAAAATTAAAATAATATAAAAAATTACTTTACTCTATGTTTGTTATATATTTAAATTAATCGCTTGATAGCGTACGAGTATAATCTGACGAGTATAATACGATTGACGCATTACAATTTACACATTTAATGATTACAACAACTGAATGAATATTTATTTTAATCAATTAATTTCAAAATACAAATTTTGTCACAATATAACTTAAAATTTTCCAGGTTCTAAGGTTCCTGTACGAAAAGTAATTTAAAGTCATATTTTGACATTTTGATAGTTAAATTACCGAATTATATACGTAGAAGGTAAATAGATAGTTGTCGCTTATTGTTTTTTAATAAAATGAAGGAGTATTTACTCAACTATGTTTCTAATATTTTATTAAATACTGGTTTGCTCTCGCGGCTGTGTCCGTGTGATTTTCGATTTTCCAACGAGACATTTTCTAGCGGCAAAAAGAAATCTATCTTTGAATATGAGTATATTTCATATAAATTTTTAACCTCTGTTTTACTTACTTAAAGTTGGATTTTTTAATCCCTTTTTTATAGCTCATTTGCGCCGAACATAGAACTCATCTGCAAAATTTCCATATTCTAGGTTCAGCGGTTTGGATTGTATTGTCTCTCAGAGTGTAGCTAAGAGTTTGTCAGTCACCTTAAAATATTATGTTTGTATTAAGATAATCCACTCAAATTTAAATATATTATAATACTTTCAAATTATTTGATTTAAGTATAAAACAAAGTTATTCAATGGAATCAATGGATCGACGTCGTTACGTATATCTGTGTCGCGAGTGACTGGACGCCCCCCGTTGCTGTTACGAGTTTTGTCCTTAACTCCGGTGTAAAGGCTCTATCACATGCACTGTATTGGCCTTTTTGGCGTGATAGATTTAAAAAATCTATATCTTTAATCTTTATCGGAAGCTTAGCAAACACAAAATTGTCAGTTGTAAGTTCTTTAATTACTTTTTTATTTAAAAATTGTGTCATGTTTGTGCATATGTGTGTTTGTTTGTGTTTGTGCATGAGAGTGTGTGTCAAAAAATTTGGGATTTTGTAGAATTTTATACGATATATAGGCTTAAATAACTTAATAATTTCATAACAATTAAAACAGGTTTCTTAATACTTTGTAAGATTGAAACTACCTTAAGTAAATATTAACTAAAGAATTTTGATATTTTTTGAAAACATTGATCTGAACTTGAAGCCGGAGGTGATCCACAGTGTTAGTGTAAGAATCGAGCTAAGCTTTGTCGTAAAACTCCGATTAAAAAAATATATTGTCTTATATTTTATTATACAAACACAACATAGATGTAATTAACCTGGTGTGGTATAACAAATCTAGTGTCATGACGCTCAGTTCTTCATCTTGTTTGAATTTGAGACCAACCACAAAATAAAAACAAAACAAAACGTTGAGTGACGGTACTAAACCCCACACCTTGTTTTACTCAAGCCAGAAATCAATTCACTCGCCCCATTGGAGATCGAACCCACCACCAGCTCTTACAGTCTGAAACTATCCCTCTGCATCACGATGGCTACATATGGACATTATTATGCCACTTAACCAACATTTTAGGTACATAAAGTTTTTTTTTTAACGTAAGGTGGAAACAACTTTAGTTTGTGAACTTGCGGTGGTTGAATTATATCGTGCAATGCTAAGGATTTGCATATTTCCCTTCATAAAAAAGAGGGGAGGGGAGGGGGATAATTATAAGTTTAGCAAGCTTTTTTTTTTTGTTTTCTAGTATAAAATTATTTGTGTATATATATCGCGTGAATGAAGCGATTCTTGATGATAGTTATTTTTCTTTTTGTTTTATTTTATTAGACTTGAAATGTACTTTGGTTTCGTGCTACTTTTTTTTATGCTGGAATACTCTGCATGTAATATTTTTACATTAATATTGGTATTGGGTGTATATAAAATATTGTTAATAACGTATATATACTTATCTTTATTGTTACATATCGTGTATAATGTATATGTGTATGAAGTATATACTACTACCGCATATATGTATCTGAAAGGGCAGTTAAAGAAAACAGAATTCTCCACTTTCCGCCCAAATTAGATATAAATTACATTCTACTTATTTTCAAGTAAATAATATTTATAAAATAGAAATAGATACGTATTTTGGTTTTTCTAATCTGGTCTAATATAAATACATGAATAGGGCACATTATTTGGGCGATGAACAAAGAACGGCGAATATTTCAGCCAAAGCTGCAAAATATGGGTCACTCGTGAATAAATTGTATCATAGTAAAGCTAACTTGTCAAAGCTCAAATATTAAATATATAAAGTATATTCTTATATATGTATGTATGTCATCCGGTCCCTATTCCAGAAACACGCGATAATACGACATTACAAATTCAATGATTTTGCATAATATTAGGAGACTTAAACTGTTAGTTTGCACGAAACATTAAGTTTTATGTGCTCAAATGAGTAGTTTGGTTGCGTTCGAACTTGCTAATAGCGATCTAGTGATAGAGCGATACTATCTTTGTAGGCGAATTTCAGGAATACCAATGTATTCCAAATGGAAATCAAATTGTACATGTTCAGTATACTCGTATTTACTCTAATAAAATATATATATATTAAAAAAATAAGAGCAACTTAATATTTACTTCTTATTATATCAGCTACATGTCAGTGAAAGTCCCGTCAAAATCAGTCCAGCCGTTTTAGAGATAAGCCGGAACAAACAAACAAACAGACAGACAGGCACAAAAATTATAAACTATTATTTTGGTATATGTACCGTATATATATTCATATGAATGTAGTAAAAAGCGGTTATTGTTATATTACAAACTGACTCCAGTTTTATTTAGTAGTAGGTATATTGTTCTAATTTATTAAACTATTATCTAAAATGTATTATATACATAGTTTTGTAAAGTGAATTGTTAATTTTAGTTTCAATGTAGCTTTTAATAATTCACTTTACACACATTTTCATTCAATTGATAATTTATCTTTCTTTATTTCATTTGTATTTTTTTTCAAAGTTCGCTAATGACATGACTAAGCTATTTAAAAAAATATTTAGGCATTAGCCCACCATGCTGGAGTGGGACGGTGATCTCACTATATACACTATGAGTGAGTGATTTTAATTTCACCGCTCTTTGCGTAAACTATGGAGTATAAACCCAAAGAGAACCAACTAAGTAAGGTGGCGCCACAGTAGCAATTGGAAGGATATATAATAATATAAAGAGCACAATAAAGTTTTAAATTAGAAATATTTAATAAAAAAGAATAATAATAATTTCTGTTTTGTCACTATTATAGTTATAGTTGAGATTTCAAATACTGCAGGTTTTTTACTACACAAATCATGAATAGTACTAAATTTTAAAACCTACTTAACTCTGCTTAAAAACTGCTATGCTTATATCATTTCCACTTGCTATAGTAGAGACAATAATTTACTGTTTACAGGTGGACACTTTGAATTTTTGAGTTCCGCCTCTCAACACTCTAAAAGTAAGAATTTAGGCGTACAGAGAACAGAGTCCTGTTCTGTCATCTAGTTTCTTGTAAAAAATCTCGAAATTTTGTTATATTTAAGGTAAACTATATTCAAACGCGATCGCTATTACACATAAGAAATGTAAATCGTCTTTGAATGATATAGATTAGAAATTCTTGTTGATTTTATATCCATAAGTGTTATACAATTTCTATATAATTTATGTATACTTTTATGTTTTTTAAATTTTTTAATATTACAAACCTCAAGATTAGATTGGCTTGTTTGATTAAAAGCTCCAATCTCGGGAAAAAATACTTTTTTTCAATTTGAACTAATTTGCTTTGCTGTGTTGAATAGGCCATTTATCGAAGAAAATATTGCAATATTAAAATTTATATATCACTACCGTAGAATAAATTTATTTCATGAACCGTCGTGGCGGAGAAGCACAGTGCTCGCCTGTAAACGTGACGGTTTTGTGGGTTCGATTCCCACGCGGAGATAATGAATTATTTTATATTTTCATTTACTTCGCTCTGGTAACAAGACAAAGCGCGGCGTTGAGTTACGCCACTCAACAATGTCTCGAGAGTCAGAAAGCGGCGATCGGAGTCTATCTACCTAAAGAAAAACAAAAGAATTTTCGTTCCAGCAATATCGCGTTTATGCTGCAAATTGAAAATAGCAATAAAGAAAACTTGCTAAATGAAATGTTACTTCCGTAACGACTTCTCGTAATTAATATCCGTGGGTAATTGTGGGGAATAGATCCGCTGTAGGGTTAATGGGTAGAGACATGGAAGGCGTAAACGTTCTTGTACCGCAACGTAAATTGTATTTACTAAACAATTTTAATTATATCTTGCCTCCCAGATATGATAGTTTCAATTTTTGTTGTAATTACAATATAAACGAAAACCATGAGGATTCTCTTCGTCAGCTTCGTTCGTCCTCATGGGTTACAGTTGTGAGTTCATAATCTGGACTCGGGATAAGATCAACAAGTATTATTTTACCTCTTAACAAAATAGAATTTTGCCACTAGACATAAAATCGCTGTAAGTGATAACGGAGAGTTTTTTGTTTAGTTACTCTGCAATAAATGAAACCTTAAAGATAAAAAAGAGTGCTCAGCCCATTAAATACATATCTATACAATGTTATTTGCAAATGCGACCACTCTGTCTGTTTAATATGTCGGGTATTAATTTATAAGGTCTTTTAGGTAAGTCTTTTTTTAATTTATGTTTAGGAAATATTATGGTTTATCAGTTATATAACATATTTCGGTCTAGAATTAATTTACGAGATTCTTAAGTAAATATTTTAGTTCAGTCTTGTTGTGGCTTTTTAGACTTTGTCTCAAAAAAATTATGGTCACGTGAAAAGCAGGTTGAATGAAAAATGAAATGAATGGAAAGTCATAACAGTAAATAATGAACAGTTTGAATATATATTTGTCTATGCATCCATGCTTTAAACAATGTATTTGAGTTAAGTAACAGCGAATTTTTTTAGTCTTACTATAGTATATATTTATATACCTTATTGCACAAAAACATAATAAGCAGATAATACAGTAATAAAGCTTGCAAAGGTGGACTTATCTCTAACAGAGAATTCTTCCAGCCAACCTGTGGAAGTAGCAATAGTAAAAATAGCGGGGCGACAAACATGCGCAATACAAATGTACATTTAAATTTATTTTATAAATACACACATACATATACCCATATACAAATAAACATACATACATATACCCATATACAAATAAACATACATACATACATACATACATACATACATACATATACACATATATATTATTACATATATAGTATAGTATTTGTATTTTTGAAAGCAACAGTGGATGTTTCAGAAGGCTATATGTGTAGTTAATATTAACTTTCAAGTTACAGGAACAATATTTAACTAGTGACCATATTGACATCCATTAGAAACTGCTATAAATAACAATCTCTAACAATTTTATGTATCTAGAATCACGGTAACACCCATGTATAGCTTTTACAAAGAAAATCACCTACTTATAAAACGTTTTGTTAAAGTACTTATTTAAGTTTCCCAGACTTTTATCAGTCATCTGAAACCAAAAGCTACTACATAGATGCTATATATACTATTTTTCGGCTCATGACTACTCAAAATACTTCTAAGGGGTTCCGTACCTAAAAGGTAAAAACGGGACCCTATTACAAGGCTGTCTGTCTGTCACCATTACCACTGTATCTCATAAACCGTGATAGCTAGAAAGCTGAAAATTTTACTGATTATGTATTTCCGTCGTCGCTATAACCACAGATACTAAAAAAGATATATATCTCGTCAGCGGAATACCTATAATCATAAAATACATACGGAACCCTCGGTGCGCGAATACTGATCGCTCTCGTTTATGTAAGAGTTATTTGCATTTTGAGTTAAAATTGAGACTATAAATAACAAATAGTTGTAGACTGCTTGTAAATAAATGTCACAACTTTACACATAAATAAATGTCGTGTTGTTTGTTTTACACCAACCATGACTTTAGAATTTATTTAATACGAGTATCGTGTGTTTTTACTATTACAAAAAAATTTTGTTATTTAGTATGAAAAATATATAATTCTTTTTAAAACTTGAATACTCAGAATAGATTAAAATATATATATATATATATATATATATATATATATATATATATATATATATATATAAATCACCGCAAAAAGTCTACGCAAACAAATCTTCACTTTTCGTATTCAACAGGAGCATCTGAATATACTAAAGGACAATGCTCCACGGGCAGACCCTGCAAAGTTGGAACAGCTATTATCCGCTGCCTACGCTCTAATCAGTCCTGAGTTACAACAAATCAGCTTGCCTGATTTCCCTGTGGACAATTTGAATGCAGCTGCACTAATACTGGTAAGTCTAGTTATAAATCTACTTCAAATAAATTATCCTATAGGTTATCCTATAGGTAATGCCTCTGAAATGAACGAAACTGTAGAACAAACTGATGTAGATAAATAGATAGATAGATAAAAGGAAGAAAATAAATATACAACAATATTAAAACAAACATACAGACAAAAATATTTTACGATTCACGTAAAGGTAGTACAAAGGCGACCTTATCACTAATAATGATCTCTTATAGGTAACCTAAGCTATGAAAAATCAGAAGTGTTGTCACTTTTGTAGTGCATAAAAGGAGAAAACTAAAAACAAATAAAATAGAATAAATATATAAAATACATCCATATATACATACTATAATAAATATAGTAGATAAAAATTACACATACAAATATGATATATACATAAATAGGTATATCTAACATATAAATTATAATTATTTTGTTTGCATTGTTTGTTTCGAATGCCGAATATAAGGTGGTAAATCTCTTGGAATTATTTGAATCTTTTGTAGAATATTCTATTCATCATCAAGATTGCTACTGAAACTAACTACAGTTAAAGTTTCAAAATTATTGCGCAATAAAATAATTCTAGAACAAATTATAAATACATTTACAAGCAAACATTTCCACAATCATTTAGTGACTAAACTATATAGATTAATTTGACTTGACCTTGGGATTAGGTGACGACGAGTTCGCGTGAACCAAAACTATGGCATTAGACATCAAGGACACGTGAGTGGTGGGTGAGATGACACGCACGTAACACATAAAATATATCAGTTTATAGCCTCTTCACCGTTCTATGATGACAGTTTAACTGTCTACCGAAAGCACTTCATATTATAAATTTATATGGTCTTTTGTTTAGCTCTTTTATGGTGTAGCCAAAGAAACATGAATGTTCTGTTTGTTTTTCCTATTTTTTTAAAACTTTTTTTGTAATTTCTGAATATTAATATATATATATATATATATATATATATATATATATATATATATATATATATATATATATATATCTATATATATAATATATATTGCATTGACATGAGTAAATATTTCGTCGCATTATATTTATCTAGCCTCGTAGCCATCTTGAATTCTTGAATTTAAGCTGAAAAAATAACATAGTTTGTATTATTTGAGTTACAATTTCTTTTATTATCACTTTTGGTACCAAGCGTTACAAATTATTAATAACTAGCGACCCGCCGCGACCGCTTCGCCCGCTTGAAGTACACGATGATTTATTTATCAAAGTGAATATTGCAGATAATAAATATACGTTATATGTTCTATAATATTGTAGTATATTTTTTTGCTCTATCATCAATAATTTCCGCAGCGCACGCGATGACAGATTTTTTATGACTAAATTTTTGACTCCTTGCGTTATATTATTGCGTTTTCATTAGGGTACCTTATTTTTTTTTAAATGTATTATATCCTATCTCATTCAGTGAGGGTGCAGCTTTCTAATGGTGAAAGAATTTTTGAAATCGGTTGAGTAATTTTTGTTTGAAAATATTAGAAACATACATACAAAAACAGAAATCTTCCTCTTTGTAATATTAGTTTAGATATAATTAATCATTCCCGACCCACTACTATCGTGCTTCTTCAGTCTGGCGCTGTGCCACTGCACCATGGCGGCCTCTATGGCTACATTTTAATATTATAATTTAAGCAACTATTAATTGACACGTTATAAGTAAAGAATATTGTTCCAGGAACGTAATCCAAGTGTACCAATACACAAACTTTTATACTTGTTATATCCTTACAATACAATATTATCAAGAGACCACGTAAAGAATGTAGAAGGTGTATTGAATAACTTAAAATTGGACACCAAACCACAATGGAGAATAGCTTTAAATAATATAAAAATAAGTAGTGACCAAGCTGTCGTGAATATGGAGATTAATGGTGAAACATCCCAATTTCTTGCCTCGTGTGGAGGGAAGGCGAGTAAGGCAGAGAAAAAGGGATTTGTGAAGACGGAATATCAAACTCAACTCTTGAACGAGTCGCTTTTGAGTCATAGTGTCGGTGATTTTTGTATTATTGGTAGTTTTCATACGATTGTTGTCAATATTTTTTCTTGCAATTTTTTGGTCCCTGTATCATAACGAATACAGAAGGCAGAGGTATCTTAAATAGTAATCTTATGTGGTTTCTACCTTCTGTCAAATTAGAAACAATGGGTAGAGGAACCTAATGCTATGTTAGTCTAATTAGTTGAAAGTTTTGTAGTATATATATATATATATATATATATATATATATATATATATTATATATATATATATATATATATATATATATATATACTTCTGTTTATTTTATAGTTAAAATCTATGATTTTCTTTTAGGTCCAAAAGGCTGCGGTAAAAGCCTTCTTGTTTCCCAATTAGCTTCACTACTAGGTTATACTATAGAGCCCATAGTTCTGTACCAAGATATGACAGCCAGAGATCTGATCCAACAAAGAACGACATTAGAAAATGGGGACACAGTTTGGAAGAATTCAGCTTTAGTCGAAGCTGCTCTAAAAGGTCATCTGGCAGTTTTGGATGGCTTGCACAGAATACATGCTAGTACTTTAGCTGTTTTGCATAGGTGAGAGCGTTTTATCTACTTTATTTAAGATTTTAGGGTATTGTGAAGAACCACAGAATGTTCTGCTACATTAAATATACATTTATATAAAATTATTGTTCCTCAAAGATCATGGTTTCTTTTTAGTTTATGAATGATTTTATTATGGATAATATATTAATTTGGATTGATCAACTTATTAAATACATAAATTGATCATGTCAAGGTAAATTTTATACATATTTAAATTGTATTTCGATATAACAGGCCTGATTATAGACACGATAGTTGTGGATTAGTAGCTTCGGGAGAGAATTATTTTCATTCCCCGCTCTGGTAGATATAGATCGGTATTTAGCTCCTCCACTCAAAGTCAATCTACAATATCACGAAATTCTAGCGGAAAGTAGAGAACCATTGTTCTGTTCCCACCTATAAGCGAGATAGAGCGTGATGTTAAAAATTGATGAGATTAATTACTATATATTATTTTATTCTTTCTTTTTACTTGAAGTTAAGTATTAGTTAAGGTTATCTTTTGGTGCTTCACGTGGTGCGTGTATATATAGAAAGAAATATATTCGGCCGTGTGTCATAACTTACACAAATAGTTAGGTCTTTGGTATAAATATTGCCAAAATATTCATACCAAGAACCTAACTCTTATATAATATTTTACACAGTGCACTTTAGATAGCCCAGTTTACTAGCTTTGCGTGTTTGTTTTTATAGAAGTGACTTGACTGTGTGATAATCTTTTTGTTCATTTTTGTATTTTAGATTTATGTTTCTTTGTAATTTGGTTTTATTTATGGTTTCACTTTATTATACTTAATATACTTTCTTTATCACTTGTCATATACAAGCTAATTACAAGAAATAGGCAGGATCTATTTTATTTCTCTATTTAACGTGTAAACAAAGATTTTGCGTTCAAGTTTATATGAAAGATTTCGTTCCTTGGATCGAATTACTTGAATATTCATTTGTAAAACTCTTTAATACATATAATAAAATGTGTTGTCTCATATTTTTTTGTTTATCCTCAAACTGTGTGAATCTTAGCAATATTGATCACATACGACACAGGTGAACTCGGCCGCAGTAGCTAGTGAGAAATATAAAAAAAGGCCATTACGAAAATAACGTTAAAATACTTAATCAATAGTAAATTAACCAAATAAAGAAAATTAGGTTCTGTATGTTATAATAATAAAAATGGTATGATAAGTCATACAATGTCTGACATTCGAAATTTTTGCACATTTTAAATAAAAAGCTTTTACCGAATTATTACCAAACACTTTGCAGGATATACCGTGTGTAATGCAAAGTGTTTGAAACTTCAGTTTTCTAAAAAAATAACTATACAAAAATGTAAACGATGACTTTTGATCCACAGGCTAGTTCACGATAGAGAGTTGCAGCTTCACGACGGTACTAGACTCTTAAGACATGACAGATTCGACGAGCTATTGTCGTCTGGATTATCTGAAAATGATTTAGAACTAAGTGGAGTTAAAAGGATACATCCTGCTTTTAGGTGTGTTGACATATTATTAAGTTGTATATTTTTCTATTAGGCCTTAGACTTTAAATCTTAATTCCTATTTTAAAAAGTGTTAAATTAAAATTCGAACTTTAAAAAGTTGAAAAAATTGAAGTGTGTACAAAAACAGGTGGACCGTGTCCACCCCACTATTGCGTGGTGCCAACCCCAGAAATGTTAATTACAATAAATAAAGTTAAATACATAATTGACACGATTAGGGCACAGCTTTAGTTTTTTCTTCTTTTTAGAATACATTTATTAATTTGCTTGCTGAGAAGCTTGAGATGTACATATATTCTATCGATATACCCTGCTATTTGCGGCATAAAAGCGTGAAGTTAAAAAAGACAAAACAAATATGAAATCATTAAAAAATATTACATATATACTTCTTTAAATTTTTTTTTGATATTTTATATTTATACAGCAGGATAAGTGTGCGACTCGATTATACATCTAAAAAAAAGATTATAAAAACTAAAAGACTAACAAGACAACTAAGAAAAACTAAATTCGAAAAATATAAAAAAAATAAATTTATTGGGACTTATATAAGATTACTAAATTATTAATTTTTCATTCTAATTATAGAATAATAGCGTTAGCGGAACCACCTGTCATAGGCAGCGGTCAACAATGGCTGTCACCGGAAATACTGAGTCTGTTCATATTCCACGAGATGAGGAATTTGAGTAAAGAAGAGGAAATGTTCATTATTAAATCTTTGGTATGTATTTTTGTTATTGTCGGGATAGAAAAGTATTTTTTTTCTTTATATTAAGGCGCACAAGTCCGTTTCGTGTTCATTTTTCAGGAAAACATAATAAAAAAGCAAAAGCAAGCAAATAATATTTCAATGAAATTTTATATTTGTTTACAAAAGTAAACATTCATAAATATAGCGAGATTAATTGTGAATTCGATCCCAAAATCCCTCCTTGAAGCATGGAATGATTTCCAATTCTTCGTTCTTTTCAAAAGAAATCAAGAAGTTGAATGCCAGAGAACCGAGTATCTTGACTCCCCTGCTATTTGAGCGATTGAGCACTAAACCAATCGAAAGATCTTATTTTTTTTACTGGCATGTATAGACCAGAAATCACTTGACGTTGTGCGCCTATTTTGGGTCCTAAATAAAAAAAAAAGTTATGGCTCTAATTAAATTTTTACTATAGTCACCTAATTATTTTGATTTCAATTAAAAATAAATATAAATAAATGTTTACATTTCAGTATGGGGATATCTCAGATCCGTTACATTCTATAATAGAATTAGCAGATCAGTTAAGGAAATCTCAGGATAGTACACTAAAAAATCTATCTTCATCGCTATCAACAAGACAACTATTGCGTATTTCAAGCAGAATGGCTAAATATCCAGCAGATTCCGCTTACGAGACCATACAAAGAACATTTTTAGCCAAATTCTTACCTAATTTGGCGAGACGGGCGTTAGAAAGCGCTGGCAACCAAATTGGAATACAACAATCACAAAGATTCGGACTGTTTAATAATCAATCAAAAAAAGTTGAATGTTCCGTACAAAATGGCATTCTAAAAATTGGGAACACAAGTACAAATGTATTTAAAACGAATGCTTTAACTAAAGTGCCAGACATCCTGTTTTATGATGTACCACAGCACATCGCCTTATTAGAATGGCTTTTACAGGACTTTCTATTAGGCAACCATTTATTATTAGTCGGCAATCAAGGTGTGGGAAAGAACAAAATAGCGGACAGATTACTTCAACTACTAAATAGACCGAGAGAATATATCCAATTACACAGAGATACTACAGTACAATCGTTAACTGTACAGCCAAATGTTAAAGATGGAATAGTTATTTACGAAGATTCACCATTAGTGAAAGCGGTTAAAAATGGCCACGTTTTAGTTGTGGATGAAGCGGATAAAGCTCCCACACACGTTACGTGTATTTTAAAGACGTTGGTGGAAAATGGGGAAATGATTTTGAGCGATGGAAGGAGGATAGTGCCTAAAGATATGATTGAGGAGTCTGGTGGGGATGTGGCTAGTTTTATACCAGTCCATGATGACTTTAGGATGATTGTGCTTGCCAACAGGCCGGGATTCCCGTTCTTGGGCAATGATTTCTTTGCTTCATTGGGTATGTTTTATTATTTCAATATGTAACTTTTAAGAAAAAAGTAACTAGCTTCATTGCATTCGCCTTTTCACTTTCTCCCAAAATTTAAGATCACTCAGTAGTAAAGCGAATACAAGTTACCACTTATAACAAAAATTCATGTTATTAAACCATTTAAAAATAAATTATTTTTTAATATTTTTTTTGTACTATTGCGATCGGTATTATATAATATAAAAATCAGGCCTTTCTAACAAAATGGCAGTAACATGCGTGGCGATTGCTACCAGTCATTTTAAATTATAAATGCCGACTGGCCACTAATACGATTTTGTTTTAGTTATAATTGTATATTAAAACACTCCAAGCCCAGGCCGACGTTATCCTGCCCGGAAAGAAGTGTCGCTATATTAATATACATATGTTATAGTTTAGTAAATCTCTTACAATCTGTTACACGTCGACCACAGTGCCACAAGTTTTATTAAACATTCGGCGAACTAATTGAAATTTTGAACCAATTGAAACAAAATTTTATTCAAATTAGTTCAGCCAAGCTTAGGTGTAGGACAAGTAGAGTTATAACACTCACGTACAGCTGAATTATATATATAAAATAATACGTTCCCATACAAAACACAAACGTTCCTTTTTTTTCCTTTTCAGGAGACCTCTTTTCATGCCACGCAGTAGACAATCCATCTATAGAGTCAGAAATGGAACTTCTCCGTTCCTATGGACCGGATGTACCTGAAGATGTGATGAAGAAGTTGGTCCAAGCTTTCGCTATGCTACGGGATATGGCAGACCAGGGTCAATTGACTTATCCATATTCCACGAGAGAACTAGTGAATATTGTTAAGCATTTGCAGGTGAATATAAATAGAATAGCAGATATATTTTTGGTGTTCTGGTTTTCTGATTACTCGCTTAATGTGATGATTGTGGGTCTAATCCCCATTTGGAGGAATATCTTTTTATCATTTCCGCTGGTATAACGCGCAGTGTCTTTTCCTTAATTCTATCGGGAAGCTGAGAACGGAGTGTCTAAACACACTGATCTATGTCCTGTCTAATCAGGCCGGAAAAGACTAACAAATTCACAAATATTAAGTGAATATTCTAAATAACTACACAATAGACATATTATAATAAAAAAAATATATTAGCAAGATAGTTTATTTAGATATAAATTTCAGGCTAAGAATATATAAAAGAATTACTTCGTAATGTTATTGCTAACCATTAATATCGAATTTAAGACATTATAAACAATACTCATATTTTTTAAAGAAATATCCAGAAGAAGATCTAGCTACAGCAATAGGTAACGTGTTCGATTTCGATCGCTACAGCAAGGATATGGCGGACACGTTATTAGAAGTCCTACATTCAAGTGGATTACCCACTGAGGGGGTTTTGGAAGGGAGGTCCAACGAAGCGTTAAAGAAAATACAGATGACCATTGAAAGGACTAGTGGGTAAGTCAATGCCAAATATAAAACGAATCTTCTCAGCAAGATCTTAATATTTGATAAGAAATAACACCGCACTCAGATATATCAATTAGAATTTAACTAAGATTTACATATTTTCCTCCAGTATATAGAATATATATGTATTAAAGACTAAATTATTTTAAATTATCACGATAACACAGTGAAAAAAAAGGGAAAAATAATACTATAAATGGAACAAACAATAATGAAATATTATATTAAGTAACGTTCAGAGGCGAAGTATGCCCACCTTCATAGCATATTATATTAGCCTTTCAGCATTTTTTTTAAAATTTCATTTTAAAAAATCCATTTCAGCAAAGACGTATCATCCCCAAAGCATGGTAAGGAAGATCCCGACAACCAGCCCCATGTGGGTGGCAACACGTGGGCGGGAGGCACGGGGGGGCGTGACACCGCGGGGCTCGGCGGCAAGGGGGGGCCTTACAGGCTGGACAAGGGCCACGACGTGCATCAGGTATGTGTATATTTTACTACTAATCTATTTCCCGTAATAAAAAGACCAATGTCAATAAACTTCGTTCTTTATTTGAGCGGTGAGGTGTCTAAATTCTTCAAATTGGTCTTTTGCCAATGCAGAGAAATGGAAAGGATTAAATATGTCCGAATTAAATATATTAGGTTATTTTGGGACTTAAAAATGCTAATACATCCTCAGCTACTCTGCTGTAGGAGATCTTTCACGGTATAAATTAATCATATTTACATTTTTTTTTCTTTAAAAAGAATCACAAACATTGTACGTACACGAGTACGGTCTGCGCCATGATGGAAGCGACATTTTTTTTATTTTTTTGTGTTATTATTATTCCTTATTACTTACAGCTATCAGATGCTGAAAAAGATGACATTCCGGAACACGTAAAGAAAGCAGCGCAGGAAATGAATAGAAAAGCTTTCGAAGAGAGACTGAAGGAGATCAAGATGAGTGAATATGATGCTAAGTTGTACGGCCAGTTCTTGAGAGCTGTTCAGCCACAGGTTTGTTCAAATTTGTATTTTTTTATTTCAACTTTATTCATAACAAAGTAGGCAGAGACATAGTGTCCAGCACTCACTTCTCTGCTTTTCGCCCTAATTTGAGACAGAGGCAAAGCTCAAAGTGCGGAATACAGCGTGAAGTCATATACGATTCTACTATATATGCACATATGTGTATACTGTATATGAGTGTATCGGAACGAAAAATAATAATAATATTATTTTGAAAATATAATTATTCTCAGATAGGCGCCCTCCGCGGAGTTCTGGCAGAGTTACAAGCTAAGAAGAAAGAAAGAAGCTGGAGCAGACATCAGACGAGCGGCGAACTGGACGATGGGAAGATAATTGAAGGTTTTTATTTTATTCACGTTATTCGATGTGTTTCTGTGCAGTCGAAGGATTTCTATATTTAATCGAACCCATGCTAGGCCAGGATTGTCAGTTGCGTGTTATTAAGAATTATTAAGAAGTTATTCGCCGCCACTGAAATTTTATAATACCGGTGTTCTTGATGTACTTTATCGTTCACCTGCATTTATTGCATGGTAATATTTTGTGTTAAACCTAATAAAATAAATAAATGTTTAAATATAAATTAGTTCTGATCAATTTCACATTTATCATACGAGTATATTTTAATGAGACACTTGTCAACTTACACAGTGCCATCTGTAAGTATGTTGTTTTTATCTGCAGCTGCATTTTTTAGTTGCAAATATATATGGACATGTCCTATGACACATGTCACATTCAAAATGCCCGAGATAACTCTGGTGCAGACCACAGGTGCAGTGGGTTATACTGAAACGATTAACGTAGTACATCAACATCATCATTATCATCACAGCCGTTGTTCCGCCCACTGCTGGACAGGCCTATGGCCTTCCCTAAGGATATCCATGACGATCGGTCCCGCGCTACCCGCATCCTGTGACTTCGAGCGATGTCGGTAACTTGTTCTCCTAACGTAGTACATTATAGTCCATATCTTCACTCGGTAAATGGACGCTCTCATAAAGAAAAAGAATTGATTGCTAATCAGAACTTTCCGAGATTAGCGCATCCAAATAAACATACTGTTTAATTTTATAATATTAGTATAGATGAATAGTGTCGTTACACAATTTGTTTCTTTTTCAGGCTTAACAGGAGAAAGATCGATATACAGACGTAGAACGGAACAGGAGCCCCCTCCCGGATCTCCCCCCGACAAGCCGAAGAGATTACGACTAGTATTAGATGTATCTGGCAGCATGTACAGGTAAGTTATTATTGCAATTCATTAAAAAAAATCTTTTGCCTAAAATTACAAGAGAATGGACTAAAAAAAAATGTTTAAAGGTGCTGAGCAACCTCCCTCTCTCATCAAACCCTGCACCTGCTACACTAAAACACTTCATTCTTAACTTTCCGCCCAATGTTCGAGAACTCAATGCGCTTTGTTTACCAGAGTGTGGAAATGAAAATAATTTACATATAAACAACAAACATACACCCGAGCGGTGATCGAACCCAAAATCATTGCGCTTACAGCCAGTCGTTGTACCACTGCGCAACGACATTGACAATTTAATATTTTTAGTATACATTTTTTACTAGGTTCAATTCGTACGATGGCCGTCTAGAACGTTCCATGGAAGCTGTAGTCCTTATCACGGAGGCGCTCAAAGGGTACGAGGCACGCATCCGCTATGACATGTACGCGCACTCCGGAGAGGAACATGCCCTGGAACTGGTTCGAGTGGACAGACCTCCTACTGATGAGAAGCAACGATTGCAGGTGGGTCTCCTGAAATGTAGGATGTGGACGTTTGTGGACTTCCAGTTTGTGGTATTCATCTCGAAAGTGTCCCTGGACTTCAATTTTGTGTTTTATTTATGTTATAAGTATAATTTTGTTTGTTCTAAAGTGACTCTCATGAAGAATCCGTTGTAAAATCTTTTTTTGCAAAATGGTGACAGTAAAAGTTGTATTGAATATCCTTATTGTATTCAAATAGGGTCATATATAATTTACATTTGAAAATAATATTGCAGTCCTTCTTAAATTTATACAAGGTCCTGTCAATAAAAAGATATGATCAGCTAACAAAAAAAGGCGAAATAGTCACGAGTGTGGTGTGTTTTATATTATATAATATTATACTTGTGAAAGTTTGTGAGGGAGAGCAATTGATGTTTGTTCCGGTTTGACGGGACGGACATAGATGCAACTTTGCAATAATATAGCTTATATGTACATCAGAATAATTATCATAAATTGATATATTGATATATTATTCTAATATAATATTATTAATTATTCTAATATATTATTCTATAATAATTGAATGCATGTCCAGATAATCCGTACGATGCACGCCCATGCCCAATTCTGCTGGTCGGGCGACAATACACTAGCTGCCGCCAAACATGCCATCTCTACACTCGCCAATGAAGACGCAGATGAAGCTATCGTCCTTATACTGTCCGATGCTAATTTACGACGGTGAGTGTGATTCTATGAATATTTGCTATGGCCATGTCATAATTTTTATGTGTGGATCATCATTGGAGAAAGACAATTTAATTTTTGTCCGGGAAATTTTGTATTTTTTCATTTTTCCGCTCTGTGAGACAAAACACGGCGTTGACTTCCGCCACTTGACGCGCAATGCCTTGGATTCTGTAGGTAAATTGAGAATGGAAAGTCTCAACACCAGACTCTCTCTAACTACTATGCTATGCGGAATACGACGTGAACTTAACTTTAATCTCTAAAGTTATAACTTTGATGATTACATATAAAAACTTTGAAGCTCTTCCGTAAAAAAGGATAAGCGATGTAAGTTAATGTTGTAATAATAATTTTGTTTTAGATACGGTATACCACCAGAACAGCTGGGGACTATTCTGACATCCGATCCAAGAGTACAGGCCCACGCTATATTCATAGGTAGTTTAGGAGATGAAGCTAATATGTAAGTATACAATATAAGACACCTCTCGTTTACACTATAGAATCGTTCCGAAGAGGCTATCTTCTAACATGGCGATAATGCCATCCACATCCCAACTACTAGGGTACTCCTCGATATGAAGCATTTTATGTAGTCTGTAGTATTATGTAGTAGTATGTAGTCTTTTTTGTATTTTCAATACAAAAAAGACTACATAAATTATTATTTTTTCTTTTCTTTTCCTTCTAGGCTTCTCCGCAAATTACCAGTGGGTCACGGCCACGTGTGCATGGACGTCGCATCGCTACCTCATATTATGCAACAGATTTTTGCATCTTCACTTCTACAAAATTCCTAGAATATCCATTGTTACTTATACAACGGACATTACAATAAAATTATATATATATACATATATATATATATATATATATATATATATATATATATATATATATATATATATATATATATATATATATATATATATATATATATATATATATATATATATATATATATATATATATATATATAACCCAAAAGCTTATAGATGATAGAAAATTAATTAATGTATAATAAATATACATGTACATGTATTTGTCGAATATTTGTCAAATATTCCATATTTTACATTTCATTTTGTTTATGATAATTGATAATTTTATATACCAATGACTAACTCGTGTAATTAGATCAAAACTTACTTTTGATTTTTGTTACATTTTGCCAAATTTACAAATATTTAAACAATTTTATAATTTATTTAATTAGATAGTAATACGAATGTATTGTTTCAATTGTGTATATAAATATAAAATTTCTTTATGAAATATATAAATATAGGTCACTATGTCTTAACATTTTCACATCCCTCATCTACTTTAATGAAGTACAGTGTAAGAACAATTAAGCTGAATAGATTGTTTGTTGAATACTAAACTCAGGAATTAGTTTGGTTCGAAATAATATTTTTGTGTCTTCATTAAGCTATATAGCCTATAGGCTATATAGCTTATAAGCTATATAGCCTATAGGCTATATAATATTATATTTTCTTATATTTCAAGTAAGTTATTTTACTATGGTCACAATTAGAAACAGCAGATCAGTAAGTAGTCTTTATGATGTCGAAGATAATTATATCGACCATATCTATATATGTATGTATGTTTGTATGTAAATAAAAATTATATAGTGTTTTGTTATTGTTTTTTTTAATATAATAGGTACAATTGTATTTTTTATACACAAAACTTTACAAACTAGTGAAATATATTTTATAAAATCATCAATTAGTTTTATTTAAAATTTACTTTTTTAATAATGAAATTATTCATAATAATTTTAATTGCAAAAAGCATAACTTATTCTTCCTGGTTTTTTATTCATGACTTATACACATATATTTAACATAATCATACTTATGGCGAAAATGTTCGACAGTTAAACAATAAAACACCATATCCTCATAACCACCACCAAAAACCTAATATTTCTATATTTATTAATTTAAAAAACATTAAATAGTAAATTGTATGAATGTTGCTTATAAAAATATATAAGTTTCATTTTTAAGCTTTTTATCATTAAATATGCTAATCCTTTGAGTAAAAATTTAATTCATTATTTATTATTATTGCTACGGTAACGGCGGGGCAAGGGGTGCGAGAATCACCGGGTACGAGCCGGCTACCACCAACGACTCGACCTGGCAACATATAACACACTGAGGACCGATGCGAAGTTAGCAGAGTTGGAAGAAGCTGTTAGTAAGTTACATTGGGATATTATTGGGCTATATGAAGTCCGAAAGAGAGGAGGGAGGACACGGTAATACTGAATTCCGGTAACTTGCTATACTACCGGAAGGGCGACCAACAGTCCCTAGGTGGTGTCGGGTATATCGTCCACAAGACCCTCGTCAACAACGTGGTTACTGTCGAAAGTATGTCGAATAAGATAGAGTACCTTATACTCAGATTATCAAAACTATATTTGTTGAATGTCATACAAGTTTACGCTCCGACCTCGGCACAGCCCAGATGACAAAGTGGAGGCTATGTATGACGATATTTCTAAAGCCATGCATAGCTACAAAACTCACTATACAGTTGTGATGGGGGACTTCAACGCATGGTTGGGGAAAAGTTAAAAATGGGACAATTTGGAATTGGGCAACGGAACGCCAGAGGCCAAATGTTGAGCGATTTCATGGAGAAGGAGGGTCTCTACATGATGAATTACTTCTTCAGGAAACCTCAACATCGGAAGTGGGCCTGGATGAGTCCGGATGGTAATATCAAAAACGAGATAGATTTTATCGTGTCAACGAAGAGGCAAATATTCAATGATGTCTCTGTGATCAATAACGTTAAAACAGGAAGCGATCACCGACTTGTTCGAGGCACATTGAATATAAACATTAAGCTCGAAAGGTCTCGAATGATAAAGTCAAAACTCCGAGAGCTTTCAACTCGAACTTCAAAACCGCTTTCGAAGCCCTTGAGAACAGCGTAGATGTGAACGATTTAAACAACAAGATGGAAGATACAATCCGTACAGTAGGGTCGAAGTTTTTCAAAACCCACCGTACCAAAATAAAGAAGAGACGAGACACTGCGACTAGACACTGAGAAGAACAGACGAGACACTGCGACTCATGGAACAGAGACGCGAGATGAAGCTACAGGACTCAGAAGATGCCAATCGTTATAGGCAACTAAATAGGCAGAACTTAATACAAATCGTAATAAAGAGGCTATTGAGCGAAACCAGGGCTCTAAGGTGTTCGCAAAAGATCTGCCTATTAGGCAAAGCCAACTGATGAGGTTTCTGATGAGAATTGTTTCGAGCAGGTCTGAAATTTTGAGGGAGATAGAGAGCTTCTATGAAAAATTGTACTCCGCGCTAGCACCAGATGATATCTTGGCTAAATATACCAGAGCCAAGCTTACCCGACACTAAACCGAAAATATCCCGGACGTCAACCTATCTGGCTACTAAACAACATAAAAACAAGACTTTTGAGAGCGGGCGGCAAGCCGATACTTCAGTCCTCCAGAATCTCTTTAATTCCGTCATCTTTGAAGGGATAACGCCAAAAGCATGGAGAGAAGGTAAGGTTGTTCTGTTTTTCAAAAAGGGTGATAAAACACTTCGGGGAAATTAAATTAAAAAAAAAATAAAAAGCTTGATTGGAAGCAATTCTGGAGAGTTAATAATTCTGGGTATCGATACCGGTACCTATCGCATGCTAATCGAGCGCTCTACCATTTGAACAACGCCTCCTGACGTCACAGTAGCAAAATTTTATTAAGACTACGCAACATTTCGTTAGTACACGTTACTTTTTTAAGCGTTGTAACTTAAATAATTTTCTCTTGAACTTTTTATAAAGTTTAAATTTTTTTTAAAAGGAAGCTTTTGTTTAAGAGTACCAATAAAGTACTATGAATTTGCATCCAAATTAAGCACGTATACAACATTTCAGATCATTTATTTACATTGGACAAAACTAAAGCTTTTAAATTGAATTGTAAGATATAGAGGTACGTGTAGAGCAAATTTAGTTTTTTGAATGACAAAAAGTTAATAATAATTTAAAAACAAACGTAAACAAATAAAAATATTTCAATTTTACCTTATCTTTATTTAAATATATAAATTTTATCTTTTAACCAAACTAACTAGTCAATTCTACAGAATATATTTGAACAATATCAAATGTTATAGGAATCTGCACCCGATCGCGATACCTCTCGCATACTAAGCGAGCGCTCTACCATCTGAGCTACGCCCCCTCGTAGCGGAGGGCGTAGTAGTAGCGTAGTGTCTACATCTTATAAAGACAATTATTGTCATCATGTCTCATTAGATTATCCGGAGTACGTTACGTTAGTAAGTAACAAGTACGTTAGTAAGTAAAAGCTCTATCAAAATATATATGTATATTGTATGTACACTACATTAGGCATATATTAGGCATACACTAGATGTAAAATTGCGTAAAATCTTATAAGTCGTAAGTAACTTATATACGATGTAGAGCAATATGATATCAAAATAATGTAAGCCGAATGAAAAAAATTTCATTTATTCCGTAATTCCTCGTTTTTACATTCATTATACCTCTGGCGCAGTGGTATAACATCTGACAGTAAACGGGACAGTTGTAGGTTCGATTCCCATTGGATTCCAATTATTATTATTTTCCTCTCTCTGGTAACAGTTAAAGTTCCGCACTCAATACGCATTTTCTCTGAAGGCAGAAAGCTGGTCATGGTAAATCGTATATGTGAATTATTATTTACATACTTTACAACATATTTAACAGTATATAAATAGAGCAATATTATAAACGAAGTTACGAAACGTTGATGACAAAACTTCGTAACTTGGATATATTTTCAAAGAACATTAATTAAATCTATGTCGCTGAAGCTTCAAAAACTGAGCATTCCGAGCTTTGCTGAAATATCTTGATAAACATTTACTTTGGGATCAAGAACAATTTTAATAGAAGAAGATATTTTCGAATATACAAAAATAACTTAAAACCGGGCAATTTTATTTCCTACTAATTCTACATTACATTACTACATCATACAGTCTATTATTATCACAAGAACTGACTCTGCCTCTAAAATAAGAGGTTTCCGCCAAAGGTCAAGGTCACGCATATCGCATTCAGGGAGCGCTTCCTTAATTCGCAAACGGAATTTATCGCATGAGTTACCGGCCTAATAGCTTTACTTCTACTTTACTAGTAGTTACATGCAGAATTGTAGGATGATGATATATAGACCATACATCAACCAGCTGATAATTTATATTCAGAAAAAAGTATAAAACATTTTGATACAGAACTGTAAGAGTACTTAGAGTACTCAGTTAGTTCGTTGGAATGTAATTTGCCCTGAAATTGTCCCAAATAGAAATCAAACCCATTACCGCTATAGAGTACTCTGTGTATTAAATATTTTTTGTACACAAATGTTTATATGTTCACTCATTTATTATATTACGCAGGCAATGATCAGGTATTAAGAGAATAATTTACAGAGGACGTGCGCCAACAGAGCGGGCGTCGGAGACGATAAATCTTCAATTTGGCACGATTATTATGTGGTCTACTAATAGCTTTAATTTATTCAGCTTCAGTAATTTCTAACCGTATTTTATATATTATAGACATTACTAAGACTATTTTGGCTAACTGCACAGAATGGCGGACGGAATATCTTGTCACTAAGTTCTCTCAATCTACCTTGTGAGTGCTTGTGTGCAAGAAATGTGAATATAAAAAAAAGAGACCAACTGAAGTGTCTCTACCAATTTCATGATTATAGGTTAACAGACAGACAGATGGCCAAGAAAGTGATTCTATAAGGGTTCCGTTTTTTATGTTTTGACGTACAGAACCTTGGATACTATAACAAATTTTTGATATCATCATCGTGTATATGGATAAAATTATAAGTGTAAGCTTACAATATTCATTGGTTTATTCTACAGTAGAGTTAAAGTGTATAAAGTCTTAAAATTTGAAAAAAATTATCTGTACTCTGTACTTCATATTATAAAACGAAATTGAAGAATAAGTATGGTTGAACGCGCTTATCTCAGGAAATAGTACAAATTAAAAAATATTTTGAATTGGATCATCCATGAAGAAAAGCCATACCACGGTGTTCGTTTCGATGTAGCCCACTGAGCCAGCGGTGAGATTATCATTATTACGTGGCCGAAGCTACGGGTATGCAGCTAGTATGGTAAACTTGCGGTTTTCTTGCATAGTTTTATGACCCATTATACAAATTGGCATCCAAACGTTTAATCAGCGTTACGTGTTTATTGCGAAAATGGTTTTCAACGAAAGCCTTTTAAGCTAATAGAATAGAATATTGACTGCACGGTTTTATGAAAACACTTAATATATGCTCAATATTGATAACCTTCAGTTATAGTAAGAGATTCAATTTTTACTTTACATTTTTAATAAAAATATAGTTTTTGATACAATAAATGCTATTTAATTTTTTACTACTATTTTAATTAATACTTAAATTAATTGAAATCTAATGTAAAATAAATAGTAATAAAATTTTTTTTGTTAATAAGATATATTTAAAAACACTCAAACTGGATCAGAACTTATAAATCATCGCTTATCGCTGTCATTCGTAAATCACATTTCGTCTATATTAATACGTGAACCCCTTTTTACGAAAATTGCGCGGACGGAAGAGTATATGAGTATAAATTTGGTACACTTATAGTTTATGTGTAGGACAAGTGCAGAACGCTAATATTTTTCAATAATAATGCTATAATATACCATATGTTTAACTATATTAAACTTTTCTATAAAGTGACATAACTACACCTTGCTATGGCAACGCGTGTTTCACGTGTCAACGGATCCTCTAGTTTATAATAAAACAGTAAACAAGTATGTTAAATACTATTGCATTAATGTTTTTCACAAAAAAAAAAGGATAAGGAAACACTTATACTTTGCACACGCTAATCTCCGGAACTAATAAACGGCTTTAAGTGATTTGTTGAGTTGTACAGCTAATAAGCCTGGGCAACATAAAGGGTAACATTTGTTTTAGAAACTGGAACACCTGGTGTACAACCTTAAGTGACCAGGTAAATCATAAGAAATATAAAATAGATGCTTTAACAAAAGGTGTTCTGGATGATGAGCAGTTTCTGATGATGTCATATAAAAGAATTGAAGATCTGGAATATCTGGTGACATATCATGTATAACCTGAAGGATCAGCTAATAAAGTGATCAACTAATAAAGTGTAGATAAAGCGGGTGAAGCCGCGGGCGGGCTGCTAGTAATATATAAACAAAAACAATTCCCCTTACATTACTTTCTAGTAATGTTGTAAATGCCAAAGTTTCTACAAACTTAGAACTACAAAACGGATTTAGATGAAACTTTGCAGTAACATTCCATATATATAAGAATAACATATGAGCTACAATTTATTATGAACGAATGCAATTCACTTACTAGAAAATAAATGATAGAGTAAAACATTTAAGGAAAATATATAAAAATCTTTTTGATCAACATTAGTATCTTTAAATTATTCTGTACTACGGCGGTGTAAAGTAAGTTGTTATATTTCAGTTCTATTCAGTCCTTCTATAACGGCGCTCCGAGCGTGTCTGTTTTTTTTTTCTGTATTTCTAAATAATATTTCAAACTTCACAGTAGAACTTGAGATCCTTCACACGTTTTACATTGACCCTATTTCCTACGAGTTATTTTTGTTTCAATTTATAAAAATAATTTATCTACAAAAGGGCAATTTTTAACTTTAGTAAATTAATATCTATATAATTACAATTAGCAAATAAGCTTTGGGTATATATGTATAAGATTGGAAAATAAGAATACAAGCGTTTATAACTAACTGGCGAAAACATGACGTGCTGTACGGGTGTACATAGTAACATAGTGTGTGGTCAGTTATATTTCGTATTATTTTTATCCTATCTCTATAATTAAATTTAAAAATGTGTTAATTACTCTATTATTGATTTGCAACGGCTGAGCCTGTCTTAGCGACACTTTATTGCATTTATAGTATATTCCATTTATTATAACATAAAATTCATGCTAAAGTCAATTTCCGAACGTCAGTATTAAAAATATAAATTTATATTGTGTAAAATTGTGTATTGAATGACAAGACCCAAAGTTACTTAACTAAAACGGAGGCCATGTTTTAAATATGAAACCTCCTTAGGTTGAACTTTTAACCATTAAGAGCTTTAGCTGAGCCTAAATTATACTTTTAGGTAGAAACGTACAAAAATTTGCACTTCTTACCATCAACATGTTTGCCGCCATTACTATTATTACTATTATATTTATTTTAGTTATTGATATCTCTGTAAATATTATTACACGATATTCCACTAACCAAATATTATTTCTAAACTTGTTTATTATGCCAGAGAGAGAGAGAATGTTATTTTTATATATCAAAAGTTCAAAAATACATATGTATAGTCTAAAATTGTATACGTTTTATAATAAATTGTTCTATAGTTAGTATGGAAATGTAGAAGGATACTCGGTAAGCATTTTAATTTTCTCAGCAATAGGTCAAACTCGTGCGACTCAGCCTTGGCCCCATTCCTGGTTTCAATTGCTCTAATCCTGTCTAATGATTACGTTCAGGGTAAAGCGGAACTTTTCGATTCATTATTCTTTGTTTACGCTTAATGCCTTGCTGTCGAGTGCCCCATGAGAATTGTTGCTAGGTTGTTCTGATGGAATAAATAACTGTCTTATTCCTTTTGGAATTTTACTATCCTAGGATATCAGATTATTTTGTTTTTGTGGGTTTCTTGATCAGTAAAATTATATGAAATGTCAAAATACGTTTTATGTTTTTAAATTATTAATACAACACACCACGGACATGAGTATTTCGTGCTTTTGGTACACTTTTTTTTTCTATCTGTATTTGTTGTGATTTTGTATTTTATCTTTTTATTTGTAAGTATAATCAATTACATAACTGTGAACAACTAAATATTTTACACAATACTATATATTGGGTACCTTGAAGAGCCTTTCTTAATGATGTCAGTAGCAGAAGGTTGTTGTACAAAAGATTGTTTATTTGTTGAAGAAGTTCAGGTATTACTAGACATCAGATTCAGTTTGTCTATTGTTGTATTTTTTTTAAATGTTTCAAAAATTGGAAATATTAAAGAATATTATAAGGTAGTTCAATATATCAGGATATTTTTTAAAAGGAAGCTTACATTTAAATGTACCAATAAGGATGTATACCATAAATTTCCATCCAAATTAAGCATGTATACAATATTTCAGATAATTTATTTAGATTGGACCAAAATAAAGCTTTTAAATTGAATTGTAAGATATGTAGAGCATTATTTTTAAAATAAGTATAAACCGTTTTTAGAAAGAATAAAGTTATTAATAGTTTAAAAATATATAAAAAAGCTTTAACTGCTATAGTAGCTTATAAGCCGTTCTGCATAGCACCAACATATATTTTTTAATTCATTTTTTTTTCTGTCTGTCTGTTTTGCGCGCTTTTCTACGGTCGCCCTGTCCTGGCTAATCTTCGAAACTGATGAACCGGTTTTTATTGGACCTTTCACTGGAAGATAAAAGAGATTATAGAACGGCATAAAGGTGACTTTTAATAAGTTCCTGAAAGAACGGTATTTTGACAGTGTTATGTTATATTTCATAGAAACAGTGATTTGAAAGAAAAAAAAAATCATTTTTTTTAATAAAATTTATTCTTATATTCAAGACTTCAAGACGTCGCTTACTTCACAAGCGACGCCGCGAGTGGGTCGCTAGTCTTGAATATAAGATTAAATTTTATTAAAAAAGAAAAAATAATAATATATATATATATATATATATATATATATATATATACATATATATATATATATATATTATATATATATATATATATATATATATATATATATATATATATATATATATATATATATATATATATATATATATATATATATATATATATATATATATATATATATATATATATATATATATATATATATATATATATATATATATATATATATATATATATCTTCTTCTTCCACTTTGCATTATCCCGGCCTATTGCCAGGGTCTGCTTTCCTACTTAGTCTACTCCACTTTGCACGGTCTTGAGCATCCTCAGTGGTTAGTCCATTGGCTCTCATGTCGTGCGTCACGACGTCCAGCCATCGCTTCCTTGGGCGTCCGGGGGGTCTTACTCCAGGGACAGACATATCAAGGCATTTTCTTCCGACGTAGTTCTTAGGCCGGCGCAAAACGTGGCCATACCATCTCAGACGACGCTCTTGGAGCTTATCCGCTACGTCACGGACCCCAAGACTACCTTGAATGAATGTGTTGCGTATGCGGTCAGCCCGAGTAACGCCACACATCCACCTCAGCATCTTCATCTCCGTTACGTGAAGCTCCTGAGTGTGCCGAGATAATGCTGGCCAACATTCGCTGCCGTATAGAAGAACTGGTCGGATCATGCTCTTGTATATCAGCCCCTTGAGTTTGGGCGGTGTTCTGCGATCGCAGACCACACCAGTGACCTCCCGCCATTTCGCCCAAGCAGCGCTAACCCAGGCGTGGACATCGTAGTCGATGCCTCCGGACTCGTGCATAATGGATCCAAGGTACCTGAACTTCTCCGACTTAACGGCTGGCTCAGGCCCGATGTGGATGGTGCTCGAGTCTGGGTTCCCGCAAGCCATGTGCTCGGTCTTTGACACATTCAGTTTAAGACCACCGTTCTTAAGCGCACCCTTCCAGGCATTCACTTTACGCTCCAGCATCAGTCGGTTCTCGTCAATGAGTACTTTGTCATCGGCATACATCATCAGCCATGGAGGCTGGTCCTGGATGTGAGCCGTGACAGTATCTAGCACTACATTAAACAAAAGTGGACTAAGAGCTGAGCCTTGGTGAACCCCTACTGTAATTGGGAAGGGTTTGGTATCGCCAACAGCGGTCCTAACTGTAGAAACAGAGTCGTTGTACATGTCTCTGATAATAGCAACATAGGATTCAGGGATCCCTTTGGATCGCAGTGCCCACCAGATACACTGACGTGGCACACAGTCAAAGGCCTTCTGCAGGTCTAAGAATGCCACATGCAGAACTCTCCTCTTTTCCCTGTGTGCCTAAATATATATATATATATATATATATATATATATATATATATATATATATATATATATATATATATATATATATATATATATATATATATATATATATATATATTTATATCTAGTTAAATTATTACTATATAATATTACTTTAGATTCAAAAACTTCTTCTATAAAGATTGTTCTTGATCCCAATGTAAATAAATGTTTATCAAGATTTTTCAGCAAAGCTCTGAATGCTCAGTTTTTGAAGCTTAAGCGATATAGTTTTAATGAAAGTTCTTTGAAAATATATCCAAGTAACAAAGTTTTGTCATCAACGTTTCGTAATTTCATTTATAATATCACTCTATTTGTGCATTATTAAATATTTTGTACAGTTAGTATGTATTAGATTACATTTTACGCAATTTTACATCTAGTGCCCTACATAATGTAGAGTACATACATATATGTTTTGATAGAGCTTTTACGTACTAACGTACTGCTGTAAACGTTTACAAGTTATACACTATGCTAAGTAGAAGAAGACACTGTATAACAATGATTTCCGTCAAGCTTTTATATTTTCAATTTACATAGTTAGTAGTTAGTTTATATCATAACTTTAGAATGAACAAAATTTTAATTGTTTAAATATTTCATATACTATGCTATTCGATAGACGCTAGCGAGTATATTAAGTTTTTACAGAGATATATGTGAGAGATGTTGAGAGATGACAGAGATCTTTTACAGAGATGTATCCATACAACACGCGTTCTAACATAAACAGCCATAGTATAATGAGAATGAAATGAAATATAATAGCACAGATAACAAGCCGGGTTCCATTCGTTACGCAAACAATTCAATTATACGGGATTTGATCTGTACATTGTCTCTTTGAAACAATATAATTTGTTTGCAATTTAAATTTTCTTTGTATTTTACTAGCAATCAGTCTCGGATTTGTGTGGACTCTATATACATATATATTCATACATATAATAGAAACATGGGCGCAGGAAGAGGGGTTGAGGGAGTTGCGGGTGTCATCTGGTAATAATACGACGTTTGCGTTTTCGGTGATATTTTGAATTAAAGGACCAGGACCTAGATTTATGTCTAGGTCCTGGTCCTGGTTACGTCAATGCATGGAGGCCATCGTGGTGAAATGGTACAACGTATAACTATAAACGCGATAGTTGCTGGTTTGATGTTCACTCTGGTTAATAAATTAATTGAAGTAGCGGTCAAAGCTGTCTCAGAGAGCATCGAGAATGCCTTTGAGATAAGCTGCACGCCGACAGCCAAACTCTAGTGCAGAAGGTCAAAAGAGCCCTGGCAATATGCTGTCAGCCAGCGGGTAGCAGGTGGGGATTACAACCCAAAATTGCCCTCTGGCTCTACACGACCATCGTCAGGCCGATGGTGTGTTACGCCTCGGTAGTCTGGCGTAGAAAAACGATGTAGAAAACTACTATAACAAAACTTACCAGTCTCCAAAGGACTGCATGCATTATTGTGACGGGAGCCATGTCCGAATTTCCTGCTGCTGCCCTTAAAGTACTGCTTAACCTGCCACCCTTTTATTTCTTTCTGGGAAAGAAACTAAGCCAAGCATGCACAGGGTCACCAGCGCAGAGGCAAAAATTTGGCTTTCACAGAATCTAAGATCTCTGCAAGACTCCGGGCACAATATATCAATACTAGGGATACCGACTGACTCCATGCCCCCAAAACTTTCTCCACAGCGATCATATTCTGTGGATATATATTCAAGGGACTGGCTAAACGGTCAAACGAAGTGGAAAAATGGAAGCTTGAGGGGGTACACTGACGGCTCCAAATACCGTCCTGAGGTAGGATGTGGAGTATATGGAGAATCTCCAAAAAAGATAAATCTGAATAAGGGAAAACATTCTTCGATATTCCAGGCAGACGTATACGCCATTCTAGAATGTTTGACAATTTAATCATACTACCTATATCAATTCTGATAGTCAAGCTACACTCTTGGCTTTAGCATCAAATATGACGCAATCTAGGCTGGTCGAGAACTGCAAGCAGATCTTGAATACTCTGGGGACCAACAACAGAGTAGTTCTAAGATGAGTTCCAGGGCGCGCTGGCATCAAGGGAAATGGACAGGCGGATATATTGGCTTGAAATTGAAGAAAGGGAGCTAACAGCACCCAATTTGGACCAAAACCGTTCTGTGGTATTCCTCGAAGCTTATCACAGCTTACCCTGATAATATATTGCCACTATGAGGCCATTCAACTATGGAGCAATACTCCTGGTTTGTATTAAGCTAAGGCACTCGTTAAGGCCTTCGACAAGAAGGCTGTCATTGAGGCCTTATCTCTCAGCAAGAACTGTCTCCGTATATTGATGAAGGTGCTGGTCACTGAGGTCTGAATAGCCACATGTACAACTTAGGTATCAGCAGCATAAGAATGTGTACATTATGCAATGAGGCTGAAGAAAAACCTCTTAATCTTCTCACTGAATGCCCACCACTAATGCAACGACGTTATACCATCCTGGGAAAATATCAAATGTAGCCAGAGAAGGTGAAGACTCTCACAACGAAGATAATTCCGCAATTCTTTAAACAAATCGATCTTTACTGTGAACTGTATTATGCCGAGATCACAATAGGTCAACAATGGTCGCAGTGATACTGGGCTGCATGGACTTGCAAATCTGAAAGTAGGAAGAATAGAATAGTAAAAACTCTACATGGAATCTCCTGAATTTAGGCGGGAAATGGAGAACGGAGCGTCTTGACACTAGGCTCCAGTTTGTTTTAGTGCTGGTAATAGTTTCGGTCTTTTCATGATTAAAAGATTTTGCTATCATGTATATCTCATTCCATATTTAAATCATTTTAATAATTATACAAATTGCCAGCAAAAGAGCTGTAGCCAGAGCCCGCAGTGAAAGTTTATTACCTCTATATGATAAACTTGAAACTGTGGAGGGGCAGAAGCTCATCTACAAATTGGCACGTGCTCGGGATAAAGCGACGCAAGATATTACAAAATGTCTTTGCGTCAGAGATTCCCAGGGCAAGCTGCTTTGTAGTCATGCTTCTGTGAAGGAGAGGTGGAGAAGTTACTTCTTGGAGCTGCTGAATACTCAGCACCCGGGTAGTATTCCGTCTGAACCATCTCCTAACCTGGGACTTATTGCTCCAAAAACCCTTGATGAAACTCGGAATTGTCTTCGACGCATGAAGAACGGCAAGGCGGTGGGACCTGACGATATTCCGATCGAAGCGTGGAAATCATTAGGCTCTCGTGGTGTGCTCATGCTTACTGATCTTTTTAACCGCATTTTGAACACTGGGACGATGCCACATCAATGGCGGCACAGTTTTATTACCCCTATTTACAAAGGAAGGGCAGTGTTCAATATTGCGGTAGTTATAGGGGCATTAAGATTATGAGTCACACCATGAAGCTCTTCGAGCGCGTGATTGCCCTCAGGCTCCGCCGAGAGTGTACTGTCTCTGAGTATCAATATGGATTTCAGGCAGGATCAGGCACTACGGACGCCATTTTTGCCCTCAGAATTTTGATGGAGGCACACAGGGAAAAGAGGAGAGCTCTGCATGTGGCATTCTTAGACCTGCAGAAGGCCTTTGACTGTGTGCCAAGTCAGTGTATCTGGTGGGCACTGCGATCCAAAGGGATCCCTGAATCCTATGTTGCTATTATCAGAGACATGTACAACGACTCTGTTTCTACAGTTAGGACCGCTGTTGGCGATACCAAACCCTTCCCAATTACAGTAGGGGTTCACCAAGGCTCAGCTCTTAGTCCACTTTTGTTTAATGTAGTGCTAGATACTGTCACGGCTCACATCCAGGACCAGCCTCCATGGCTGATGATGTATGCCGATGACATAGTACTCATTGACGAGAACCGACTGATGCTGGAGCGTAAAGTGAATGCCTGGAAGGGTGCGCTTGAGAACGGTGGTCTTAAACTGAATGTGTCAAACACCGAGTACATGGCTTGCGGGAACCCAGACTCGAGCACCATCCACATCGGGCCTGAGCCAGCCGTTAAGTCGGAGAAGTTCAGGTACCTTGGATCCATTATGCACGAGTCCGGAGGCATCGACTACGATGTCCACGCCCGGGTTAGCGCTGCTTGGGCCAAATGGCGGGAGGTCACTGGTGTGGTCTGCGATCGCAGAAAACTGCCCAAACTCAAGGGGCTGATATACAAGAGCATGATCCGACCAGTTCTTCTATACGGCAGCGAATGTTGGCCAGCATTATCTCGGCACACTCAGGAGCTTCACGTAACGGAGATGAAGATGCTGAGGTGGATGTGTGGCGTTACTCGGGCTGACCGCATACGCAACACATTCATTCGAGGTAGTCTTGGGGCCCGTGACGTAGCGGATAAGCTCCAAGAGCGTCGTCTGAGATGGTATGGCCACGTTTTGCGCCGGCCTAAGACCTACGTCGGAAGAAAATGCCTTGATATGTCTGTCCCTGGAGTAAGACCCCCCGGACGCCCAAGGAAGCGATGGCTGGACGTCGTGACGCACGACATGAGAGCCAATGGACTAACCACTGAGGATGCTCAAGACCGTGCAAAGTGGAGTAGACTAAGTAGGAAAGCAGACCCTGGCAATAGGCCGGGATAATGCAAAGTGGAAGAAGAATTATACAAATTATAATATTTTTAACTTTTCTTTGTAAGCGTGTCGCGTGATAGACTTAAGCAGAGCTCCGGATAATCTAATGAGATAACATTGAAAGTCATCTTCACATATGTACAACCTTTTACAAATACTTTTCTGTTTTCATTAAAATATGGCAGCCGTTTTATATTTAACCAAATATATTTTTAAAACATTTTCTCGAATTTCGTATTAGCCTAAATATAAGCTACATAAGCCATATAAAATAAAAAGCTATAAGCTGTTACTATAATATTAATTGAATAATTATGAAAATAATAATAATAATTAAACACTACGCTACTACTACGCCCTCTGCTACGAGGGGGCGTAGTTCAGATGGTAGAGCGCTACTGCGATCGGGTGCTGATTACTATTATAGTTGATATCTTTCAAATATATTCTATAGAATAGACTAGTTTGTTGGGTCGGACGATCTTAGGAAAAATTAGAATTGAAAATATTTTTTTTTGTGTTATGTAGAAAGCTATTATAGCAGTTGAATTTTTTTTTTATATTTTTATTTGTTTACGTTTATTTTTATATTATTAATTACTTTTATGTTTCTAAAAACGGTGTACACTTATTTAAAAAAAATGCTTTACATGTATCTCTACCTTATAATTCTATTTAAAGGTTTAGTTTGTTCAATCTAAATAAATGATTTGAAATGTTGTTTACATGCTTAATTTGGATGCAAATCCATAGTATATATTTTTATTGACACATATAAAGGAATGCTTCCTTAAAAAAAAATTAAACTTTATAAAAAGTTAATAAGAAAATTCTTTAAGTTTAAGTCAAAATAATAAAATAAAAATTATGTTACTCGAAATGTTGCGTAATCTTTGTAAAATTTTGCTACTGTGACGTCAGAGAGCGTAGCTCAAATAGTAGAGCGCTCGCTTAGCATGCTATAGGTACCGGAATCGACACCTGGCGCCACCAAATTTTTACTTATCATTTATGAAATTTTACTCATAACTATTGGTTATTTATTATAGATATAATTCGTATTATTTTTACCGGAATTTCGTCATCAGGTCCTGATCATGGAATCACCTCGGAAGTGCGCTCTTTCAACAAACTGAAATTGATGAAATCAGTTTAGCAATGATTAAGAAATCGAGGGACATACATAAAACAATACATATACCAAACGAATGTAAGTAATCTTTATGTAAATTCTATTATTGTTTTTAAATTTACTTTTTTGTTAAATAAATAAAATATTATTTTCGACTTTAAAAATTTTTGTTTTAATTTGCAGTTCATATAGATTGGTATAACTTTAAATCGGTTTAATCCTTTTGTAAAAAAAAACAATTATTACATAATGAAATGTTACTGAATAAATTAAATTAATTATTTTTTTTTTCAGTTAATAATAATTATTACTACATTTACGTACCTTGTTTTGTTCACGACTTAAAGCTCATTTTAAAAGCTTTTATTTAGCTTTCTCTGTTAGTTCGAAATATTGCAAGTCAATTCCGTAGTTTTTATCTATCTTTAGCTAATTGAGGCGAAATTTTATATACACGTTTAGATGCCAATGCATAGTTAATTATGTGGCGTCAAACTTCTAAGTTAATGCTAAAATTAACTGGTTCTCAATTTGTTTAGATGAGGTATCCTCATCTTTATATTCCTTGACAAAATAATTAATAATCAAAATAAAATCAAAATAATATTAGGAATGACAATAAACGTTATAATTAAAGATTTGGTTCCCAATCAGGAATTAATTTTTTTTTGCATTTCCTCGCTCTGATAAGACTCCGATAAGGGTTCTTACCTTTTCTCACCAGAGCGATGATATCTACCACCCAAAATGCACTGTATTGAATTCGGACAAAAATAGATAAATAAAAAAATGTTCTCTCTTCTTGCCCTACTATTATGTATGGGATACAGCGAGGATAAAGTAAAGTATATATAAATAAATAAATATTCCACACACAAAATGCAATTATTCTTAGTAAGAACTACTCAATTTTCTTTTTATTTAGCATTTTGTTTGCAATTTCACGACTAAATATATAAACTTTTTAATATAATAAACTTGTATATCTTTTATAATTTATAATCAAGGAAATGCATTAATTTCAATTTAAAAATAAAGTTAAGGTATTATTTATATTTAATGATGACTTTATTTCACATCACAATCGTGAAAATGGCACACAGCTTAAGAGTTCACAGTCTAATGGCTTTATTATTCGTTTTATTTCCATAGAAATTGATATTTTCAATGAAAAATAAGTAAATATGATCTCGTTAAAAAAGTCATTTAAGATCTAAGCGATTTGGACTTCAGCAACTTTTATAACTTCTAAAATATATAATATAATATTTTAATATTAAAAATGATTTCCATTAAGGATATAAATAGTGTATTAAATTTTTACTCAAAGTATAAGCATATTTAATGATAAAAATCTAAAAGATGAATCTTATAATATATATTTTTATAAACAACATTCATACATTTTACTATTTAATGTTTTTAAATTAATAAATTTAGAAATATTAGGTATTTGGTGGTGGTTATGAGGATGTGGTGTTTTATTGTTTTTTCACAAAAAACAGAACAAACAATTTTTTCTTTAAACCTATACGTGTGGGATATGTATGAATAAGTCTTTAAATGATATTGAGGTTTCTTATACATATTTTTTCTAAACTGAAGAATTGGCGCGAGAGATACTTCCAAAGTGGTAAAATTATGTGTAACCCCATGTAACTTCTAAAATAAAAGAAAGATAAAACTAAAAAACACATATGATACGATGTAAACTTCTACTAAAAATTATTTTGAACGAGATCTAGTTAGTCAATTTTATTTATACATCATGAACTGAACTACAAGAACTTTTATATTATGTTACTCAATCTTTGCTGCTACGGAACCCTTAATGGGTGAGTCCGACACGCACTTGTTTTCTTTTATATTAAGTTACCCTAGAAACGTAGAATACATTGATGTATTATGTCTAATTAACGATTTTTAATAATTTAACAAGTTGCTACGTACTCGTAGCTAGGTGCTACGTGAAATATAGAGGGAAAAAATCGCAATAGCTTTATTACTGACAGCCGCACAGCCGATACTTCTGGTCTTATTTTAAAGGATATAGTTTAAACCATGAAAGACAAGAACTAAAATATATTGCAAGAAAGAAACTGCCGCACATTTTCGCCATAGGTATGATTATGTTAAATATATAAGTGTATAACTCATGCCATTTCCAATTAAAATTATTATTAATAATTTCTATATGAAAAGAGAAAATTTGAAATAAAACAAATTGATGACTTTATAAAATTTATTTCATTAGCTGTACAAAATAGCTAAGTGTATAAAAAAATACAATTGTACTTATTATATAAAATATTGAATAATAATAAACACTATATCATTTTATTTACATACAAACATACTTACATATATAGATATAGTCGATATAATTATCTTCTACTTCCTGACGATTTAAAAAATTAGTTGAATAATTTATTAAATAAACAAAAAATAAATCATCGCGTTGTTTTAAAAATCTAAATAAGCTTACTCACCCTGCACATTAGCAATTCTAGATGTAACTGCCAACTCAATCTCTAATCAATCATGACACCCAAATATTTGGTGAAATTACCTTTTTTTTATAAAGAGACAGTCACAGTTCAGGCTATCCTGCTGTAAGCAATCATGTATTTTATTGCAAGAGTTGCCTCCGGTGGAAAATTTTGGTAAGTGGAGAAGCAAATATAACAATTTTTTTGTATATTAAGGGCAAGACTATCCGTCAGCCATCCGTATACTCTGTTTGTCATGTTTGCCATCCTATGAACATCATGCCAGGATCCCCCAGTGAATATTATTGCAGTGTCATCTGCATAAGAGAATATCCTTCTCCCAACGTTTGCAAGGTTAATATTAAGAAAAGCGTCGGACCAAGGACACTCCCCTGCGGCACGCCGTATAATTCTTTACATTCACACACTGTACCACAAAATAAGTACCATATTTTTATTTTCGTCTCTCTGGTAATAAGACAAATTGCGGCGTTAAGTTCTGCTATTCAATACGTAATTTCTCGAAAAGGCGTACAGCTGGTAATAGAATATGCGGAATTCATGGTGAAGCTGAAAATATATATATTGTATATTATACCTCTACAATTATTGAATCCGAAAATTCTGAAGTACGCCCGACCACTGAAGCATGTCATACCGCCTTTACTTTCAGTCAATCTGTAAGCAGAGAGAACTTAGTGTGAAGATATTCTGTTATTCACTTTTCAGAATGTAGATATAGGCCCTTTGTTCTAAAGCTAAGATACTCCTATTCCTTACACACTCTTATTCCTTACACCTTACATTTGTACAAAATATTTGATAGTACATAAATAGAGTAATATTATAAATGAAGTTACGAAACGTTGATGACAAAACTTTGTAACTTGGATATATTTTCAAAGAACATTCATTAAAACTATGTCACTTAAGCACCAAAAGCTGAGCATTCCGAGTTTTTCTGAAATATCTTGATAAACGTTTACTTTGGGATCAAGAACAATTTTGATAGAAGAAATTTCCGAATCTGAAATAATATTTTATAGTAATAATTTAACAAGATAGAGACTAGAAAAGTACTAGTAAAGTTACATCTATATTTTAATAATTATTATATTATATATATAAATAATTATTATATAATATATATTATATTATTATATAATATATAATATATTTTAATAATTTTAATTAAAGTTAATCTTATATTCAAGACTATTGACCCGGTCGCTTTTTCGCTCACTTCCCCGATATTTTTTTCCTTTCACATCACTTTTTCTATGAAAAAAAACAAAAAATATAGGTGTACAAAGTAAAATTGTTCTTCAGGAATTTAGGGATAAAAAGTGACCTTTATGCTGTTCTATAATCGCCTCTATCTTCCAGTGAAAGGTCCCATAAAAATCAGTTCAGCAGTTTCAGCAATGACAGACAATATGTATATATATATATATATATATATATATATATATTTGTTTGTGTTTTAGTAACGTGTAGGAGGTCATTAATACGGAAGCTCAATTGACAATGAGGTGCAAGTGATACGTCATCGCTTCGGCATAGTACGGTCTTATGTTAGAGCGGGCCCTCGTTTTTGAGTAAACGGGACTCAGACACTCACTTTCATTTTGGTCTTCGTTTGGATTAGAAGCTTGGGAATTGTCTTACGACTCGGTGTGTTAATTGCCTACTTGTTGATTGTGGAAAATCAGTGAAAGTTAATAAAGTCATTCTAGGAAAATAGTTTATTTTCTGCTCCCTGACCACACCATGCCCACGAATAGGTCTTTCATACAGTACCCTGCGTATATATATATATATATATATATATATATATATATATATATATATATATATATATATATATATATATATATATATATATATATATATATATATATAAATATGTGCACTGGGACTTTCTTGTTGCCATGTTTATGGCATGCCATGGGAAAGCAGATTACTATTACATTTGATATTTTTCAAATATATTTCAATAACTAGAATAACTTAAATCTTTCTAAAATTGGTTTATATTTATTTCCAAAAATTTGCTCTAGATTCCTATATATCTTACAATTTTATTTAAAAGCTTTAGTTTGGTCCAATCCAAATAAATAATCTGAAATGTTGAGGAGACATGCTTAATTTGGATGCAAATCCACGGTATATATCCTTATTGGCAAATTTAATGAAACCTTCCTTTTAAAAAAAATTAACATATTAAAAAGTTAAATAGAAAATTCTTTAAGTAACAACGCATAATAAAGAACCGCTTTTCTCGACTATATTTAAATAAGAAGCTGTTAAAATAATAAAATTAAGATTATGTTTAACGAAATGTTGCGTAGTCTTAATAACGTTTTGTACTAATGTAATGTCAGGGGGCGTAGCTCAAATGGTAGAGCGCTCGCTTAGCATGCGAGAGGTACCGGGATCGATACCCGGCGCCTCCAAGAAAGTCTTTCTTTGTTTTTAACTTTTGTTTCTAATTGTTTAAAAGAAAGCTTTGACTAGCTCATTATGTTGTTTTTGTTTGTATTTGCAATATTTGAAATATTATTGTTATTAGTCGAAACCCGTACAGCACGTCATGTTAGTTATAAAAGCTTGTATTCTTATATTCCAATTTTATACATATATACCCAAAAAGCTTATTTGCTAATTGTAATTATATAGATATCAATTTACTAAAGTTAAAAATTGCCCTTTTGTAGATAAATTATTTTATAAATTGAAACAAAAATAACTCGTAGGAAATAGGGTCAATGTAAAACGTGTGAAGGATCTCAAGTACTACTGCGAAGTGTTGAAATATTATTTAGAAATACAGAAAAAAGAAACTGAACAAAATTCCATATTTGAAATTAAATTTCAATTTATTTTATGAAACTTAAAATAAATTAAAGTAATATTTATTTTATCAAAACTATAAACTATATTTTATAAATTTTATTTTATCAAAATTATAAATATTTTTAATAGAAAATTTAAAGTAAAAATTTAATCCCTTACTATAACTGAAGGTTATCAATATTGAGCATATATTAAGTGTTTTCATAAAACCGTGCAGTCAATATTCTATTCTATTTGCTTAAAAGGCTTTCGTTGGTAGCCATTTTCGCAATAAACACGTAACGCTGATTAACCGTTCGTATGTCAATTTGTATAATGGGTCATAAAACAATGCAAGGAAACCGCAAGCTTACCGTACTAGCTCTAACCCGTAGCTTTGGCCACGTAATAGAATGATAATAACTTATTCATTTATACATTCTAAGTGCATAATGTAATAATATATATGTATATTCGAATAGACTGTCCAATTCAAAAACGTTTTTCTAATTTGTACTAGGTTCTGAGATAAGCGCGGTCAAGCATACTAATACTTCCATTTCATTTTATAATATGATGTATAGAGTATAGGTGAAGTTGCTTAAATATGAAGACCTTATATTATAACTCTCAACTACCTTGGGCGTGCTTAATGTGTGCGAGAAATGTGAAGAAAAAAAAATATCGATCAAATAAGGTGTCCGTATCAGTTTCATGATTATAGGTCAGTAGACAGACAGATCAACGTGATCCTATAACGTGATCCCACAAAGTGATCCTATAAGGGTTTCGTTTTTATGTTTTGAGGTACGGAACCTTTTGAAAATACTATAACATAGTATATTTCGCATCATTGTGTACTATTCTATGGATAAAATTATAAATATAAGCTATCAATATTCATTGGTTTATTTTAATTATATATATTAATATATTAATAATAATATATTAAGTAATATTGGCTACAGACGGAGAGGCTTTCTCCTCTTGGCTTATCAAGAAGATCTCTCAGCTAGCCTGAATGAATGCTGCTATTTCACATTTCTCGCACACATTAAGCACTCAATTTAGCACATTAAGCACAAGGTAGTTGAGAGAACTTAGTGGCAAGATACTCCGCCCGCCTTATTATTATTATTAAAGCTTTTTATTAAACGCATTATTAAAGGTTTTTAGTAGATCACAATAATCGTGCCAAATTGAAGATTTATCGTCCCCGACGCCCGCTCTATTGGCGCACGTCCTCTGTAAATTATTCTCTTAATACCTGATCATTGCCTGTGTAATATAATAAATGAGTGAACATGTAAACATTTGTGTACAAAAAAATATTTAATACACAGAGTACTCTACAGCGATAGTAGGTTTGATTTCTATTTGGGACAATTTTAGGGAAAATTACATTCCAACGAACTAACAGTCTAAGTACTTTTAGAGTTCTGTATCAAAATATTTCATTCTGCTTCTTTCTGAATATAAATTATCAGCTGGTTGATGTTTGGTCTATATATCATCATACTACAAATCTGCATGTAACTACTAGTAGAGAAGAAGTAAAGCTATTAGGCCGGTAGCCCATGCGATAAATTCCGTTTGCAAATTAAGGAAGCGCTCCCTGAATGCGATATGCATGACCTTGACCTTTGGCGGAAACCTCTTATTTTAGAGGCAGAGTCAGTTCTTGTGATAATAATCGCCTGTATGATGTAGAAGGAAGAATCTACTTCTCTATTTTATATATATATATATATATATATATATATATATATATATATATATATATATATATATATATATAATATATATATATATATATATATATATATATATCTATATATATATATATATATATATAAAATAGAGAAGCATGATTTCATTAACATTAAATACAAGCCAAGCCAAGTGTTATATTCAAAATATGACTGTTTGTTGTAAATGTTGACTCACGAGACAAAACAATTGAAATCTAAACGGTGCCAAGTTCTAATGAATTGTCTTGAAAACAGTACATGCATATAGACACACAAATATATATTGGCAACCTGAGAGTGTGGTGTTTTTTTATGGAGCTAATTTCATACTTATCTGAGAAATAAATTATTTATCTTTCTGCTTAACTGAGGCTCTAGGAAAGTATAATAATACCACTAATAATAAAATAAATAATAATTGTAGTGCAACATATATATATATATATATATATATATGTATATATATATATATATATATATATATATATATATATATATATATATATATATATATATTATATATATATATATATATAAATATAAATATAGATATATAATATAAGAGCAGTGTAGTTAACTATTCTTCACCTTCTATTCTAAGTAACTAGTAAAAAATATATACATATAATAATAAAAAAGTCTCTGGCATACCGTAATAAAGTGCGGTACGTCCAAAGCTTTTTGCTATTTGCTAGTGACGTCTGTATTACTACAGAAATTCTTGCAATGAAATAGGGCGCTATCTGGACTGTGATAGCCTTGACCTTAGGGATTATTCCATATTGAAGCTTGCATAGGAAGGATTAATTCTTATATTTATTTGTGTCCATTTATGCTAATTCATTGTAGAGAGAGGGAACTTAGTGTTAAGACACTCCGTTTCCATGCAACAATTGACTAATTCTCGAGACATTGCGTGGTGAGTGACGTAACTCAACGTCACACTTTGTCTTGGTACCGGAGAGAAGAAAATGCGTAAAGTGATTTATTTTAATTTTCCCGCATTCGTAAGACAAATCGCAGCGTTGAGTTCCGCTACTTATCATACAGTGAATCGAATTCGAGTGGAGACGTGGAACGGACTGTCTTTAGATCAGTGTCTGGTAAATGTACGAAAATGTAAGCTTCATTTATAGCATGAACACAAAGTATATGAATAATCTTCGGGTTTTGAATGAGTATGTGATGTTTCGTAGCATTAGTAGGTGAATCACTACAAAGTTTTCTTCAATTTTTTTTATACGATTCAGAAAATGTTGTTATTTATACAAGGTTTACAAGGTACAATTGTTATTTATACAAGGACTTTCACTATTTATCGACAGAAAGTGAATAAGGAAGTGAATTGTCACTTATTAATGTCATACTTAAATTGCAGCTTTGCTTCTCACTTCATAAAAATCTTAATCAAATTTTTTTTAATACTTATTACTTATAATTTATTACAAATATACATATTAGTAATATAGTTAGAGAATTCTAGTATTTGTTTTGTAAAATTCCTTTAAAGCTTCAAGTCCTTGCATCATTATGCAATGCATGACATGGTGAAGGCTACATCGCTATCTGCATACAAATATGTGCAGTCACCCGACCATACTAACTCTATATCAAATATTGTACGAAAGTTTCATATTTTTAGGGTTCAATACCTCGAATGAAAAAACGGAATCCTTTTAGGATAACTTTGTTGTCCGTCTGTCTGTCTGTCTCTGTATGTATTATTAAATCGTCTTAATAATCAAAACCTGTTGGGTCTTTCCGTTGACATGAAATTATTAAAATTGTCAAGAAGTTAAGAGGGAGAAATAGATATAAAAGGAAAAAGAATCTGAAAATTGGAAATATTTAAACATATAAAATGAGTGCTACGGCAGTAAATTTAAGTTTGTCAACTTTTATTTACGTATGAAATTGATAAAAAATTGACGATGGTCCATCATAACTGTGATGTATATCAAATGAGTAACAAGTATACAAGTAATAATTTTGTCATTGCCATCGTGACTTAGTGAGACAGCGTCTGAACCCCATTCGGAGTAGTGTTTTATTTCTATACCAGGTTAAAGCAAAGTGCGGCGTTAAATTCCGCCACTCAACACGTAGTGTGTTTAATTCGAAAAGTAAACAGAGAAAACGTATATATATATATATATATATATATATACATACGTAATAACACAAAAAAAAGTTAAAATTGAGCTGTAACAAAATGAGTCTAGAACAAACAAAAATAATTACATCAGCAAAGCCTAAATAACTTGTAACTTTCTCGCAAATGTGAAAAGTTGGACGGTTTCCGTTCAATTAACGATAGCTGCACGTAAAGCGATCGTTTTTCAAAGTCATTTTGTTGTAATCACCTATTTGTTGTTTTAAAGTTTATTAATATTTTTTTTTGGATTGATGGTTACTTTATTTTATTTAAGCACGGTGTCTCAAGTTCCTGTTAAAATTATACATTATAATATAAATTATTGATAAATAAATTGATAACTTGGTCATGGTCATGGACACACGTCGTTGTCTAGTGGGATGACACGATGGTTGCGGGTTTGATTTCCACTCGGGGGAATGAATTTCATTTATCCGCTCTGGTAACATAGTTGCTGTGGCGTAAGTCAGAAATGGAATTCAGTGAAAGTAGAAAATAGAGTATCTTGACACTCAGTTCTCCACTTTTTCGCCTCCAAGCTGTACTGCTGCCTGTAGACCTCGCTTGTTCGACGAAAGCACAGTGTCAATGATACTAATTGAGATTGCATTGATTGCCAATCATTCAGGTTTTCGTAAGTAATGAAGAGCTCTAAAAGCTCTTATATACCGTATCTATGTCAACTGCGATAGGAATATTCCGTGTTTGTTTAACACAGCTGTGTTTTATTACATTAAAATCAGTAAAAGAATTTGAATTTCACGTTTTTTATACGTCAGGGTAGCCTGAGAGACACCAGTATCAAGACCTTTTTCGTTAATTTCGCCCAGCTTTGAAACAAGTGGTGTAAATTAACAAAGTCTAAATATACTCGTCATCATCATCTCCATCTTCGAAATGAGATCTGCCCTGTTAATGCCATTATTCAGTAGAAGATAACTTTTCACAAAAAAAAGTAACTAACAAATTACAACATTAGTGTGTTTAAAGTAACAATTATGTATTTAAAATAAATATTAATTGTTTAATATATACATTTAAGTAAATGGTGAATAGCGCTAGTAGTCGAAGTTAATAAAGTAAATTACGAACGCACCTTACTGAGTCATCTTTGTGTACAGGATGGTATTAAATACATAAAATACTTTTATTTTTTATGGTGTAAAGCAATTTTTTTTATATGTTTCTATAATAAAAAAATAAATTTAACCTTCTCTCGATTGGGGATTGAGCGCACAACCATAATGCACAGATAATATTAGTTCATCAAAATCTTATTATGTCATTTAGAGCTAAAATTTTTATCTATTTTACTAAAAATCTAAAATATTCAATAAAATGATTAAAAAAATGTAAAACTCAAACATATTTAAGTAAATTTTTATAAGTATGACAACTAAAAATATACAAACTTAATTTGAAATTTAAATTTCGTAGACGTGTTTGTGCCTTGTTTTAACAATGTCCACCAGTGTGTTAATCTACAGATTGTCTAATGCTCTATGAAAAACATGCTTCTCATAGTTTATTTAAAACAAAGTAACTATCGTTACCTTATCGTCCAAGAATGTAAAATGCTTCGATAAAGACCCAGGAAAATTGTGTAGTAGATTAGAGAGGCCCATGAAACAAATATACTCAACACCTTGCTAAAACTTGTTTAATGGGATCCTAAATTTTTATCAATTATAGCTAAAATTTATTTTTATGAATGTCACCTCTATGAAAGTGTACCTGACAGTTCATAAAAGCTTTATAGTAGGAAGTAATTCTTTGAAGTCAATAAAACTTTGAAAATGTTCTTACGTTTGTTTTTGGTTAAAAAATTACATATATGAAAATGTGTAAGTATCTAAAAACATCAGCGTCCCCTTCATTTTTTTTTAATAAAAACACATAATGAAAGGCCAATGTGTTTTCTCAAACTATATATAAGTCAAGTAGCATGTTACTTTTTAATATAGCTATTAGCTATTTCTATATATCTATTTCTCTTTCTATATAGCTATATTTTATTAGTTATTTCTCTTTATTCGATCTCAATCCAATAACCTTTCAACTAACAGGATAAAATTAATACTATTGATTGATATCATTAAGATATCACATCATGTTATCGTAATATGGCTTCATGAGGTACTTTTACAATCTTATTATTATATAAGCTTGAAATAAAACGATAAATACTATATTAAATATACAAGTATATTAGATATGCTTTGTGGAACAGGTACAAAAAAAAGTAAAAATGTACGTTAATCTGTTAAAAAGGTTTTACTCGCGCTTGTTAAAAGATTATCCCAATTAATAGAAAAAGCTTTGAACACATTGGAAAATTTACGAAGGTGTATAAAGTGATTACAACCTTACGTATATCGATAAGGAAAGTGAAACGTGCAAAAAGTTCAATTTTTTTACTTCATTTCATAGATAATTTTCGGAAAAACTGATGGCTTACCACTTTTTCCCCCTGCGGTATAATTTGACTGCAAATAGTCAGTTGTGGGTTCGATTCCAATTGGAGAGCTGGAAAGATTGTATTACTTTTAAGACCAAGCGGTGTTATGTTACGCCACACAACGTGCATTGTCTGGAAAGTTTAGTGGAATGTGGCGACGGCTTTAAGGCTTTTTTTTTCTTGATAGCATTCGAATTTACTCTCTTAACCATCTCATAATGTTTGTCACGAATGTGATTCCAAATGTAAAATGAATAGGAATATTTTAAAAGGAAATCCTTCTCATTAGGCCAGGCTATATGAAATGCGGCGTTGGGTGACGCCACCTGATACGCAATGTTCCCTTAACAGGTGGAAAGTTATGAAATTAAAGTAAATCACTTCATTCTACACTCTTCTCTCTTCTTGAAGCAATTTAATATTAATTATGCTAATTATTCAAAATAATACACCATGTATATATTGTTAGAAGGTATGGCGCAATACTCAAGAGGATCGTTAGTTAGGTTCAAGGGAATCTACAGTCAGTCCGACCTATAACATTTAATTGACTATGACATGATTTTTTTCTATGTAGAGCCTATACATACACTACGTATAGTATATGTATGAATTTAAAATATACTTGTTGTTTATATTCTAGTTATAAATTATAAAAGTAATTTGATTTCTACAATTTATAATAATGTTTAATTTATCTCGATTTCACTACAAAGCTTATAATCAAATTAATTGTTTAGAGAAAATGAGGCGAAAAGAAAAATAGGCTCTACAAGCAATCGAAATATTTTAACATTAAGTACTCTCTGTCAACCCCATCGAGTTTTAGGGTTTAGAAGAAGCGTAACGGTATTTTTTGTATTAATTTCAATTCCCTATCGGCTATAGGATAAATTCACTCCACGAGGCTGTTAACAGTTATCGCTTTTATTTCCATGTCGATCGTGTTCATGCACGATAAAAAGTATTAACACATTTAACAAGCTTTTTCCAATATTCAGTATTTATATTACAATACTCTACATTCGTAGTGTATTTGAACATTATAATTCCATTATTTCCATACTAATCTATATGTCAAGTATAAAAAATATGTATAAAAATGATTTTGATTATAAACGAGTGATCTGGGCTTCAATCGCCACTCAGTAAATTCAAACATTACAAATACCCTGATTTGGTAAGGTAAGGCGCGTTTTTGAGAACCGCTTCTTAACATACAACATCTCATATCTTGAATTGGACAGAAAGAGAGGATCGGTGCTCTCCTAGACGGACCTAGAAATAGAATTGCCTTGATACGAGGTCTTCCCAGTCTACCCAGCTATGTGTGCTGCGACTCATTTTTATATAATAACAAAATAAAAATAAAAAAAAACTGAGAATTAAATATCCTGTAAGATTTTCTTTATTTCATACAAAAGCATGATATGACGTAGATCTAAATCTTTCAAATGGATGGAAGAAAGTCAAACAAAGTTTATCCTTTATATTTTATTCAGAACTTTTCCAAAGGATTCCTCCTTGGTACTATCTTTATTAGATTTCTAGTTTATCCGCGACTGCACTGATTTCCAAATGGCAAGCTAAATCAAGGAAGTTTCTATACAAAAATATTTAATGTATGTTCTCTAATATAGACCATTCATCTGGAGATGAGATTTCAGGTATGGTAGAAATAAGGAGAGTTGGTTTTTATAGATGCGCTCCTCTTATGGGGACCTCTCCCCATTTCGAAGCAGATCTTGGGTGTTCTTAAGTCCCTTTAAAATGCGCATGATAATGCGTAAATTCTTCATTATCCTTTCTCTACTTAATGAAATTGAAAATGAGCCGTCTTTAAAAAACGTTTTAGCTATAACCTGATTATAGTTCTAAACCAGTCGAAATCTCTGACGTATAATAGAGAAATATCTTTAGCGTAATGACAGTTTCGCTTTATACCTTCAGTTCCTTTTTTTTTGTCGCTGGGAAATACTTTTACGCAGACCATTCCTGAGTAGGACAATTGTGCCCTACAGACGGATGGTATTGTGGTACTCATCGAACCCGACACCACCCACTAAAAACCAGCGGAAACCCTCTCCACCTATATGAGATGCTGCAGGATCACTTGCGCATACCACTACAGCACCTTGGTGGAAGGCATACCTCCAGTTCCTACTTCTACCCCGTATTAATATCGCGTAACGCATTTCTAGGCCAAGCCAAAAGTAGTGGATTTTATTTCAATTACATGCGACAACTGTCAATCTCCACTTGACTTGAAAGATGAATATATTTATAATAATTATATTTATAATGATTGTATAAAAAGTGAGTAAGATAAAGCACTTGAGATCGGTTACTTACATGCAATGTATTGGTACCGCAGAAAATATGGAAGTGGAGGAATTAGGGATAAAATATGAAAAAAAGAACAACTGATGAACGGAGTGTCTTAACACTAGTTATTTTTGTTCACCGGGCGAATAAAAAAAATAGGAGATTTTAAAGCATATCAAAATTAAAAAAAGCATCGTCATCATCAATGTACATAATTTGTAGGTAATAAAAAGTATCAAAAGTCAATTTATTCGGCGAATTTCTTCGCGTCCATTCAGAATCACATCAGATTACAGCTAATGAATGTTTAGTTTCATCACGATTAAAATGAATGAATACTAGATTTGAAAATAAAGCTTTATCCATATAATATAGATATATTGGAAAGATAAATTCACTCCAGAGGCCATCGAAGCGCAGTGGAATGGGAAGGTGGAAAGTGGAAATGTAAAGGTTTTCCTCACTAATATATATATATATATATATATATATATATATATATATATATATATATATATATATATATATATATATATATATATATATATATATATATATATATATATATATATATAAGGATAAGAATCACGAATTCGCGTTCGTATACCTTCTGTCCTGATAAAATATTGCGTATAAAATATATTTTTCATTTTCATCATAATAATTTTTCACAAAGTGATTTGAAAGGGCAATGTAAATAGTATGTAAAATAAATGCATATTATTATAGAGGAAGTCCAACCATGTCCATCAAGCGGGCGAAGCCGCGAACGGGTAGCTAGTTCATAAATAAATGCCTTTAAAACAAGAGAATTGATATGAAAATACAAACAGAATAAGTTCTATTAAACCTAATATATGTACTGAAGTGTATCGCTACCTTATAAAATACCTTATAGCGATCTGACGTTTATGCTTTTTTGAGTATCTGAAGATGAACACTTTTTGGTTTTACATAATTTGTACCTCGAAAATCGCTATAGCTATAGCTATTGTCATTTTAATTAACATTTGTTAAACTGTGTATATGTTTGAACGGAAATCTCCTCACAAAGCATTTTAAGAGAAACTTTCTGTGGTGAGCGTAGATTCAATTCATCCTGTATCTGGGTTCCATCCAACCAGATGCAGGCAAAAGAGAGACCGCGCTACATGATTTTACAATGTCAAATATGCAATATAAACTAATATAGACTTTAATCCAGTGAAATAAGATCGATATTAAATAAAAACATTTGTAAGTTAAGCTATTTCGTTTCGTGAGAGCTACGTGTCCTTTTCACCCCGCTTGTATAGGGTACATCAGTCGCGAACATACCGTCCCGAGCGTCGCTCGTCGTCACAGCTAAATTATAAATATATAGATAAATAATATATACTAAAAATAATATTAAAATATATATATTTTATAAAAGCTTTATTTAAACTCGTCCGTTGCTTTTAGCTAGATTCTAATAAAAAAAATTAAATATATATGTATATTATATTTTTATTTTAGTTAAGAAAATAAAAGTGCGAGATCATTTTTTATTATTCAAGTGTGTGTATATTGTTAGAAAAATAAATATGAAGGCGTCGTCATTCTCTCTGCGTGTTATGCGAAGGGTGAGTTTTAAATTACACAGTATATAGAAACAAAACTAAATAAATATTAAGTTAGATATAATGAAGAAATTTGTATTTTTAACACGGTGTAACAGGTTGCCGCCCACGCATCGGCTCTACAGGTTGGGCGGCGGATGCTTTTAAGCATATTGACGCTTTACTTTCCGACCACACCCTTACTGTCTTATTTTATAAGCTACTGTATTTTTTTCTATCTGTAGTATTGTTATCCTATTGTAGATTAGATCATTAGTACGTGAACAGGAACGCTGTCCGATCAATAAATTATATTTGTTCAATGTCGAACCGCTGCTCAATTTATGTGAATTGTACGGTCGTTAAGCTTTGATTTGTTGTTAATTTACATATTTCCGTATATTAAAAAAAAAAGTTATTATTTTTATAACAATATACCGTTCTAAGGCGTTTCTTTAGTTAAAATCGAAATTATATATTAAGATTGAAAATATATTCTTTAATCTCGGTACTTTTAGGCGTTTAGATACGAGTACATTCGGTAGTAAGTGAAATTTAACTCTACATTATGAAGTTCCATTGATAACTGAAAGATCGACGTATATTTTGAATAAATCTTGTCCTGTGAAGGATTCCAGCCTATAACTATGACGTATTTGACGTGCACGAGATATGGGTCATATATTAATATATCTTTTAATTTTACATTTTATTCCTACATATATCGTGAAGACACTAGAAAACACCCAATGCCGACTTTTTTTTGGCGACTACTAAATATTTAAAAAAAGTCGATTAATTATTATTTTTAATATTAATGTTTGTTATTGTTATAAATTCCTCATTTACTTTGAATGCTTAGTCTAATTCTTCATAAAGATATTATTTTTTTTTCAACCTGTCCCGACGTTTTTACTTTCATTAATTATTTAATGAACACAACAACCTTGTACAAAAATAACTATCTTATATTCTATAAGAATTTACAATATGTCATATTAAGGTTTTAATAATACAATAATACGTATGTAAACAGGTTAGTAAAATAAATCAAAAGAATTAATGCTTTTTTGGGCTTACGTACAAAGTTATTAAGGCAAAATACTTTATTAATTTTATTTGTTATTCAAAAGCTCTTTTTACGTTATGAATTTTTTATCAACGGAATGTCTCTGAAGTTAATATACAAATATATTATTATGTGACGATGAGTAACTGAAAATATCTGCAATTGTGGCCAAAGTTGGAGAAAGGAGTGTCTGGACACTAGGTTCGCAGAAGCATTTTAGTTTTGCAATATACAGTATTTTTTCAATATACAGTTTTTAAGTTTCTTATATGCTTAGAAGACTTTCATGTGATATTTATATTCAAAATAATATTGTTTTGTCGATATGCTTTAACTTTTTATATCTATGCTGTGTATCCCGCACACGCAGGGTACCAGAGGGAACCGGAGATTGAAGGAGCATAGTGTTAATACGCGCATCTCCAACTTCCCTGACCCTAGAGGAGCTACTGCAGGATCTGCCCGCAAGTCATCGAGGCTGCGGGCGCCCTGGAAGATACCCTGGGGCTCCTCGAAGGCGATAGTGGCCGGACGTTAGGTGGGCCTTCCACCGAGGTGCTGTAGTGGCATGCGCAAGCGATCCTGCAGCATCTCATATAGGTGGAGAGGGTTTCTGCTGGGTAGTGTCGGGTTTGATGCGTCCCATAGTACCATTACTCTGTAGGACACAAGTGTCCTACTCAGGGATGATCTGCGTAAAAGCATTTCCCAGCAAAAAAAAAAAGCCTAGTGTTATAACACTCGGAACTCAACGCCGCGCAAAATAATTCATTTAGCCCAAGTAGGAATCGAACCTCTTTACAGGCAGATGCTGTGCCTCTGCAACACGACGGCTCCTCTTCCTTTTTAACGCCGATATAAAATCGTTTCTTAGTTATGTCTACTTCGTTCGACTGTTAAGGTGAAAGTTGGGTGAAGGCAAAACTCTACAAATTTAATTACTTGGGGATAAGCTATTTGTAGCTTTAGCGGCGTAACGGTTCTAAGGTAAATTCGATATTTTACTGCCATGGGAATCAGATTTACCTTTCAGGTATATAAGGTATATATCCAGAATAACATTTTGACGTTATTTTTTTCGCAATTTTACACGATTATATATCGTTTAAAATTGCGAACGTTTGTAATCTAAAAAAAACTAGTTGAGTTGGATTTGCGCAAGGAGGGTTCCGTACCAGTTTTATTGTTTTAGGTCAACATTAACACAATCTTAATTCTACGTTATAAATGCTAATGTGCAACGTATACAAGTAAATAAATTAAAGGTTTTTTTTTCAATTTAAATATAACTACTGTACAAACACTTGACCCGTACTCTTTTTATCTCATAATAAAAGTAATACTGATAATTAGAAACTATTACATGCGCTTTTTGTTTTTTTTTATCAATTGTTACTTGGAACTAGTGTTGTGTCTAAGCGATATATATAAAAAATATATTTTATCTACTTCAAGAAGCCTAAGCCCAAGCCTGTAAAAGTATGTGATATTATTTTCAGCTTTTCGTTTCCCTAAGAAAAAGAGTCTCAAATGATTTTTGATTTTGATTTACGGAACTTACACATACTTACTTATGTAATTGGAATATGTAGCTTAATCTAGAAGCAATGTAATTTAATTTTAATTATTTAAATAAATATAATTTAATAAATTGAAATTAATTTTAAAAGATACTCATTTCCAATTTTGTAAAACTATTTCTACACGAAATAAAGTTTGTTGGGACATTTCAGATAATTTTTTTTGAAAACCCTTTCAAATAGGGATTTTCTTCTTAAATTTATAATTTAGCCCTAATATTGAGCCTTATTAAATATATTTTTAATTATTTTGGAAATTCCAACTCCAAATTGGTTTATTCTTTAGATTATGTGAAGGGTTCAAAGTCGGAAATTCATGGTTATATATGAAGATTAAACAATATTTTTATCACAATCCCTTACATACAATATCTTCTATACTATAATAAAACAATAAAAAATTATGTCTGTACATTGAATATTTAAAAAAAAATTAAACAGGACATACAATACTAATGGTCGTGATATCTGTTTGTACACACATACATATCTTTAGATCTACTGGTCTGATTTGAATAAAAAAATTTTGTTTTATAGCTGTCAGGTCTGGATAGCTATCAGGTTATAATGTATTTTGAAGACTGGTACAGCTGATGTTAAACTAAAGTATGAGAAATAAGGAAAGGCTGCCAAAACAAAAAAGAAGAAACAAGATAAGCTTCTTCCCTTGATATATAACAATTCAGAAACGGGAACACCTGATATATAGATCCACCACAGATCAGCTAACCAGCAGGTAAGGAACAAGAAAATGACTCTTAAGCAAAACATAATTTAAAAAGAAAAAAGATGATGAAAAAATCTCATTAAGAGCCATTATGTCTAGCCAAAACGTATGAAATAAATAATAATATTTTCAGTTGGATAGCATACGGATAGACAAACAGACAAACAGACAGATATATAGACAGGCGGGGAACAAAGTCCTCCGTTTTTTGTATTGAGGTACGAGAAAAAATTACCACTTCAGTCCCTCAACTTATACAATATAAAAATACAAAAAACTTATAAAAAAATAACTTATAAAAATGTACTTATAATTTCAACTTTTGTACTTAGCACTCTTTTTACGACTCGTCTCGAACTTGCTAATCTAATTAAGTCAATATCGACTCAACAAACCTTAGTTCTTACCCAATACTACATACATTATACAATACATTAGTTACAACAGAAGTAACCCGGTAGTATTTTAGATATATTTAAATAAATACACCAAATATTTAGACAAATCGATATATATATATATATATATATATATATATATATATATATATATATATATATATATATATATATATATATATATATATATATATATATATATATATATATATATATATATATATATATATATATATAATATTGCTAAGAATTTATTCATTTGGAAATGTTTCTGAGTAGTTGTGGAAGTGAAGCGTGAAATTACATAAGTGCTTATAATATAAGTAAAACTAATGAGAGTTGGCAAGTTGTATTGTTTTAGTAATACGTTTTGAATATTTGCTAATTTGAATAGACTATAGTTATGAATGTACGTGTTTTACTTTTATTATAGTTTAGTTATAAACAGATAAACTTAAAATAGAATATATATATATATATATATATATATATATATATATATATATATATATATATATATATATATATATATATATATATATATATATATATATATATATATATATATATATATATATATATTATGTACCAGAACAGGAATAGGCGAATAAGGCTCGGTGTAAATTAAATAAAAAATAGAAAACAAAACAAAATATTGGTAGATAGAAAAAAATTTTTTTTTTTAAAATCGGCAAAAATTGCTTAGAACATATTTATAAACATACAAAGAACTGAATGTTTCGTTCACAAGTTTTTACCTAAACTTTATAGATCCTAATGCTTATCAAGTTATATTGCATTTATGATTTGATTTGGTACACCGAATATATTAAAGATAGAATATTTGTAAATGATATGTAATGATAGCTTCACATTGCCATATCACTCTCTCTTCAGTCTGTCCCTCAACGCTGAGGATCATGACTTCTTCTTCTTCGGGATGTGACCTGACAAATTACCGTGCTCATTGGTATCTCTAGGTCAATACCTTAGAAATACCAATGAGGAGACCCAGTATCCCAACGGATACAACAATCTGAACATCTTCTTGGGTTTCATCTTTTTGTTTTTAAATTTGGCTTCAACTTTCGTTATATTTAGAAAAAAATAACAAAGCGGTACTCGAACCCACGCCTCTTGGATACCAGCCAAGCGCTATACGTTCTTCTATAAGTACTTTGTATTTCTTATACAATTGCTAGAACTTGTTCGATCAATAAGAACGAAGAAGAAGATAAAATATCTTAAACATTTTCAAAGTATTGTCTATCTCCGATGGATGTGGATTAACATACCTTTATAAAGCAAAAGAAATATTAAAGAGCTCACAGGCTTAAAGCTCACAGCTTATTCTTGAACTATTTAGTATGTTGTAGAGAAAATAACAAAGACTCGGTGACACATAAATACACATAAAATTTACTTATTTATATATATATATATATATATATATATATATATATATATATATATATATATATATATATATATATATATATATATATATATATATATATATATATATATATATATATATATATATATATATATATATATATATAAACTTAAACTTTTATATGACACATGACATATTGTTTGTAATGCTACGGTGGGTTATGTCAAAATAAAAAGAGTGACGTAAAATATATAGGCTATATATAGGCTTTCTGGAAAAATTGACTACCTAACACAAAATATTTTTTGAAAGTTGTACCTGAAAAAGAACTTAAAACTTTAGTTTTATTAAGAGATCGCATTGTTATAGTAATCTTTCACGCATGAATATGTAACATATATATATGTATACACAAATTTTCTTCTATAAAGTATATCTTATAAAGTTTCCTTACGCATAAACCAATCGTAAAATTAAGGACAAATTGAAAATAATTACAACTAAATGCACCACCTTTTAAAGTGGATACAGCATGCTATATAACAAAAATTATGACGTTATACAATTTTAATTCACTGAGCGCTTGTGCTTGCTTGCTTAATCCGACGAAGAAAACAAGCGTGACGTTAAATTAATAGTAATATAACACTGACAAACATATTTTTAACAATATTAATACACTTTTTGTAGATAAAATAATCGAAAGTAGACATTTATAACACAATTTAAATATGGGATAAAATTTTAAACTTATATTTTAACATTGAGTCTCCAAATGGGTCAAGAACTTCGCTGTTGTCGTTTAGTATTTTAGAGAGTCGTGAAATCGATGAGTTTCTACCTAACACTGTTCTACGAAGAGGTCCTACGAGAGGAGTAATCGGTTTGCGTGGATACCGAAAGAGGACATTAAACCTAAATTTGGATAATAGTTCTGGATTATCGCTTGTGCTGTTAAGAGATTTGTGTATATACATTAAATCCAACAAGTCTCTTCTTTTACTTAGAGAAAACATTTTAAAAAATGCCAATTTGTCGTTGTACTAACTAGGTTCTTTAGCCTTACAATGAGCGAATGCCAGATGATAAAGAAATCGTTTTTGTACCCTTTCCATTCCACTCAACAGTGTGTCGCATAATGAGGTCTCCACACTACACTTCCATACTCTAAAACACTTCTTACTTAGCTATTATATAAATGTATTTTAGTAATAGAATTTCGGAATAATTTGCTGTTCCTAAGGACAAAACCTAGCATCCTTAAGCTTTTATCTTCGATAGCACTGGGTAAATCAGATATTTTAGCATAGTTGTAGATTTGTAGATCATTCGCATATAAATGGTAGAGAGAAGACACAACATGAGAAATTGTATTTATAAAAACAGAGAAAAGCAACGGGGATAGCACGTCACCCTGCGGAACCCCAGTAACGACCTGCGACCAATCAGAGTACGAATCTTGTATCCGTAACCGTTGCCAGCGCCCTTACAGGTATTCACGAAACCAGTCCATCGAATCAGGGGATACGTTAAGATAACTTGACGAATATCATCAGTAATTTTAACTAAAGTTGTTGTTGTACTTATTTTTGGTTGGTCAAACACACATATTAATGCATAAGAAACTGGGTCATACATCTAGTTCTTATACATTTCATACATAGTTAAGCCTTTAAATTGAAAGTCCATCGTAACTTCTGATTAACCGTATTCACAATAGTACATATAACATTATATCTCAAACATTAAAGAAAAATAATTGCTAATTATATTTTATTTACCTGAATTCGAATATTAAAGAGCCAAATTTATACCATTCTTAAATTTTCGCACAGTATTTTAATGGTAAGAAATTTAATAGTAACAAATTTAAAATAGCTTTATTTACTTGGCTTAAACCAATGGAATAAATTTTTAGATAGAAAATCTTATAAAACCTTAATTACACCTCCAATTACAAACACACACACACACACACACACACACACGCACTCACATACACATATGAATAACTGATATCTCTTTTTATTTTATATTTTATTCTTAATTTTTTTCTTTTCAGTATTTTGTTTATGTAAGTGAAGATGAACTAGCACCCGCATTACAGTTTTTACTAGCACAGGTGTTAGGGAATAATATATTGCAACTGTATCCATATTATGCTAATAAAATATTATTATTATTATTTTAAAATGCTCGGTGTTTTAAGGTTCCATACTTCAAGAGGAAAAAAACAGAATCCTTGTAGGATTTATTGTCTGTCTGCCCGTCAAGACCATTATCTCCAAACCCCGTAGTCTACGGTCCCTTTGAGTACAAAAATAATTAAACTTCGAAGTCAACGATATCAAAAGTGTTTATGCTTGGATCATGCTTTTTGTGTGCTAATTTCATACAAATGCGCAACATTTGTATGAAATTCGCTACGTAATCTAAGCCAAGAGTTACGATATATGACATGAAGCTAGAACTTATAGTACGAACAAACAAAAATTTAAAAAATTAAAAAATATAAAACATTTACAAACTTATTTGTGTAGTTCATTTCATATAAAATGCGTATATTCGACCACAATTTTAAAATTCTCAATTTTATAAGTGATATTTTTCAATGACCTACAATTATGAAATTGGTACGGAGCCCTCCGTGCGAGAGAACTACTCTTGATGGATATTTTTTAAATTATATCCGTTTCACGAGGAGTAACCATTCTGTTTTAACATTTTTTGCAAAGAATATTGCATTCAAATTGTCAATTATTCTTTTAGTCAATGTTTTAATATTTCTTTAAAAGCTATCGATGTTTTATTCAGTCGCCGCTCCCAATTCATCTCAAACATTTCAGAGCATGTGATTGAGACTGTGATTGCAAAGCTATTGGACAATTATTGTACAACAAATATTTCTGCCCGATGCAGGCTTTGTGTTTCAGATCTTAGTAAAGCTGTGATGTATTCGAAATTTGTTTTTGTTTGATTTTGCATCAAAATTATGAGATTTTCTTTATTATTCGTTAAATATCAATGAAAACTAATTAACCTGGCTCCCGGTCCTTACAATACCGCCCCAAGGTTTCTTTCTAGCCACAGCCAAATACAACAGTCATTTTTAAAACTCTTCAAATAGTTTGAGGGTTTTACCTTTTTTCTAGTTTCCTTCAAGAGTTCTGTCGATAACTTTGAGTCACTGAGTATGAAATTTATTCTTTATTTTTTTTATTAATGTTCTTTAGACATGTTCTTGGTTCTTGCATTTGCTATAGATATGCGTCTATAGCAAAAGTCGTCGCATTTGAAGCGCTTATTTAAAATATATATTTATAGTACATTAATTGCATAATTATCAAAGAAAACAGTGTCTTTTTTGATAATTATGATGAGTAATTTGACTCATCATGAAACTTACAATACAGCTAAACATTATACACGTATTCTAAATTTCAATTTTAGATTCCGGTTTGAAGATTGAACGAAAGTATTACATTGTGAAATGTCCGAATATTCAAGTAACACGGAAATTGAATACTTTTTTAAATCATATTATTCGAAGGATGTTTCAAGTTTTGTAAATAAAATTCGAAGTGATTTTTTTTAAGAATGAATAATTCTAAATTCTTTTGCTATGAATAGAGTAGAAATGACGTAGTGTCGAATATTAAAATTACTCACTGTATATGTGAAATATGAAGAAGAAGGTAAAAGCTTCGTTTTTTAAACGTCACATTATTTAAAGAAAGAGGACCGTCGTGGCGCAGAGGTATAGCCTCTGCCTGCGCGAATCGCGACGGTTTGTGAGTGCGATTCTCACACGGAGAGAATGAATGATTTTAATTTTTTTCGCTCTGGCAACTAGGCAAAAAGTTGAGTTCCGCCACTCAACACGCAATGCCTCGAGAGGTGGAAAGCGTTCCCTCTGCTATGTGCGGGATACAGGTAAGATATATATATATATATATATATATATATATATATATATATATATATATATATATATATATATATATATATATATATATATATATATATATATATATATATATATATATATATAGAGCCCATAATACAATACAAATCGTGTCGAATCGAATTCCGATTCCCATATTCAATCGATATTATCTGAAAGTGAAGATCAAACAGATACCGCTAGGTAGACTTTGCCAACCTTGCTAAATACGAAAAAAAGTCGAAGCTAAAAAGTTATAAATGCGTGTAAAACACACTTTAGATTAAAACATTAGCACAGTCTATTGCAAGTGTATTTTTTACATGTCAATTAAAAAATCATTAAATTTAGCTGCAGAATATAATTTAACTTATCACTGTCTCATAAAATATTTACGGTTCAAGAAGTTTTCCCAAAAGCAATATACATTTCACTTAATGATTTAAGTCATTAATCTTAATTATTGTGAACGTTTTCATAAAGCTTGATATAGTATAGAGAATAATAAAGTAGTCAATACTAAGCCATTTGGGGGATGAATTTTTTCATTGTCTCGCTCTGGTAACAAGAAGCCTGGCGTTGAATTCCGCCTCTTAATATGCACTGTCTCAAAATTTGAACATACCCGTTTCCCTGGGAGTCTAGGAGTGTCTCCTCTATGAAGTAACAGTCTAGCATAACGTTGGATTCATGGCGATAATATTTAAAAAAAAAAACATTGAAATAGCACTAATTTATTATATAATACGTTTTAAAATGATCTCTGTTCTAAATCAATGAAATCATAATTGGGAAGCAGAAATTTGTAAAAATTTTCATATTGTAATGTTACCAATACAAATAAATTGTGACCAGCGTATTAGAATTTCAATGTAGTTCGATGACCTAATTGGCTAGATCATTTGGGCGCTATCTAAGAAGTACTGGTTCGAATCCCGCTTCGTTCAAATTGTTATATGTTTTTCTAAAAAGATAATATATATGTTACCTAACCCAGTTAAAGAAACAGTTATAATACCTTTACAGTCTCAAGCGGTAAAAGATAGTAAAAAATAAGATAACAGCAAAGAAGAAAATTAAGGTGAAGTATCTTTTTATTCTTATTTGAGGAAAACATTTATGGTTTTGATGTAAATATGGGCAATTTATAGCAGATCTCAGAGATAATGTGAAAATTTGCTTAAACAAGATGAAAGATGTTTTGTAAGAGTAGTTGGTTTATAAGCTATTAATGATTAGTATCTGAATAGAGTATATATTTGAATATATTTTTTCTGGTCCGATAGACCTGACACCGAAGCAAAGCGATGGTAAAGTCAAGACATAAGACATTACTATATTAATGTGACTTTTGCGTTGCAATTATTACTTGCGTATAAATAAGTTCTTCATATAATAATTATAAATTGTAATTAATACAAGAAGTACCTAAATAAATTAAATTAAATTAGCTTCACGCTGTATCCCGCACATATCTGGGTAGGCAGAGGGAACTGTAGGAACCTAGTGTTTAAACACTCCGTTCCCCGCTTTCTGCCTTTTGATGCATTGCATGTTGAGTGGCGGAACTCAACGCCGCGCTTTGCCTTGTTACCAGAGTCAAGAAAATGAAAATCATTCGTTTTCCCCGAGTTGGAATCGATCCCACAAACCTCAAGACCTATCTATACGCATATCAATATAATAATCGTAACCAGTAAAATATGCTTTCAATTAATTAAAATACATCGATTATATTTACATTTTTAACCAAATATAAGAACTTTTTAAATTAATCTGAGCTTAAAAATCAATGAAGGCCATTGTGACGCAATGGCATAGTGTCTGATTATATACGTAATGGTTGTAACTTAGCTCCCACTTTAGGGAATGATTTATTTTAAGATAAAGCACTGTGTTGAGTTCCGCCACTCAACTCTGTCTCTAATGCAGGGGAAGGAGAACATACTAGTGGTGGAGCGGCTGACTGTAAACGTGACTGTTGTAGGTTCGATTCCCACTCGGGGAGAATCAAATTTTATTTGCTCTGGTAACATATCCTAAGCGCGGCATTGAGTTTCGCCACTCAACACGCGTTGTCTCAAAAATTGGGTGAAAAGTGGGGAACGGAGTGTCTTAACACTAGGTTCTCTCCGTCTATCCTGCTATACGTGGGAAATGGTCTTCACGCTATTTATTTATTTATTTGTAATATGGTAATACTCGGATCTCTCTGCCTGCCCTATGAAACAATACTGCGTGAAACAAAAAAAAATAGATGAAAAATCAATCAACATTTTGATTGAAAACGTCGACGAGTGATTGAAATGATAGAATTAAATTTCACTGACATTTTCCTTATTCAGGACAAGATTGCTTGGAATTATTGGCTGTTATGAAATAGCTGATTTTGACACTTTATATAATATAAGTTAATTGAAATGGAATCGTAAATTAAATAACAAAAGTGTTCATTTCAAAGTGCAAAATTAAAACAACTATATATATTTTTTCCACCTTCACAATTTTCTCCTCATTAACCCCGCTCTACAGATAGAACTTAGTGTCATAATTCTCCATTCTCTACTTTTCGCCTGAGTAAGAGACGCTGCCTGTTGAGTTGTAGAACTTATCGTCGCCCTCAATCTCTATATTATATGGTATTTGTACTGAACATTTTAAACGAATAAATTAATATTATTTAAAAACTAATTAACGTAATATTATTTGGCTAATTGATGTCCCAGATATTATATAAATGGAATAAGCTGTTTCTAGAGAATTAATATGACTCTGGCTACCAATACCTAATATAACTAAATATATAGTTAATGAAGAACAATAATTTTTAGCTTTACCTTTTCTCCGGAGATATATTATTTCCCTGATTTCCGTTTTTCCACTTTGTCTTGTTACCAGAGCGAAGAACATGAAAATAATTAATTCCCATCAAGTGGGGATCAAACCCACAACCATTTCGTTTATAGTCAGTGTCTTAACAATAAGTTTCATCTGCAGCAGCAGCATGAAGCAAAAAAATACATTAAGCATACCTAAGCGAAAGAAAAGCTAAAATTCTAATATAAAAAGTGGTTTTCAATATAAAAACTTTCATTTATTCGACATATGTACATTTTTAAAGATAGAGCTTTTATTAGTTGTTGATTATTATTTCATATTTATTTTAAAATGGAATACACAATATGTAGAGAAAAGAAATAATTAAAGAAACTTGCGAATAATATTTATTTTAAGAGTAGTGTAATGGTCACCTTCAAGCTCCTCCCGGCCATTTCGAATTTTAAAAGGACTCCTTAAAACTTCAGTTGTAAGTCCCAACCAGTTCGAGCTCCTCTTCCAGAAACGCGATGGACCTGAACGGTGAATCGATGCTACGTTATTCAATAACAAAGAAAACCATAAAATTTGTATTTTTCCCTTAAAAAATAGACAATTTAAATAAAATAGATAATATATTATAATAAATTAACTTTTTTAAAAAAATGCAGATTAAATAATTTATTAATTTTATTTCAAGTTAATTTTTTTTATTTCGAAAATCATTTGTTTTAAAAATATTATACTTTGATGATTCTATGAATTCTACTAAAGTTCTCTAATTTGTTTGCAATAAAAAAGTTAAGTAATAGTGCTATAGAGAAAAAAAACTAACAGAAATACATATGAATTTACATAAAAAAACTAGAAAAGAAAGGAATTGAATAGAGTTATAAAGAACCCTTCTCTTTATGTATTGAAAACAATATCGGCTTATAAGCTGTGTAATAACGTATATAGTTTCAATCTTTCAAGATTCATGGTAGATAGCTATCCTTTGAGGATATCTCCTAAAACGCTTCCAATACGTTTGGGTATGGCTATAGCAATACCTATGCAATTTATTTTGTCTCTATAGAGATTTTCTTATATGAAACGAAAGATGAGATAGAGAATAGTTAATATCGACACTCAGAGATGTAAATAAACATTTAATTGATGTTAAGCAGTTAAGGTTAGCTTATTTAGCGAAAATAATAATTATTCATTCATTCAGGTTCAGTGTCTTAGTTGCAGTTAATTATGTCCGTCAAAACAAAGTAGCTGTCAGAACATATCAAAATATCAACTATGTCAGTCATGACAATCGCTGTCAGAATTCAGATTTAAAAAGCTTTTCGGTTATTTGCATGGATGTAATGGATTTTAAATCCGCTTTTGTACTCAAATGCAACAAATCAATACAGACCGACTCCAACAGGTGAAACTATGGATTTTAGACTTATACCGAAGAGGTTAGGATTTTATAACGAATTTTGTTTCGAAATATTCCAGTTTCACAGAAAACTTGTACTGAGAATTGGAAATAGTTCCACACGTTCTGATTTATGTATTGATACATACGTTAAGCGGTAACTGCGATATTTTCATTGCTAAAGAAAAGTAATAATTAAAAAAAATTGCGAGTAATAGCATTTGTAGGGAAAATTAAGAACTCAGACTTTTAGTATATACTTGTCTCTACTTACCAGACACCAGTACATTTCAGCTGGCCTTCCCGATGGATTCATTTCCACTCGAAGGATAACTTAAGCGTTTGCCAGTCAATATAAAAATAAAAAATTACCTACACAACTTGGGGCCCTGGATCTATGCTATGGGCTATGTCAAAGTTAAATATTCTAAGTAGTTGAAATACAGCCTTCATATACGAGTATAACATAACAATCAGGTATTTACAATATATACACAACATAATAGCTCATTAATAAATAATATTACACTAAAGCGTTGGTATACAGGTTAATCTTGTTGTTGTTATTCAAAGTATTTACATAAATACTAAGTGTAAACATTAACATACACTGGACATTAAAAGGACGGGTGACTTTATGAGAAAGGATATCCTATAAATTGACTTGAACGAATTGACTAAGGACAGGTGAAAAGGGTATAGGAGGGCATTGTGGCTCATCTACATAGCAACTGACAGTGAAAGGGAGGGTTGTGGGTTCGATTCTTACTTGAAGAACTCACTTTGATTATAAAAACAAAGCGTAGCGTTAAGTTCCACCTCCCAACACGCTATCTCTTGGATAAGTACATTAGGTTACATCTGCCTTCCAAGCTTTATGCTATGATACAACGTGAAGATATTAATTTTAAAAAGGATAAGGGAAGTGAAACCTTTTACCAGACCACATTTATACCACGAGTGGTCCCTTAATGAAATAATGGACAACTTTTTTCATATCCTCCATTCAGTGGAATTTTGCTCAGATTTAATTATAATAATAAAACAAATGATTTAAAATGTAAAAAAAAAACCAGTTGCAGTTTAAAATCTTGAGTCAGAGGTATCTAAAAAAATACATTTAATTACATTATAGTCTCCTATATCCAGGAACAATATATGTACCTGTAATACCAACGGAAACACGTGATTTGTCTTACTAAGAGCATCCTGCCTTCTCATGTTCATTACGTCATATATCAAGATGACGAAAGGATTTATTTAATATAGGAATATATATACTCGTACATATAAATAAAAATGGAGCGTGTGTCTGGAATTTCAAAATATTTATATTTTTTCTAGTGCACATAATTATTGATATGATAGCAAAACAAAAATGAGCGATTTTATTTTTTTGTCTGTTTGTCGTTCTACTTTTCCAGGCTTATCTCTATATATATATAGATATTATATATATTATATATATATATATATTATATTATATATATATATATAATATATATATATATATATATATATATATATATATATATATATATATATATATATTATATATATATATATAGATATATACTATATATATATATATATATATATATATATATATATATATATACTATATATATATATATATATATATAATATATATACTATATATATATATATATAATCTAAAACCACTTGCAGTTTAAATCTTGAGTCAGAGGTATCTAAAAAAAATACATTTAATTACATTATAGTCTCCTATATCCAGGAACAATATATGTACCTGTAATACCAACGGAAACACGTGATTTGTCTTACTAAGAGTATCCTGCCTTCTCATGTTCATTACGTCATATATCAAGATGACGAAAGGATTTATTTAATATAGGAATATATATACTCGTACATATAAATAAAAATGGAGCATGTGTCTGGAATTTCAAAATGTTTATATTTTTTCTAGTGCACATAATTATTTATATGATAGCAAAACAAAAATGAGCGATTTTATTTTTTTGTCTGTTTGTCGTTCTACTTTTCCAGGCTTATCTCAAGAATAGCTGCGGGTGAAACTACTGGCAGGTCAATAGTAGTAAATAAACATGGAGTGCGCAAAGGGAAAAGTCATCGTGGTACAGTGGGACAGTGTTTGACTGCGATATGATGGTTATGGTATGTATATCCACATGGGGAAAGGATTATTTTTGTCCACGCACTAGTAGACGAAGAGAACCTATATCCTAGCATATCCGTGAAAGTATATAGGATTTCATCGGCTGCCTCCATTGAAAGGTATAGATAAATTAATTAACGGTGGATCTCAGCGCTTGGAACTCAGTACAATATATATAGTAACATTTTCTATATATTTTTTTATAGCAGCCTTAATTTATTCCATTGATTGTTAAGTTCAAATTTGAATATAAAATATCCCAGAACCACGCAACACAGTGTCAGTCAAAGCTACAATGTTTGAGCCCTCATTTTGTGTACTCATTTTGCATATTTAAGTTGCAAATTTTCAAATAATAATGACCTCTGCGGTTGTAGATTTAAGGCACAAATTTGCTTATTATACTATGTTGACATCTAAATATCGATTTAAATTTGTTTTATTAAGCGTCATACCAATTTATCTGGTAATCGAATCTCATCAGACGACGTGGAGATGGAAGTTTCATATACATACAACATGCTTTGTACTGTTCTTATCCATAACATTTTGCGTATATAGATAACGATATATATATATATATATATATATATATATATATATATATATATATATATATATATATATATTATATATATATTAATATATATATATTATCTATATATATATATATATATATATATTATATATATATATATATAGATATATATATATATAGCTAATATAATAAATGGGTAAAGAGAAAAATAAAAAAAAACTAAGCAGAAGTCTAGCTAGTCGCAATCATAACTGTGAACCAAAGTGAGGCTTGAAACAAGCCTAATTTAAAATAAAGCGTAAAATCGTTAAGCTGGAGCTCAGTAACGATGAAAGTTAATTTTTTTTTTCATTTAGGGTATCGTAGGGTACGTATGCGTCTCTAAATGAATATAAGAAATAAAGGATTATACTCTGTATTATGAAATTTTGTGTTTTGTTTTAATGAAATGTGAAAAATTATTATTTGCATTTTTCTATTATAATTTTATTTTACTCACATAAATTACCAAATTTGAAAAGTCATCGTCATACTGATATGTAGGTGTCGCGCATCGAGGGGTTGCATACCATCACCGTCCATGATTGTACGTCAACGGTCAAAATATGCAAACTTAAATTTACGGTCGTATCCACTAATTTGTATGAAATTAACTACAAATGTTTGTTCTTTCTGTATTAAACCTATAACTTATAAATTTTAAGATTTTCTCCTTTATGTAATGTGTTAGTTTTCACTTTTCTTCAAATTTCATAAGTATACGTCGATGCAGTACAACTTATAAGAGCCGACATACTTAAATTTGCAGTCGTATGCATTCATTTTTTATTTATTGAACTACATTATAAGTTTGTAATGGTTTTTTTTTCTGGGATATATCTATAAATTTCCATAAAGTTCTTTAAGCTCTAACTTATTGAGAAATTTCATGTACCTAGGTCAACGGGAAGTACTCTTTAGGGTTTGATTACGCAATTTTCGCTACGCTAAACGCTCATATCTTTTGATTGTGTTGATTTAGAAGATTGAAATCAATATAAAATATCCAAGTCTGTGACCTGTTATGTTAGCACAAACACAAGAGGTCATAGACTTGGATATTTGATATTGATTTCAGCTTGATTCCTTAATACGAGACTTTGCGAAAATGGTCTTGACAGACAGACATACAGACGGACAACGAAGTGATCATATTAGGGTTCAATTTTAAGGTACTGAATCCTAAAAAGTCAATAAAATACACAAATATAATCAGTTAAAATTAAGGTTTTAAACATCCTCACTTAAAAATTTTAATTACGATTTGACTTAGTTGAAATAGCTTTTTGAACTGAATTTATTTTTTGTATCACGCTATATTTTGTATATACTCGTACTGTAGCATACTGCAAAGTATCAAGACTTAAGACATTCACTCTTCGCTTTTCGCAACTCAACGCTGCGGGGAAATTAAAACCATTCGTTACCTCAAATGAGAATCGAATCCATCACCAAAGGAATTGAAATTTCCAAAATACCTATCTACCATATTGTCTCTTCTTAATTACATAGTAGTCTTGAAAAAGCTAATTTAGTACGTTCAGTAATTCGCTGCAGACGTTAACTTTACACCTAATGGCTCAATTTTGAATTTATAGCGAGGCTATTAACTTTGTAATATATTGTTTATTTTTATAGATTGCCATGTTTAAAAAGTGTGTAGTAATAGCTTTTTAATTTATTTGAAAAAAAAAGCTTCACGCTGTAATCCCGCATATATTATTATATTAGTAGAGGCTCATTATCCCGCTTTACACGTTTTGAGATATGGGTGTTGAGTGGCGGACCTGATAGCCGCGTTTTGTCTTGTTGGCAGAGCGAAAATTAAAATATACATTCTCCCCAAGTGGGAATCGAACTGACTTGGTTCTCTACTTTTCAGCTGAAGAAAAATAACCAAAAATAATATGACGATAATTTTTTCTGAGCACTATAATATGTTAACATTTAGCTAAGTAGATAGAGGGAGCCTAATGTTAAGGCACCCTTTTTTTTTTTTCGCTGGGAAATGCTTTTACGCAGACCATCCTGAGTAGGACACTTGTGTCCTACAGAGGAATGGTACTGTGGGACTCATCAAACCCGACACTACCCACTAAAACCCAGCGGAAACCCTCTCCACCTATATGAGATGCTGTAGGATCGCTTGCGCATGCCACTACAGCACCTCGGTGGGAGGCCCACCTAACGTGGGCCACTATCGCCTTCGGGGAGCCCCAGTGTATCTTCCAGGGCGCCCGCAGCCTCGATGACTTGCGGGAAGATCTTCATGACCTTCCTGTAGTAGCTCCTCTAGGGTTAGGGAAGTTGGAGATGCGCGTACCGCCTTCTCCTACCTCCCGGTCTACGACGGCGGAGCAGATCTGCATCCACGCTAAGCTCGCGCGCACGCTCCGCGGCCTCCTTCTGTGCGATAACAGATTCACAGAAGGAGACTGCTACAGACCAGTTCCTCTCACTCTCCAGCATGGCTTCCATCATACTAGATAGCGAGAGATCCCTACCCACTAAAGCCATCAAGGCGTGGCGTTGCGGAGCCCAAGCGGGGCATTCAGCCAGAGTGTGATGCGCCGAATCAACGGAGGCATGACATTCGTGGCACGCTGGTGACATCTCCCGACGCGCAATCTGATGCAAATATTTGCCGAAGCAACCATGCCCCGTCAATACCTGCACCAGTCTGAACGTCAGGACGCCAAACCCTCTTGTCAACCAGCGCTCTAGGTGGGGGCGAACCGCCTCCACCGTCGCCAGTCCTGCCACCGGTGAACCCAGGTCCTCCCTCCATCGCCGATTCAGGGCTTCGTCTGAATGTTAAGGCACCCTGAAGGAACTCCTCACGTTGCGCCCTATTTTGAGACATTGTGTGTTGAGTGGCAGAACCCAACCGGGCTTTCTTTTCGTACCAGAGCTAGGAAATTAATATGATTTATTAAGTCGTTTGGGTGATGGAACACGCAAATGTCTCTATAAAACTCAAAACGCGCAAAAACTCTATTAAAAAAAAACACAAAAATCTTTGTCATATCTTAGGTTACTAAGACATTTCAATTTTACAATACTTGTGATACTTTTGTTTTATTCAATATTAGTTATAAATAAAAAATAAATACATATTTTTCTTCTAAAAACTTTATCCTTAAAGTAATAATTTAACAAAACAATTTCTTTAATACATAACTGAAATAAATTGAGTTTAAAGTTATAAATCTTGAAAGTTAAAAGAGAAGAAATTCCTTAGCAACTCCATTGAATTGCAGGGGGCAAGCCCGGAGCAGTGCCTGGTACTTACGACCCTAGTGTAGGCTTAAGAAGTCCCTTTAAAATGCACATTAACGTTCATCGTAAATGTCCCCAGCTTCCTTCCTTACTTAACTGTTCCTTAGAAACTTTTTGCGTAAATCAAAAAGTATTTAAAAAGTTCGACTTATATTTCGTACATTATCATGATATGTAGATGTACAGGGTGTAAATATAGGTGGTACTGATCAGGTACTCCAAACTATTGGCCAAGTTTCTAAGTTGTTACTTTGGTATAGTTTCGTGAACTATAATATAAAGTATTTTAGAAGTTCGCGCACTCGAGTTCTGGAACGTATACATTTTGAACTTGTATAAAAATTCCATTTGTTTCTGGTTTTATTTAAATAATATCTTTTACCTTTGTGATGTTGAAAAGATGACATCAAAATATTTCAAATTTCCCCTGAATATATTTATAAATATTTACGTGCTACCATCGCGTGTTCAGTGAAACATTTCTAAAGGATTTATAATGTTTTTTTTAGAAGGGCTTATTTTAAATCCATAGGACAAAGTATATCAATCAAAAATGAAATAAATGTAATTTTTTTTAAAGATTTTGCTCTAATAGCATAGAGAAAAAAGATAATCTTGTATCATGACACTCCGTTCTTCATTTTGATTCAAATTCCATGTTGAGTGGTGGAACTCAACCATACAACTCTATCTTACTAAGGTGGATAAATAAAAAAATACTATCTCTGGTAGAGATCGAACCTACAGGCTACAACGAGTAAACCGTAAACCGTAACCGAAACTATACCCATTAGTTTCGGTATATAAAAAGCTATCCGTAACCGTATCCAAATCCGATATAAATCGTTTAAATAATTTCGCATAAAGGGCAAAGAATAAGTGATACTTTTATTAAGATTTTGTTTTATTTTGCCTAGCCGAGTTAACACTCTATGGTTATCTCTTCCTTCGGATTTTATTTTCTCAAAAATTTAATATCCGTAATCAAAATTATCCAAAGCTAACGAATAACGTGAAATAATTTTCCCTGTAACCGAAACCGAAACCGATATAATATTCTTCCTATATCCATATACAAATCTAAAATTCATTCATTCTACGAATATATAAACGTTCCTCGTACAAGCCTCTTGTATACTATCCATGTACTCTAGCTTTTTCTACAGTTGTTACAAGTTTGGTCCTTAGTAATGTGTATATATATATATGTATATCAGCTTTTCGGTTTAATCTGCATCTAGCAGGGTAGGTAGAAAACCTAAATCAAGAAATACGGCGTTGAATACTTAACTCGGCGGAGCTTAAGGTCGCGTTTCGAATTATCTGCTAATAATATATTTAAAATTATATTAATTAATATCAAAGAATATTTTTATTTTATTTGTAATTTTACAAATGAAAAAAGAAATTGATTTTAACGTATATTCTGAATGAATTTAAGTACTGTGTATACTAGAATACACACACACACACACACTTTTAAAAGTGAAAGTAGACTGTAATGTAACAGAACCTAACGGCGAAAACACATAAAATTTTATAAGAGAATCGAGCAAATACGCAATACAAAGTGTGTGGGTAATATTAAGTTTATCGCCGCTTTATGACAAAGTCTTGATACTGACGATAAAAATTGTTTTTAATACATTATACGAGTATTTAGATGAAATAATACATATAAACATATAATTTTTTATAGATTTATTAAGGTACATAAAGTTTTATTTCGATTTAAAAAAATATTAAAAATATGTGGAAAAAAAGGAATAACCATTTCTGGTCTTTGGTTCGATCACTATTCAAAGGAATTGTAAAGTAAAGAAGAGTACGAGATTCCGCTTCTCAATACGCAAGGCCTCAAAGTCGGGCGGAAAATGTGTAACGGAGTATTTTTACACCATTTTCTCTCTGCCTAGTATGCTAAGAGAGAAAGTGTACAAAAATGAACACGGAACAGAGTGATTTATCCTACGACTGGGAATCGTCCCGAGGACCAGCATTAACAGTCAGTTGATGTCCCACTGTACCAGACGTGCTTATATTTAAGTGTAAGCATATTGGAATCAAAAATGTAACTAAAAATATTCTAACCAATTTTTTTACATATTAACCCAGTTTCCACCGAGCTTAGGTTAAACATTCAATTTTCGTTTAATATTTTAGGCTAACTGGCCTAATCTGAGCCAGACTACCTTTAAAGCTAGAATGTAGTATATAGAGATATCGATCGTCGATTTAGACCGTGTAAGCCCCCACCTGTGTGCCTTAATCTTTTGAATGTTACGTCATTTCATATAATCGCACTTTAATGAGAGTTTTTTTGTGCTATAGATATATGTGTATACAGTCGTGGAAGTCCATACCTTAAACAAAAAGTTTATTTTTCCAGTATCTACTGGAGATAAGTATATGAAATATATGAATTTATTATTCAATATTTTAGATAGAATCACAGTCAAAATTTTTTCTTATAAGCTAGTGTATTATAGAATTTTTGTCCTGCTAGACCCTTTGAAAAGCCTGTGAGAAGAGAAGTTATCATTGCTACATGTACTGTAAGAATGAAACGGACATAGACTATTTTTAAAATGAAATATTAGTAGATTGGTAAATCGGATAGTAAACTGGTTGACATATGAATTTTGTCTTGGAAGAGGCCATCATAGATATAATAATAGGTTATTTCTACTTGGGGATATAAATTAATTTAAATTTATTTTCAATTATTTATTTTTTAATTATTTTTTTCAACGCTGCGCTCAGTCTTACCTGCTCTAGTAAGACTAAACGCGGCGTTGAGCTCCACCACGTACCTCGCAATATCCCGAATTCACGTTAAACGTAAACAACGAACAAGATTCTATTTGAGTACCCTGTAATATTGGATTGGAGTACTCAGTTGTTTATTGTTAATAAGATCAATAATCATATATATAAGTAATACACGACGTAGTAATAAAAGCTTAATAGCCTTAATTTTTTCTTTTTAAATCTATGGTATTATTAAAGTATTATTGATTGATTCCTGGTTTTAGCAAATGACATTTCACGGCGTTCACTTACGTCCCTCAAAACACACTCAAATAGATACTTTCTAAAACAAGGCTATATATATTTAAGCATTGAAAAATAATAAAAACAGTGTATAGAATACAACAATCATTCGACTACTCAAAGTTTCATAATATTTCTATACAGTTACTTGAAAATTAATTAAAAAGTTGCTTAACGTAAAATTAATAGCATTTCTAGAAACATCGTTTATATGAGTAATTAATTTAAGTACTAGACACCGAGACGCTGAGTAACAAATGAAAGTGCAAAACCAAATTTTATCGGGGATTATTTTACACTTTTAAGTTTGAAAAATGTTGTGTGAAACTTTTTTATTAATGTTTATTAATATAAAAGCTCTATATCTGATAAGACAAAGCTTTGAGCTTTGAGATTCGACACTCAATACGTTATGTTTTGTTTTAGGGCGAAAAATGGAATATGCAATGTCATTAGCTCTATGCTCTCCTTTCTCTCTCTCTCTCTCTCTCTCTCTCTGCATACTCTACTATACTATCTGCCAAGAGAAAGAATTAAGTTGAAACAAAAAAACTGCTTGAACTGCTAGACAATTAATTCATTAAAATCACACCTTATCCTCCAAAATGGACTTTAATGCAGCTTTTACTACTGAATTCACGAGGAAGGGTTCATATTAATAAAATATATTCTTAATATATAGTCGTATCGTAGTCCAAGATTTTTTTTTAATTAATCTAATACACCATGCACTAAAATGTATAAAACTTCTCTTGTAATAGCGTAGCTGGAATGAAATATTACTATTCTAGAGCAACTTTAAATTGAATTAACACGTTTAAAGTTGTTCTAATTTGTCAGTCCTCTTAACCAAAATGTAGCACAACTGTGTGAAATGTAATAACGTGTATTACACACATATTACTTCATTCATTTGTGAATTTACTTATTTATATTTGGCATTTTAATCAAAGTCAGAGTGTCTTAACACTAGGTTACCTCTGCCTACTCTCCTATACACCTGGATACAGTGTGAAGCTAAAATAAAAATATTTAAGGAATATTTTACTCTCTGCTATCGACTTTTCACACATTAAAGAGCAAATTTCAACGTCATATATTATTTAATAAGTTAAATGGAAAATAAATTGGATATCGTGTTAAAAAATTTAAAACAGCTGGAATTCAAGCCGCTTGAATACCTTTTTACCTATGTTAAATATGCGGAAAATTTAGATTTTACTCTCCATATTAATATATCTATTGGACGAAAAACTTTAAGAAAATATCTATACATCGAACTTGTACACCCGTTTCACTTATCATAAAAATGAGATTGAAAGAGTATATATATGAAATCGGCAATTACTTAGTTACCTATTATATGGTATAGGTAATAAGAAATTATTCAAATAGTTAAATACGTCCAGGTTCGCGTGACTGGGAAAGGATTAATAGATTAACGTACCTCAACTAACATTTCGCCAAGTTAAAGCTAAGTGAACACTAAGTAGCTTAGTTTATATAACTGTTTCTTACATTTATGTTCTAACAACCATTTTACTTTGTAATATTTATATGTATATATTTTTAATTCGCTTCGTTCTTCCGTAATTTTTGCATGAAATTGCGTGTAGAGTCCGCTACTCTACTTACTTACTTACTCTACCTATAGAGACGAGGACGCAATAAAGTCTCTAACAAGGTACCTGGAAACAACAGATAAAGACATTGTCAACGACAACCGTCGGCCAACTATGACTGTACGAGTGTATATATATATATATATATATACACTCACAGACCCAATCTACTAAAAATCCGTATGATTGAAACACTTCAACCATAATTAAACACACATAAAAAACCAGAACAACAAAAGCACGGCCGCCAAATCTCTGTGGTGAAGAAACAATAGAGATATATAAAATAAAAAAAATAATAATACCGTGAATATCTTAATAGAAGAGGGTAATGATAAATTATTTTATTTCTCGAGTGGGAATTGAACCTATAACCATTAACCATTGGTCAGACGCTATCTCATGAATGATATTCTTTAATTAATTCTTAAAAATTAATGTAATTCAATATGGGATGGTAATTGCCAAAACTTGGAGTAATTTAAAATATATATATATATATATATATATATATATATATATATATATATATATATATATATATATATATATATATATATATATATATATATATATAAACGGACAAAATTATATTCGACTTTATTAATCCATCAGAATATATATATTTTATAAATTCTTTATCACTGAGAGATCATTAAGAAAATGAGTGTCTTAACACTGGGTTCTCTGTCTACTCATATTTTATGCTTTAAAAAAGCTGAAATCATATGGAAATGTATATATTTTGTAAAAAAGAATTTTCAATATTTTTTCTGAGATTATCCTCGCTGGAACGGGTTATAATAAAAAGCTTCAAGCTCTAAAGGTTAGTAAAATAAAAAAGAATTAACGTAACATAAAAGCTTTTAACGTACAAGAGAAAATGAACTCATTTTAAGGTTGGCATTTACAACTTGCCGATAGTCTTGTGGGTTGATGGGACGTGTCTAGTAGTAATGGCTTCGTTATAAGTCGCCTTCATATTTTATCAGCTTACTTTGAAAAAAAACAGTCTTTTTGTTAAGCGTTTATCGATATCAATACATACAGACATTCATACATTCATACATTCATACATTCATACATTCATACATTCACACATTCATACATTCATACATTCATACATTCATACATTCATACATTCATACATTCATACATTCATACATTCATACATTCATACATTCATACATTCATACATTCATACATTCATACATTCATACATTCATACATTCATACATTCATACATTCATACATTCATACATTCATACATTCATACATTCATACATTCATACATTCATACATTCATACATTCATACATTCATACATTCATACATTCATACATTCATACATTCATACATTCATACATTCATACATTCATACATTCATACATTCATACATTCATACATTCATACATTCATACATTCATACATTCATACATTCATACATTCATACATTCATACATTCATACATTCATACATTCATTCATTCATACATTCATACATTCATACATTCATACATTCATACATTCATAAATTCATACATTCATACATTCATACATCCATACATCCATACATCCATACATTCATATATTCATACATTCATACATTCATACATTCATACATTCATACATTTATACATTCATACGTTCATACATTCGTACATTCATACATTCATGCATTCTACATTCATACATTCGTACATTCATACATTCATACATTCATAAATACGATATTTGCATATATAAATTTAGGTATAATAGAAGATCATGCTTAAAATTTTAAAAAGACCGGTCAAGTGCGGGTCAAATTTGCACATCAAGGGTTCCGTACCAATTTTACGGTTCTAATATTTGTAATGGATCCAAATTCCATAATTTCATATTTTTGTAGTAAAAATAAATAGGCGGTAGAAACCGAGTACTTTTTGTAGGACCATATCGTTTGATTACAGTAAGAAATTGCAGACTAGAATATTTGATAGGAATTTCAGCTTGGTATATTCACGCATTCTTGAGACTAAGGGTCTTCACAGATAGATGGGCACACAAAATAATCGTATAAAGGTTGTGTATTTTCGATTCAGGTATGAAACCCTAACACATAGTTATATTATAAATTTTGTGTTTATTTGACAGCCTGTGGTCTGTTGGACCTCTTTGAAATATGGTGCAATATACTATAAGTTGTTAATTTCTATTTTATCTATATTATTTTATTTTCAGTTATAAAGTGGCGAGTTATCGACTAATATTAAATGCAACACAACATAAATAGCTTTTTTGGTCTCTTGAAGTCATAAAATCTCAAGCTTTTTTTTTAGTTTCAAATTCTATCCTGCTTAAAGCAGGATAGTACCCTGTCTTAATTTTTTTACCCATTTATAGAGACGTTACGTGTTGAGTAAATAAACGTTATGCCACACTTTGTCTACCAAGCAAAGAAATGGAAAAAATATCTGAAGCCTATTCTTACGTAGTTTACTCTCAAAAAAAATTAATTAAGTTGAATATACTTAGTTATGTATAATTGTTCTCAAGTTACAGATCCCGACGCTTATGCAACACTGTGCTAGTATTTTTACGAGACATTAACTAAAGTGCACCTTTTATCACAACAAGGTTAGGACAATCTAGCTCTTGGAATAGTGATAAAAACTCAATGAGAGCTTTCAGGAATCATTGTAAATATAAAATTTTGTATGTTATTTTTATTTTCTTTTTATTCCCATTTCATTTGGTTTATTGGTGGTGATGAAAAAGGAAGGCAGGAAGAAATGTTGTTTCTAAAACGCAATATTATTTCTGACAAGTGGAGGCCAAAGCGATGAGCTATGTCTTAACTCATCCCTCTTGATGATAGATGACGATGAGCTTTCTCTAAATTTTGTCTAGCCATTAAAAAAATGAAACATAGGTTAAGACAAAAACAAAGTTTGAAATAATTACATGCAATAATAAAATTATTTAATACTTGATTTTTTAATCTAATACATAATAATTTTTTTATCAATATTTTGTGTAATTTTAGTTAATTGGAAATTAATATCCGTTTGATGACTTCCGTTCTTATCAGTAGTGAAATTCATTAGCTTACAAGGTTTTAAAGCGGTGTTTAAATATTTTTTCCAACTGTAGATAGAGATGATCAATAGTGATAAATCACTCTGTTCCGTGTTCATTTTTGTACACTTTCTCTCTTAGCATACTAGGCAGAGAGAAAATGGTGTAAAAATACTCCGTTAAACATTTTCCGCCCGACTTTGAGGCCTTGCGTATTGAGAAGCGGAATCTCGTACTCTTCTTTACTTTACAATTCCTTTGAATAGTGATCGAACCAAAGACCAGAAAGGTTATTCCTTTTTTTTCCACATATTTTTAATATTTTTTTTAAATGGAAATAAAACTTTATGTATCTTAATAAATCTATAAAAAATTATATGTTTATATGTATTATTTCATCTAAATACTCGTATAATGTAATAAAAACAATTTTTATCGTCAGTATCAAGACTTTGTCATAAAGCGGCGATAAACTTAATATTACCCACACACTTTGTATTGCGTATTTGCTGGATTCTCTTATAAAATTTTATGTTTTCGCCGTTAGGTTCTATTACATTACAGTCTACTTTCACTTTTAAAAGTGTGTGTGTGTGTGTGTATTCTAGTATACACAGTACTTGAATTCATTCAGAATATACGTTAAAATCAATTTCTTTTTTCATTTGTAAAATTCCAAATAAAATATAATATTCTTTGATATTAATTAATATAATTTTAAATATATTACTAGCAGATAATTCGAAACGCGACCTTACCTCCGCTGAGTTAAGTATTCAACGCCGTATTTCTTGATTTAGGTTTTCTACCTACCCTGCTAGATGCAGATTAAACCGAAAAGCTGATATACATATATATATATACACATTACTAAGGACCAAACTTGTAACAACTGTAGAAAAAGCTAGAGTACATGGATAGTATACAGAGGCTTGTACGAGGAACGTTTATATATTCGTAGAATGAATGAATTTTAGATTTGTATATGGATATAGGAAGAATATTATATCGGTTTCGGTTTCGGTTACAGGGAAAATTATTTCACGTTATTCGTTAGCTTTGGATAATTTTGATTACGGATATTAAATTTTTGAGAAAATAAAATCCGAAGGAAGAGATAACCATAGAGTGTTAACTCGGCTAGGCAAAATAAAACAAAATCTTAATAAAAGTATCACTTATTCTTTGCCCTTTATGCGAAATTATTTAAACGATTTATATCGGATTTGGATACGGTTACGGATAGCTTTTTATATACCGAAACTAATGGGTATAGTTTCGGTTACGGTTTACGGTTTACTCGTTGTAGCCTGTAGGTTCGATCTCTACCAGAGATAGTATTTTTTTTATTTTATCCACCTTAGTAAGATAGAGTTGTATGGTTGAGTTCCACCACTCAACATGGAATTTGAATCAAAATGAAGAACGGAGTGTCATGATACAAGATTATCTTTTTTCTCTATGCTATTAGAGCAAAATCTTTAAAAAAAATTACATTTATTTCATTTTTGATTGATATACTTTGTCCTATGGATTTAAAATAAGCCCTTCTAAAAAAAACATTATAAATCCTTTAGAAATGTTTCACTGAACACGCGATGGTAGCACGTAAATATTTATAAATATATTCAGGGGAAATTTGAAATATTTTGATGTCATCTTTTCAACATCACAAATGTAAAAGATATTATTTAAATAAAACCAGAAACAAATGGAATTTTTATACAAGTTCAAAATGTATACGTTCCAGAACTCGAGTGCGCGAACTTCTAAAATACTTTATATTATAGTTCACGAAACTATACCAAAGTAACAAACTTAGAAACTTGGCCAATAGTTTGGAGTACCTGATCAGTACCACCTATATTTTACACCCTGTACATCTACATATCATGATAATGTACGAAATATAAAGTCGAACTTTTTAAATACTTTTTGATTTACGCAAAAAGTTTCTAAGGAACAGTTAAGTAAGGAAGGAAGCTGGGACATTTACGATGAACGTTAATGTGCATTTTAAAGGGACTTCTTAAGCCTACACTAGGGTCGTAAGTAACAGGCACTGCTCCGGGCTTGCCTCCCTGCAATTCAATGGAGTTGCTAAGGAATTTCTTCTCTTTATAACTTTCAAGATTTATAACTTTAAACTCAATTTATTTCAGTTTATGTATTAAAGAAATTGTTTTGTTAAATTATTACTTTAAGGATAAAGTTTTTAGAAGAAAAATATGTATTTATTTTTTATTTATAACTAATATTGAATAAAACAAAAGTATCACAAGTATTGTAAATTGAAATGTCTTAGTAACCTAAGATATGACAAAGATTTTTGTGTTTTTTTTAATAGAGTTTTTGCGCGTTTTGAGTTTTATAGAGACATTTGCGTGTTCCATCACCCAAACGACTGAATAAATCATATTAATTTCCTAGCTCTGGTACGAAAAGAAAGCCCGGTTGGGTTCTGCCACTCAACACACAATGTCTCAAAATAGGGCGCAACGTGAGGAGTTCCTTCAGGGTGCCTTAACATTCAGACGTAGCCCTGAATCGGCGATGGAGGGAGGACCTGGGTTCACCGGTGGCAGGACTGGCGACGGTGGAGGCGGTTCGCCCCCACCTAGAGCGCTGGTTGACAAGAGGGTTTGGCGTCCTGACGTTCAGACTGGTGCAGGTATTGACGGGGCATGGTTGCTTCGGCAAATATTTGCATCAGATTGCGCGTCGGGAGATGTCACCAGCGTGCCACGAGTGTCATGCCTCCGTTGATTCGGCGCATCACACTCTGGCTGAATGCCCCGCTTGGGCTCCGCAACGCCACGCCTTGATGGCTGTAGTGGGTAGGGATCTCTCGCTGTCTAGTATGATGGAAGCCATGCTGGAGAGTGAGAGGAACTGGTCTGTAGCAGTCTCCTTCTGTGAATCTGTTATCGCACAGAAGGAGGCCGCGGAGCGTGCGCGCGAGCTTAGCGTGGATGCAGATCTGCTCCGCCGTCGTAGACCGGGAGGTAGGAGAAGGCGGTACGCGCATCTCCAACTTCCCTAACCCTAGAGGAGCTACTACAGGAAGGTCATGAAGATCTTCCCGCAAGTCATCGAGGCTGCGGGCGCCCTGGAAGATACACTGGGGCTCCCCGAAGGCGATAGTGGCCCACGTTAGGTGGGCCTCCCACCGAGGTGCTGTAGTGGCATGCGCAAGCGATCCTACAGCATCTCATATAGGTGGAGAGGGTTTCCGCTGGGTTTTAGTGGGTAGTGTCGGGTTTGATGAGTCCCACAGTACCATTCCTCTGTAGGACACAAGTGTCCTACTCAGGATGGTCTGCGTAAAAGCATTTCCCAGCGAAAAAAAAAAAAAAGGGTGCCTTAACATTAGGCTCCCTCTATCTACTTAGCTAAATGTTAACATATTATAGTGCTCAGAAAAAATTATCGTCATATTATTTTTGGTTATTTTTCTTCAGCTGAAAAGTAGAGAACCAAGTCAGTTCGATTCCCACTTGGGGAGAATGTATTATTTTAATTTTCGCTCTGCCAACAAGACAAAACGCGGCTATCAGGTCCGCCACTCAACACACCATATCTCAAAACGTGTAAAGCGGGATAATGAGCCTCTACTAATATAATAATATATGCGGGATTACAGCGTGAAGCTTTTTTTTCAAATAAATTAAAAAGCTATTACTACACACTTTTTAAACATGGCAATCTATAAAAATAAACAATATATTACAAAGTTAATAGCCTCGCTATAAATTCAAAATTGAGCCATTAGGTGTAAAGTTAACGTCTGCAGCGAATTACTGAACGTACTAAATTAGCTTTTTCAAGACTACTATGTAATTAAGAAGAGACAATATGGTAGATAGGTATTTTGGAAATTTCAATTCCTTTGGTGATGGATTCGATTCTCATTTGAGGTAACGAATGGTTTTAATTTCCCCGCAGCGTTGAGTTGCGAAAAGCGAAGAGTGAATGTCTTAAGTCTTGATACTTTGCAGTATGCTACAGTACGAGTATATACAAAATATAGCGTGATACAAAAAATAAATTCAGTTCAAAAAGCTATTTCAACTAAGTCAAATCGTAATTAAAATTTTTAAGTGAGGATGTTTAAAACCTTAATTTTAACTGATTATATTTGTGTATTTTATTGACTTTTTATGATTCAGTACCTTAAAATTTAACCCTAATATGATAACTTCGTTGTCCGTCTGTATGTCTGTCTGTCAAGACCATTTTCGCAAAGTCTCGTATTAAGGAATCAAGCTGAAATCAATATCAAATATCCAAGTCTATGACCTCTTGTGTTTGTGCTAACATAACAGGTCACAGACTTGGATATTTTATATTGATTTCAATCTTCTAAATCAACACAATCAAAAGATATGAGCGTTTAGCGTAGCGAAAATTGCGTAATCAAACCCTAAAGAGTACTTCCCGTTGACCTAGGTACATGAAATTTCTCAATAAGTTAGAGCTTAAAGAACTTTATGGAAATTTATAGATATATCCCAGAAAAAAAACCATTACAAACTTATAATGTAGTTCAATAAATAAAAATGAATGCATACGACTGCAAATTTAAGTATGTCGGCTCTTATAAGTTGTACTGCATCGACGTATACTTATGAAATTTGAAGAAAAGTGAAAACTAACACATTACATAAAGGAGAAAATCTTAAAATTTATAAGTTATAGGTTTAATACAGAAAGAACAAACATTTGTAGTTAATTTCATACAAAATTAGTGGATACGACCGTAAATTTAAGTTTGCATATTTTGACCGTTGACGTACAATCATGGACGGTGATGGTATGCAACCCTCGATGCGCGACACTTACATATCAGTATGACGATGACTTTCAAATTGGTAATTTATGTGAGTAAAAATAAAATTATAAATAGAAAAATGAAATAATAATTTTCACATTTATTAAAACAAAACACAAATATTTCATAATACAGAGTATAAATCCTTTATTTCCTTATATTCATTTAGAGACGATACGTACCCTACGATACCCTAAATGAAAAAAAAATTAACTTTCATCGTACTGAGCTACAGCGTAAAGATTTTAAGCTTTATTTTAAAATTAAGGCTTGTTTCAAGCTCACTTTGTCACAGTATGATTGCGACTAGCTAGACTTCTGCTTATTTTTTTTATTTTTTCTCTTTACCCATATATATATTAGCTATATGTGTGTGTGTGTGTATATATATATATATATATATATATATATATATATATATATATATATATATATATATATATATATATATATATATATATATATATATATATATATATATATATATATATATATATATATATATATATATATATATATATATATATATATATATATATCGTTATCTATATACGCAAAATGTTATGGATAAGAACAGTATAAAGCATGTTGTATGTATATGAAACTTCCATCTCCACGTCGTCTGATGAGATTCGATTACCAGATAAATTGGTATGACGCTTAATAAAACAAATTTAAATCGATATTTAGATGTCAACATAGTATAATAAGCAAATTTGTGCCTTAAATCTACAACCGCAGAGGTCATTATTATTTGAAAATTTGCAACTTAAATATGCAAAATGAGTACACAAAATGAGGGCTCAAACATTGTAGCTTTGACTGACACTGTGTTGCGTGGTTCTGGGATATTTTATATTCAAATTTGAACTTAACAATCAATGGAATAAATTAAGGCTGCTATAAAAAAATATATAGAAAATGTTACTATATATATTGTACTGAGTTCCTAGCGCTGAGATCCACCGTTAATTAATTTATCTATACCTTTCAATGGAGGCAGCCGATGAAATCCTATATACTTTCACGGATATGCTAGGATATAGGTTCTCTTCGTCTACTAGTGCGTGGACAAAAATAATCCTTTCCCCATGTGGATATACATACCATAACCATCATATCGCAGTCAAACACTGTCCCACTGTACCACGACGACTTTTCCCTTTGCGCACTCCATGTTTATTTACTACTATTGACCTGCCAGTAGTTTCACCCGCTTGAATTACAAGAGTATTATCTAGTACGTTGAATTACATTTGTTATGAAATTTTTTAAACACATAAAAATCAACGCTGTTCTCGGTTTAATATGACTATAACATATTACTTGTATGTACATATATATATATATTGTACATATAATTCTTCTTTTAAATCACTCTGTCTATATATATATATATATATATATATATATATATATATATATATATATATATATATATATATATATATATATATATATATATATATATATATGTATATATATATATATATATATATACATATATATATATATATGTATAAAATAAAGCTTAAAATCTTTACGCTGTAGCTCAGTACGATGAAAGTTAATTTTTTTTTCATTTAGGGTATCGTAGGGTACGTATCGTCTCTAAATGAATATAAGGAAATAAAGGATTTATACTCTGTATTATGAAATATTTGTGTTTTGTTTTAATAAATGTGAAAATTATTATTTCATTTTTCTATTTATAATTTTATTTTTACTCACATAAATTACCAATTTGAAAGTCATCGTCATACTGATATGTAAGTGTCGCGCATCGAGGGTTGCATACCATCACCGTCCATGATTGTACGTCAACGGTCAAAATATGCAAACTTAAATTTACGGTCGTATCCACTAATTTTGTATGAAATTAACTACAAATGTTTGTTCTTTCTGTATTAAACCTATAACTTATAAATTTTAAGATTTTCTCCTTTATGTAATGTGTTAGTTTTCACTTTTCTTCAAATTTCATAAGTATACGTCGATGCAGTACAACTTATAAGAGCCGACATACTTAAATTTGCAGTCGTATGCATTCATTTTTTATTTATTGAACTACATTATAAGTTTGTAATGGTTTTTTTTCTGGGATATATCTATAAATTTCCATAAAGTTCTTTAAGCTCTAACTTATTGAGAAATTTCATGTACCTAGGTCAACGGGAAGTACTCTTTAGGGTTTGATTACGCAATTTTCGCTACGCTAAACGCTCATATCTTTTGATTGTGTTGATTTAGAAGATTGAAATCAATATAAAATATCCAAGTCTGTGACCTGTTATGTTAGCACAAACACAAGAGGTCATAGACTTGGATATTTGATATTGATTTCAGCTTGATTCCTTAATACGAGACTTTGCGAAAATGGTCTTGACAGACAGACATACAGACGGACAACGAAGTGATCATATTAGGGTTCAATTTTAAGGTACTGAATCCTAAAAAGTCAATAAAATACACAAATATAATCAGTTAAAATTAAGGTTTTAAACATCCTCACTTAAAAATTTTAATTACGATTTGACTTAGTTGAAATAGCTTTTTGAACTGAATTTATTTTTTGTATCACGCTATATTTTGTATATACTCGTACTGTAGCATACTGCAAAGTATCAAGACTTAAGACATTCACTCTTCGCTTTTCGCAACTCAACGCTGCGGGGAAATTAAAACCATTCGTTACCTCAAATGAGAATCGAATCCATCACCAAAGGAATTGAAATTTCCAAAATACCTATCTACCATATTGTCTCTTCTTAATTACATAGTAGTCTTGAAAAAGCTAATTTAGTACGTTCAGTAATTCGCTGCAGACGTTAACTTTACACCTAATGGCTCAATTTTGAATTTATAGCGAGGCTATTAACTTTGTAATATATTGTTTATTTTTATAGATTGCCATGTTTAAAAAGTGTGTAGTAATAGCTTTTTAATTTATTTGAAAAAAAAGCTTCACGCTGTAATCCCGCATATATTATTATATTAGTAGAGGCTCATTATCCCGCTTTACACGTTTTGAGATATGGTGTGTTGAGTGGCGGACCTGATAGCCGCGTTTTGTCTTGTTGGCAGAGCGAAAATTAAAATAATACATTCTCCCCAAGTGGGAATCGAACTGACTTGGTTCTCTACTTTTCAGCTGAAGAAAAATAACCAAAAATAATATGACGATAATTTTTTCTGAGCACTATAATATGTTAACATTTAGCTAAGTAGATAGAGGGAGCCTAATGTTAAGGCACCCTTTTTTTTTTTTCGCTGGGAAATGCTTTTACGCAGACCATCCTGAGTAGGACACTTGTGTCCTACAGAGGAATGGTACTGTGGGACTCATCAAACCCGACACTACCCACTAAAACCCAGCGGAAACCCTCTCCACCTATATGAGATGCTGCAGGATCGCTTGCGCATGCCACTACAGCACCTCGGTGGGAGGCCCACCTAACGTGGGCCACTATCGCCTTCGGGGAGCCCCAGTGTATCTTCCAGGGCGCCCGCAGCCTCGATGACTTGCGGGAAGATCTTCATGACCTTCCTGTAGTAGCTCCTCTAGGGTTAGGGAAGTTGGAGATGCGCGTACCGCCTTCTCCTACCTCCCGGTCTACGACGGCGGAGCAGATCTGCATCCACGCTAAGCTCGCGCGCACGCTCCGCGGCCTCCTTCTGTGCGATAACAGATTCACAGAAGGAGACTGCTACAGACCAGTTCCTCTCACTCTCCAGCATGGCTTCCATCATACTAGATAGCGAGAGATCCCTACCCACTAAAGCCATCAAGGCGTGGCGTTGCGGAGCCCAAGCGGGGCATTCAGCCAGAGTGTGATGCGCCGAATCAACGGAGGCATGACATTCGTGGCACGCTGGTGACATCTCCCGACGCGCAATCTGATGCAAATATTTGCCGAAGCAACCATGCCCCGTCAATACCTGCACCAGTCTGAACGTCAGGACGCCAAACCCTCTTGTCAACCAGCGCTCTAGGTGGGGGCGAACCGCCTCCACCGTCGCCAGTCCTGCCACCGGTGAACCCAGGTCCTCCCTCCATCGCCGATTCAGGGCTTCGTCTGAATGTTAAGGCACCCTGAAGGAACTCCTCACGTTGCGCCCTATTTTGAGACATTGTGTGTTGAGTGGCAGAACCCAACCGGGCTTTCTTTTCGTACCAGAGCTAGGAAATTAATATGATTTATTCAGTCGTTTGGGTGATGGAACACGCAAATGTCTCTATAAAACTCAAAACGCGCAAAAACTCTATTAAAAAAAACACAAAAATCTTTGTCATATCTTAGGTTACTAAGACATTTCAATTTTACAATACTTGTGATACTTTCGTTTTATTCAATATTAGTTATAAATAAAAAATAAATACATATTTTTCTTCTAAAAACTTTATCCTTAAAGTAATAATTTAACAAAACAATTTCTTTAATACATAAACTGAAATAAATTGAGTTTAAAGTTATAAATCTTGAAAGTTATAAAGAGAAGAAATTCCTTAGCAACTCCATTGAATTGCAGGGAGGCAAGCCCGGAGCAGTGCCTGTTACTTACGACCCTAGTGTAGGCTTAAGAAGTCCCTTTAAAATGCACATTAACGTTCATCGTAAATGTCCCAGCTTCCTTCCTTACTTAACTGTTCCTTAGAAACTTTTTGCGTAAATCAAAAAGTATTTAAAAAGTTCGACTTTATATTTCGTACATTATCATGATATGTAGATGTACAGGGTGTAAAATATAGGTGGTACTGATCAGGTACTCCAAACTATTGGCCAAGTTTCTAAGTTTGTTACTTTGGTATAGTTTCGTGAACTATAATATAAAGTATTTTAGAAGTTCGCGCACTCGAGTTCTGGAACGTATACATTTTGAACTTGTATAAAAATTCCATTTGTTTCTGGTTTTATTTAAATAATATCTTTTACATTTGTGATGTTGAAAAGATGACATCAAAATATTTCAAATTTCCCCTGAATATATTTATAAATATTTACGTGCTACCATCGCGTGTTCAGTGAAACATTTCTAAAGGATTTATAATGTTTTTTTTTAGAAGGGCTTATTTTAAATCCATAGGACAAAGTATATCAATCAAAAATGAAATAAATGTAATTTTTTTTAAAGATTTTGCTCTAATAGCATAGAGAAAAAAGATAATCTTGTATCATGACACTCCGTTCTTCATTTTGATTCAAATTCCATGTTGAGTGGTGGAACTCAACCATACAACTCTATCTTACTAAGGTGGATAAAATAAAAAAATACTATCTCTGGTAGAGATCGAACCTACAGGCTACAACGAGTAAACCGTAAACCGTAACCGAAACTATACCCATTAGTTTCGGTATATAAAAAGCTATCCGTAACCGTATCCAAATCCGATATAAATCGTTTAAATAATTTCGCATAAAGGGCAAAGAATAAGTGATACTTTTATTAAGATTTTGTTTTATTTTGCCTAGCCGAGTTAACACTCTATGGTTATCTCTTCCTTCGGATTTTATTTTCTCAAAAATTTAATATCCGTAATCAAAATTATCCAAAGCTAACGAATAACGTGAAATAATTTTCCCTGTAACCGAAACCGAAACCGATATAATATTCTTCCTATATCCATATACAAATCTAAAATTCATTCATTCTACGAATATATAAACGTTCCTCGTACAAGCCTCTTGTATACTATCCATGTACTCTAGCTTTTTCTACAGTTGTTACAAGTTTGGTCCTTAGTAATGTGTATATATATATATGTATATCAGCTTTTCGGTTTAATCTGCATCTAGCAGGGTAGGTAGAAAACCTAAATCAAGAAATACGGCGTTGAATACTTAACTCGGCGGAGCTTAAGGTCGCGTTTCGAATTATCTGCTAATAATATATTTAAAATTATATTAATTAATATCAAAGAATATTTTTATTTTATTTGTAATTTTACAAATGAAAAAAGAAATTGATTTTAACGTATATTCTGAATGAATTTAAGTACTGTGTATACTAGAATACACACACACACACACACTTTTAAAAGTGAAAGTAGACTGTAATGTAATAGAACCTAACGGCGAAAACACATAAAATTTTATAAGAGAATCGAGCAAATACGCAATACAAAGTGTGTGGGTAATATTAAGTTTATCGCCGCTTTATGACAAAGTCTTGATACTGACGATAAAAATTGTTTTTAATACATTATACGAGTATTTAGATGAAATAATACATATAAACATATAATTTTTTATAGATTTATTAAGGTACATAAAGTTTTATTTCGATTTAAAAAAATATTAAAAATATGTGGAAAAAAAGGAATAACCATTTCTGGTCTTTGGTTCGATCACTATTCAAAGGAATTGTAAAGTAAAGAAGAGTACGAGATTCCGCTTCTCAATACGCAAGGCCTCAAAGTCGGGCGGAAAATGTGTAACGGAGTATTTTTACACCATTTTCTCTCTGCCTAGTATGCTAAGAGAGAAAGTGTACAAAAATGAACACGGAACAGAGTGATTTATCACTATTGATCATCTCTATCTACAGTTGGAAAAAATATTTAAACACCGCTTTAAAACCTTGTAAGCTAATGAATTTCACTACTGATAAGAACGGAAGTCATCAAATGGATATTAATTTCTAATTAACTAAAATTACACAAAATATTGATACAAAAATTGTTATGTTTTAGTTTAAAAAATCAAGTATTAAATAATTTTATTATTTCATGTAATTATTTCAAACTATGTTTTTGTCTAACTTATGTTTCATTTTTTTAATGGCTAGACAAAATTTAGAGAAAGCTCATCGTCATCTATCATCAAGAGGGATGAGTTAAGACATAGCTCATCGCATTGGCCTCCACTTGTCAGAAATAATATTGCTTCTTAGAAACAACATTGCTGCCTTCCTTTTTCATCACCACCAATAAACCAAATGAAATGGGCATAAAAAGAAAATAAAAATAACATACAAAATTCTATATTTACAATTATTCCAGAAAGCTCTCATTGAGTTTTTATCACTTTTCCAAGAGCTAGATTGTCCTGACATTGTTATGATAAAAGGTGCACTTTAGTCAATGTCTCGTAAAAGTACTAGTACAGTATTGCATAAGCGTCGGGATCTGTAACTTGAGAACAATTATACATAACTAAGTATATTCAACTTAATTAATTTTTTTTGAGAGTAAACTACGTAAGAATAAGCTTCAGATATTTTTTCCATTTCTTTGCTTGGTAGACAAAGTGTGGCATAAAGTTTATTCACTCAACACGTAACGTCTCTATAATTGGGTGAAAAATTAAGAAAGGGTACTATCCTGCTTTAAGCAGGACAAAACTTGACACTGCAAAAGAAGCTTGAGATTTTACGACTTCAAGAGACCAAAAAAGCTATTTATGTTGTGTTGCGTTTAATATTAGTCGATAACTCGCCACCTTATAACTGAAAATAAAATAATATAGATAAAATAGAAATTAACAACTTATAGTATATTGTACCATATTTCAAAGAGGTCCAACAGACCACAGGCTGTCAAATAAACACAAAATTTATAATATAACTATGTGTTAGGGTTTCATACCTGAATCGAAAATACACAACCTTTATACGATTATTTTGTGTGCCCATCTATCTGTGAAGACCCTTAGTCTCAAGAATGCGTGAATATACCAAGCTGAAATTCCTATCAAATATTCTAGTCTGCAATTTCTTACTGTAATCAAACGATATGGTCCTACAAAAAGTACTCGGTTTCTACCGCCTATTTATTTTTACTACAAAAATATGAAATTATGGAATTTGGATCCATTACAAATATTAGAACCGTAAAATTGGTACGGAACCCTTGATGTGCAAATTTGACCCGCACTTGACCGGTCTTTTTAAAATTTTAAGCATGATCTTCTATTATACCTAAATTTATATATGCAAATATCGTATTTATGAATGTATGAATGTATGAATGTACGAATGTATGAATGTAGAATGCATGAATGTATGAATGTACGAATGTATGAACGTATGAATGTATAAATGTATGAATGTATGAATGTATGAATGTATGAATGTATGAATGTATGAATATATGAATGTATGGATGTATGGATGTATGGATGTATGAATGTATGAATGTATGAATTTATGAATGTATGAATGTATGAATGTATGAATGTATGAATGTATGAATGATGAATGTATGAATGTATGAATGTATGAATGTATGAATGTATGAATGTATGAATGTATGAATGTATGAATGTATGAATGTATGAATGTATGAATGTATGAATGTATGAATGTATGAATGTATGAATGTATGAATGTATGAATGTATGAATGTATGAATGTATGAATGTATGAATGTATGAATGTATGAATGTATGAATGTATGAATGTATGAATGTATGAATGTATGAATGTATGAATGTATGAATGTATGAATGTATGAATGTATGAATGTATGAATGTATGAATGTATGAATGTATGAATGTATGAATGTATGAATGTATGAATGTCTGTATGTATTGATATCGATAAACGCTTAACAAAAGACTGTTTTTTTTCAAAGTAAGCTGATAAAATATGAAGGCGACTTATAACGAAGCCATTACTACTAGACACGTCCCATCAACCCACAAGACTATCGGCAAGTTGTAAATGCCAACCTTAAAATGAGTTCATTTTCTCTTGTACGTTAAAAGCTTTTATGTTACGTTAATTCTTTTTTATTTTACTAACCTTTAGAGCTTGAAGCTTTTTATTATAACCCGTTCCAGCGAGGATAATCTCAGAAAAAATATTGAAAATTCTTTTTTACAAATATATACATTTCCATATGATTTCAGCTTTTTTAAAGCATAAATATGAGTAGACAGAGAACCCAGTGTTAAGACACTCATTTTCTTAATGATCTCTCAGTGATAAAGAATTTATAAAATATATATATTCTGATGGATTAATAAAGTCGAATATAATTTTGTCCGTTTATATATATATATATATATATATATATATATATATAATATATATATATATATATATATATATATATATATATATATATATATATATATATATATATATATATATATATATATATATATATATATATATATATATATATATATATATATATATTTTAAATTACTCCAAGTTTTGGCAATTACCATCCCATATTGAATTACATTAATTTTTAAGAATTAATTAAAGAATATCATTCATGAGATAGCGTCTGACCAATGGTTAATGGTTATAGGTTCAATTCCCACTCGAGAAATAAAATAATTTATCATTACCCTCTTCTATTAAGATATTCACGGTATTATTATTTTTTTTTATTTTATATATCTCTATTGTTTCTTCACCACAGAGATTTGGCGGCCGTGCTTTTGTTGTTCTGGTTTTTTATGTGTGTTTAATTATGGTTGAAGTGTTTCAATCATACGGATTTTTAGTAGATTGGGTCTGTGAGTGTATATATATATATATATACACTCGTACAGTCATAGTTGGCCGACGGTTGTCGTTGACAATGTCTTTATCTGTTGTTTCCAGGTACCTTGTTAGAGACTTTATTGCGTCCTCGTCTCTATAGGTAGAGTAAGTAAGTAAGTAGAGTAGCGGACTCTACACGCAATTTCATGCAAAAATTACGGAAGAACGAAGCGAATTAAAAATATATACATATAAATATTACAAAGTAAAATGGTTGTTAGAACATAAATGTAAGAAACAGTTATATAAACTAAGCTACTTAGTGTTCACTTAGCTTTAACTTGGCGAAATGTTAGTTGAGGTACGTTAATCTATTAATCCTTTCCCAGTCACGCGAACCTGGACGTATTTAACTATTTGAATAATTTCTTATTACCTATACCATATAATAGGTAACTAAGTAATTGCCGATTTCATATATATACTCTTTCAATCTCATTTTTATGATAAGTGAAACGGGTGTACAAGTTCGATGTATAGATATTTTCTTAAAGTTTTTCGTCCAATAGATATATTAATATGGAGAGTAAAAATCTAAATTTTCCGCATATTTAACATAGGTAAAAAGGTATTCAAGCGGCTTGAATTCCAGCTGTTTTAAATTTTTTAACACGATATCCAATTTATTTTCCATTTAACTTATTAAATAATATATGACGTTGAAATTTGCTCTTTAATGTGTGAAAAGTCGATAGCAGAGAGTAAAATATTCCTTAAATATTTTTATTTTAGCTTCACACTGTATCCAGGTGTATAGGAGAGTAGGCAGAGGTAACCTAGTGTTAAGACACTCTGACTTTGATTAAAATGCCAAATATAAATAAGTAAATTCACAAATGAATGAAGTAATATGTGTGTAATACACGTTATTACATTTCACACAGTTGTGCTACATTTTGGTTAAGAGGACTGACAAATTAGAACAACTTTAAACGTGTTAATTCAATTTAAAGTTGCTCTAGAATAGTAATATTTCATTCCAGCTACGCTATTACAAGAGAAGTTTTATACATTTTAGTGCATGGTGTATTAGATTAATTAAAAAAAAATCTTGGACTACGATACGACTATATATTAAGAATATATTTTATTAATATGAACCCTTCCTCGTGAATTCAGTAGTAAAAGCTGCATTAAAGTCCATTTTGGAGGATAAGGTGTGATTTTAATGAATTAATTGTCTAGCAGTTCAAGCAGTTTTTTTGTTTCAACTTAATTCTTTCTCTTGGCAGATAGTATAGTAGAGTATGCAGAGAGAGAGAGAGAGAGAGAGAGAGAGAGAGAGAAAAAAGGAGAGCATAGAGCTAATGACATTGCATATTCCATTTTTCGCCCTAAAACAAAACATAACGTATTGAGTGTCGAATCTCAAAGCTCAAAGCTTTGTCTTATCAGATATAGAGCTTTTATATTAATAAACATTAATAAAAAAGTTTCACACAACATTTTTCAAACTTAAAAGTGTAAAATAATCCCCGATAAAATTTGGTTTTGCACTTTCATTTGTTACTCAGCGTCTCGGTGTCTAGTACTTAAATTAATTACTCATATAAACGATGTTTCTAGAAATGCTATTAATTTTACGTTAAGCAACTTTTTAATTAATTTTCAAGTAACTGTATAGAAATATTATGAAACTTTGAGTGGTCGAATGATTGTTGTATTCTATACACTGTTTTTATTATTTTTCAATGCTTAAATATATATAGCCTTGTTTTAGAAAGTATCTATTTGAGTGTGTTTTGAGGGACGTAAGTGAACGCCGTGAAATGTCATTTGCTAAAACCAGGAATCAATCAATAATACTTTAATAATACCATAGATTTAAAAAGAAAAAATTAAGGCTATTAAGCTTTTATTACTACGTCGTGTATTACTTATATATATGATTATTGATCTTATTAACAATAAACAACTGAGTACTCCAATCCAATATTACAGGGTACTCAAATAGAATCTTGTTCGTTGTTTACGTTTAACGTGAATTCGGGATATTGCGAGGTACGTGGTGGAGCTCAACGCCGCGTTTAGTCTTACTAGAGCAGGTAAGACTGAGCGCAGCGTTGAAAAAAATAATTAAAAAATAAATAATTGAAAATAAATTTAAATTAATTTATATCCCCAAGTAGAAATAACCTATTATTATATCTATGATGGCCTCTTCCAAGACAAAATTCATATGTCAACCAGTTTTACTATCCGATTTACCAATCTACTAATATTTCATTTTAAAAATAGTCTATGTCCGTTTCATTCTTACAGTACATGTAGCAATGATAACTTCTCTTCTCACAGGCTTTTCAAAGGGTCTAGCAGGACAAAAATTCTATAATACACTAGCTTATAAGAAAAATTTTGACTGTGATTCTATCTAAAATATTGAATAATAAATTCATATATTTCATATACTTATCTCCAGTAGATACTGGAAAAATAAACTTTTTGTTTAAGGTATGGACTTCCACGACTGTATACACATATATCTATAGCACAAAAAAACTCTCATTAAAGTGCGATTATATGAAATGACGTAACATTCAAAAGATTAAGGCACACAGGTGGGGGCTTACACGGTCTAAATCGACGATCGATATCTCTATATACTACATTCTAGCTTTAAAGGTAGTCTGGCTCAGATTAGGCCAGTTAGCCTAAAATATTAAACGAAAATTGAATGTTTAACCTAAGCTCGGTGGAAACTGGGTTAATATGTAAAAAAATTGGTTAGAATATTTTTAGTTACATTTTTGATTCCAATATGCTTACACTTAAATATAAGCACGTCTGGTACAGTGGGACATCAACTGACTGTTAATGCTGGTCCTCGGGACGATTCCCAGTCGTAGGAATAAATTGATTTTCAAGTCAAATAAAACGGGAGTGCCTCGACTTGATTAAGTTTTCTTGGCTTACCCATAATATAATAGTATACGTTTGTATGTCTACATATTATGCCAATCTATGCTTACAATTGTAAAGCAAATAACTTATTACTATTCTTTTTTAAACTGAAAGGCACTAGAAACCTGAGTGTCCTATCGCTAAGCTATAATTAAATTCTTTAATTTTAGCACAATACCTAATATATTTTTAAGGCTTTGTTTCAAAATAATCTATTCAATCAAAGTGTGAAGACATTTTAAGACAAAATTTAAAACAATTAAAGTTAAAGAGCACCCTCTCGTCAAAAATTCATTGCTTATAACGATTTCTTACAAGAAAAGCTTATTTAAAATGCTTATTTATAGATGATACTAAAGCTTAAAAAATATATATTTATTTTTTGTTAGCTTCGCCTATATAACAGCATATAATTTAATATTAAGATACTCTTTTCTATATTTTCTATAGTGAACTCGACGTTGCGCTTTTACTTACAAAAATAGGGAAAATAGAACCCACACTTACTGTATTTAGATTGAAACTCTGTGCCATCGCGGCACAATGTCCTCTAATGGAACAACTATCTAAAGACCTGAATAATAAATCCTTGTAAATCACATGAAAACCTATAGATATATTTTTATTGATGTATCAATTAACAGACTGATAGGAAAGTGTAGTACAATACCTAGACACAATAGTGAAGTGACAAAGCAATCTAAAGTTAACTGCTACAACACTATTCAATATTAGCACAATGGAATATTTTCTCATTGGCTTGACAAATACCCGTTTTATTTATGACAAAGGGACTAAGTTGAATCGAATGAATGTAGGCTGTACTGTTTTATATTTACTAAAAAAGTGATTTAGTGGAATTGTATCCACGTTTTTGGTCAAAAACAGCTTGTATGAAGAAAATATAAGGAAAAAATGATAAAATCGGCTGCCTCAATGTCTGCGTCATGATGGTTGAAAGCTATACTCAATATTTCCAAATAAAATACTAAATTAATATATTATTTAATTACCATTTACATTTTTTATTAATATTCAGGCTAAGCTGTTTTTAATCAATGAACTTTTAAGTAAAACAATTTCAAGCCTAAAAGTGTTTTTGTCAGACTTTTCGATAAACACCTGCAACAATCAAAGCCGGGCCGTAATAATTTTCAAGCTCATGTTAGCAACCGGATACATCCATTTCTCATAGTCGATACCAACTCGAGCTTTCATTTATCTATTCACTCGGCTGTAAAATATTAGACCTATTTCACACAGTATTAGAGGGTTTCCTCTCGCGTATAAATTTTCAGATATTCCTTGAATTACGTGGGATCAAAAGGAAGAAGCTGATGGCGATATTTCCTTTTAATTTTATTTATATTTTCACGTTTTATAGTAAATAAAATGCTCTCTTATCAAATTCGTAGTAATAATATTTACTCTACAGATCTCTAACAACATCTCATCTCATACTCAGCAAAGCCATACCCAATAATAAACATGGATTCATGAAAAGGCGATCAACTAATTCTAACCTGATTAGTTTTACAGAATGATATTTTGAATTATATGGAGGAGAGATGCTAAGTAAATGTCATATACACTGATTTCGAAAAAGCTTTCATTCGTGTGGACCATGTTATCTTATTTCTAAAATTTTGAAGATTTGCTTCGGGTGTACAGGGGGACCCCAGGGTTCACATTTGGGTCCACTGTTATATATGTTTGCAGATGGCTAAAAAGTTTTTTATGATAATTAACACAAATGCAGATTGTTTATCAATCCAGAGTGACCTAGAGAAAATAATGAATATTATAAAATAAATAGAATCACTGTAAGTATAGAAAAGTGTGTCCAAATCAATTTTACACGAAAAAAGATATTTCATTCATGAATTAGGTATTTCATTAGATCGCAACCTTCAAATGAACGGTCATATCAATTGCATCATCAACAAAGCGTACAAGACATTATATTATGTATGTATGGTATCCTCAGTACAATAAATATTTTGATGGCGTTGAATTGATACATGTAAAATTTAATATCCTTCTTAACTTTAAAACATACAATAAATTCAAGTCCTACGAAGAAGGCTGCCGACACAATCATATCACTCTGTTAAATGACCATGACGCATGGACCGACGACTTGCTAGACTTAAAGCTACTGTAATCTCTTATATGAGGAAATATTGATTCTAATGTACTGCTATAACTCACACACGGTATCTCGGTAATTCTTTCTTCTCTTGTGTAACAAAAAAAATCTCTGTTCAAAGCTTCGTTTCTTTCTTAAGGTAACATACACACACACACACATGTATGTGTATACATATTCAACTTATCATATTCTAATATAAGATATGTTTATGTATTTATATTGTTATGTTTTCTTTTAAATTTCTGCATATTCTAATATAAGATATGTTAATATATCCAATCTCTGTATCCAATATTGATATCTAATTGGAAAATTGTAATTGACTTTGTTTTTTTATATGAGGTTTTAATTATGTTTAATTAACAATATACTGTTGTTTTTATAATAATATAGTAGTTGTTTTTATAATAATAAATAAAAAAGCATTAGTTAGCATAAGTACAAGCTGATGGGAATATGTTAAAATTTTTATATGTTTTAAAACATAAATAATAATTTTATTGTAATATATTATTGTCACGAGCAAGTGGTTCAATTATTTTGATTCATAAATGGCTGCAAGAAATAATTAAAATAAAAATATGAAATTGAATTTGCATTAAAAAATAAACAACATATTATTTATCATATATTTTTGTATGAAAAATAACAATCTTTATAAGGTCAAATAATATGGTCAAATCTAACGATAAAAATATATAACAAAGTACTAGCAGCTTTCTATATTTGTAGCGTCGCCAATTGCATTGAGCACGTCCGACGAACATCTAACCCTCTTCTTGGGTCGAAATTTTCTCCAAAATAAAAGGAATTTTAGATGAAAACTTATGCAATCAAAACTTTATTAAATCTATCTGATCAGACGAAAATAAAACTGCTATTATCCTATTTCTTGGTATAATAAAATCTTCTGTTTTGTCTGCGAGTATTCATTGTATTTCTGCATTAGATGCTTTTATGTTTAAAGCTTAATATTATTTCACAAATAGAGTGGTTTTTAAGAGCTTTTGGCTTACCGATTCAGTAGAATTGGATAGTGTCTGACATATGATGATTATACATTTTTTTATTTCTTTGCCATTGAGCTCCATGATGATAGACGTTTTGAGGTTAAATAATAAAGTGCATAAATTTTTTTGTGTATGCAAATGTTCACCTATGATTGGCGACATAACGCAGTTTTAAACTAAATAGATGAATAGTGAGATTCGAATTCGTAACTATTAATACGTGTATGGACATAACTGATCTACGAGGTAAATAACGTGATCTTGATAAATACAATACAAACATATATTTCTAAAATATATAGATGTATATAAGATTAATAATTGTATCACATAAATGAAATAATACAAACTTAAAAAAAAATTACATACTAAAAGCAAACATACTGAAGAGTACATTAAATAATAACTATATTAATAGCAGCTTCAACTTTAGGGTTATATTCGTTCGAAATCAGATTCTATTGAATTTATCCTAAGAAGTTGATAGTTTACGAGTCCTTCGAGTCGTCACAAGCCATTGCTATGCAAATAACTTCTGTATAACCATATTTCTTGGTAAAGTAACTTTGAGAGTAGCACGAAGCTTTTAGAAAGAAGCTTTTATGATTTAGTCTTACACGTGCCTTTACTTATCTTAACTTCGTTTCTGGTTTCTTTTAATATTCAGAGATAAACAGTTGAAAAACCGCTTCTCGCAGTATCCTACAAATAACGGGGTAGGTACTTAGAAAGAGCGTTAACAAGTAAATATCTATATAGATATTATTAGATTCTTCTACAATATATATATATATATATATATATATATATATATATATATATATATATATATATATATATATATATATATATATATATATATATATATATATATATATATATATATATAGCTTGAAACTATAAAGCTAGAATGATGTATGTGTGAATGTATATTATATGTCTATGTATAGTCCTTTGCAAAACATTGTATATACCGCAAGATATTTTAATAGCATCACGCATGAGATCATATATGAGATTACTTTGAACTTGTTTGTACACGAGTCTTTGTAAATATAACACGTACAGAAAGTATTATTTTATTTGAAATAGAATACACGCTAATATTGTACAGTGGAAATGTACTGAGATAAATTTAATATTTTTAGGCTAACTACTAATTACGGAGTTATAAAATAAATATATATTTAACCATAAATCGCTACTCACCTTAATATAACCAATATACTTAGGTAAATATTATATATAAAGAAATATTATATTCATAGCAGTAGGCAGAGAAAACCTAGTGTCAATTCTCTAAATTCTTCAAAAATTGATTGTGTCGAGGGCAGAGCTCAACGCCACACTTTAGCTTACCAGCGCATGTTAATAATTTACTATACTGTCTGTTATACTTGTGTCGAAATATTCCTATTTTTACTAGTTGGCAAAGCTCAACGTTCTATTATATCTTACCACATCGTTACTGGTTCGAATGCTGTCAATGAATGATCATCATCAATTACGTCAAGTACGAAATTAATAGTAGATATATATATATATATATATATATATATATATATATATATATATATATATATATATATATATATATATATATATATATATATATATATATATATACATATACATATATGTATATAATTTATTAAAGGGATCGTAATATAAAGGTGAAGTTTTTGTCCCAGGTGCTATTTGATCCACTTTGTCAACTGGATTATTCATTTTCGCCTCAACTTCTAGGTTTTGTCATGGGAAACTTTTAATATTGTTAGTCAGTATTTTGTTATTGTAAGTAAGTATCGTAAGTAATACGTAAGGATACATGTCTACTCAAAAATGGTAGATTTTTTTTATAAGAAATAAAAATTTATAAACGCGTTGAGTTATAAATGACATATTTATGCAAGGCCTTTGGTGCCAATTAAAATTCTATTCTTATGAAATTGTTTTAAAATAAATTTTGATATTAACAAAGATTTGAGAAGAAAATAAAACTTGTAGGAGCAAAATTAATTAAAAGTATTACGCAATAACGGATCTGTATCTATAAGAATATTTTTAAAGGATGACAAGCTGGCTTCTTTTCTGTAGAGTCAGGAAATTTGCTTTGAATTGCTTTTGACTCGTACAAATGATATATAAAAAGTGAAAATCTTCAACAGATTGTGTCACAAATTTCTATCTGTCAGATGTCAGAAATTCATCTAACGCCCTACGTCTAATCAGGCTGCTACCAACAGGCTGTTAACTGAAGGAGCTGGAGTCCTTTCCTCGTGTTTGTATAGGGTTCCGTACCTCAAAAACAACGGTTCCACCCTTATAGGATCTTTTTTTTGTCTGACTGTCCGTCCGTTAAGAGCATTTTTTCAAAATCTCGTGGAGGAATCAAGCTTAAATTTCAAAAATCCAAGTTAATAAATTCTTGAATCCCAGAAAAAATATAACTCCTAAGACAGTACAATCAAAAAATATGAGTGCTAATGCTTAATTTTTTTGCATTTTATATGAAGATGGCCGCATAATCAAAACCTTCAGAACATTCAAAACCATTTTTTTTGTACGTGGATTTCTAGTATGTACTATGTTTGCTGTGACTCTTTTATATATGTATTATTGTACGGCGGAAAACGGAGTGTCTCAACACTGGATTCTCCTTGCCTACCTTAATATCTCTCTCTTATCTCTTATATTTGAGTGTTTTTATTAATATACATACATATACATGACCAAGCACTTCGTTGCAAACGGATTACTAAAGAAAAATATATATCATATTCATTGATGAGCTATGATGAGATACTTTCTTAGATAACATTAATCGTGAAAATGATACAGATCTCAGAAAAATGACTGATTCAATTGAAATGTCTAAATGTCTAATTAAATTCAAATAGCAAAACGGTTGGTGTTTGAAGAATTCAACATTTTGTAAATGTCACTGTATATCAGTTCGTAGAAGTTACTGGAAATATAGGGCTTAGTTGGATATATTTCAAGGTGACAAATGCGGTGCAATGCATCTTGTATAAAGTCCAAGTAACAACCGCTGAATTTGTTATCGGCAGGATTTACGTGGACTGCAAAACAACCTGCTCATTCTGTCTCCAAGCTTATATCAAAAAATTCAAACATTATTGATCTTTTCATTTTTTGAATTTATTAATTGTTTTTGCATATGTACTGGGGGCTTACAACTACTTAGTTTCAAGTTGACAGTATCTGTTTCTATACACGATAAGATCTGATGATGCAGTTCCGCCACTCAATACACAACGTCTTGAATTCACTGTCTTGCTATGCCTTGTTGAAGATACGTTGCAATAAGTATTCTATGCTGTGTTGCCCAATACCATCTTTATTGTAAAAAAAAGTCCCACGAAGGTGATTTGAACCCATATTATTCATTGGTAATCAGATAATAACGAAATTAACGCCTTAATGTTCTGTAAATAATTTTCCTTTAAATTTTATTTTTACTGTACTTTCGTGAAGAGAATAAGAAAATGTTAATAGTTCAAGTCACGTATACATTTGAATATGTAATGCAAAGCCATTTATATGCGTATAAACCTTCTTATGTATAAAATAAAATGTCTGTTGTGACACAGTAGTGATGTGGCTGACAAAGTGTAATGATGGTCTATTCAAATCTAATTCAGGGATTTTTTTATTATTGAAACATATGCTTGTGAATTCTGAAGTTATAAGTGCAGTGGAATAGCGTCAGACTAACGTGACAGTTGTTGGTTCGATTCCCACTTGGAGATATACATTTAATTTCTTAATTCAGATATTGAGGTCCGTCACTTAACGTGAAAACGGAGGGTTATGACACTAGTTTCTCTGGACTTATCCTATTTTATGCGGCACAAATTTCTCCAGTGGGTTATTTTGTACTTTGAAAAAAAAATTCCATTAATTACAAATTACATGATAAAATTATTAGCCATAATTGAGCGATCTTGTCTATAGAAATTTAATCTATAAGTATTCTATAGGAGGAAAGTAAATCCACATAGCTGTATACGAATATATTAAAGTAGTACTATATTATGTAGGTTTATGCGAAAACTGTTTCCAACAATAGTTACAAAATAGATTTTCACAAATCTCGTTTCTAAATGTCGTATTGAAAGGAAAACTGTGTAACAATTGAGTGAGTTACTGTATTCTGATATTTTTACGTATATATATATATATATATATATATATATATATATATATATATATATATATATATATATATATATATATATATATATATATATATATATATATATATATATATATATATATATATATATTATATATATATCCTTGGGAGGGGAAGGGTCCTTAGGGAGTGAAGGGCAGCACTAAGAGAGAATATTGCAAAACGGGAGCGGGAAAAATGAGGTTGAGATTGTACATTTTACATTTTACATTACACACACACACACACACAAACACACACACACACACACACACACAACACACACACACACACACACACATATATATACACACACAAACACACACACACACACAAATAATATTGGCTACAGCGTGTACCCCAAGGTTGCCTTGAAGAGATTTCTCACTAAGCATACGGCCGACTTTTTAAAGATTCTTGTTATATATTAATACTCTTACTTATTTACTTATATTTATATAAAGTAAATTAAAGTCCATTCTGATATATTGCCACTCAAATTGGGGAACAGTTCTCTTTTTTCTCTCTTTGACGTTGGTACTACCACATGGTAGTTATTAAAAAAAGTTATAAATATTTTTTTTATTGCCTTAATTATGGTACTCCATGCTTTTTTCCTAATTTTTCATTAAAACGCTTAACCGGCGGAAGCTGTTTGAGTCATTTACCGCTAGCTTGCGAGCCCACCCTAAGTAAAACGTATAGAGTGTGAATACAATTTTAGTTAATTTAAAAACCATATTTCTTTTTCAACAATGCTTTCATGTTTGTGTATATTGCTGTTGCGTGACAGTGTACATTACTAGCGCTCTATAACGGTAAATAACTTGCAATTTCCTTCAAGGTGGTTATTTATTGCATTGTGGTGCCTATGCATTTTATATTAGCAGTGGTGGTATTTTGTTGACGTTATTTTTAAAATGACAGTAATCGCAACGGTTTCTGGGTTCGATTCCCATTTGAGGATGTGAAAAAGTTAAAAATTTCTTCGCTCTGACAACAAGGCAAAGTGCGGCGTTAAGCTCCGCCACTCAACACGCAAGACTTACGCGAAAAGTGGGGAACGGAGTGTCTTAACACTATGTTCCTTCTGCCTACGCTTCCCTTCGCCTACTTTGCTATGTGCAGGCTGCAGAGTGAACAAAAAAAAATCACATTGGTGCAATTGGATATGAAACTAAAGCTTAACTAGAGGTCATCAAAGCGCAGTGAAACAGCATTACTATAAGTGCAGTGGTTGTGGGTTCCATCCCCACAATCCTCATAATTAGTTTTTCTTCTCTGGTATGACAAGAGCGTGATGTTGACTTCCGCTACTTAACACAACAATTCTTGAATTTAGGCGGGAAATTAAGAACGGAGTGTGTTTCTCCGCCTATTATGAGTGAGAAGCTGCAAATTCTAATTAAAATTACTATACTATAAAATTCATTTAAAATTTAAATATAAAAAAAAAATTAAGCCATGCCTGTTCACGATCAACTGGATACTATTAGAATTCGATAGTTCGATATCTAAAGGTCGATGTGAACACTAAAATTTCAACTATTTCAATGGTTGTAATGATGGTAGTCGGAATATAATAGTAGTAATAAATGGAATGGGGACGATTTATTTGCTTATAATGTAAAAATATAACATAATGTAAAATTATATATTTTTGTTTGTGTTAAGAGATAATCAAATAAATATTTACTGTAGTTTCTTTCCGTTGGTTTAGTGTCTGAGGGACGTAATCTATCGCCATGAATTGTCTTCTACATAGCTAATATATAAGCTATATATGCAAGCCAAATAAAAAAAAGTCAGACAATGAACCCATTACCTTCAGTCTTACTTTGCCTTAGAGTTTTGTATTAAACATATTTCAATATTAATAGCATATGATGGTAATCTAAAACGACCCACAAAATCCAATTAAATTAGTTTTACGGGTCATATTAATTTCCTATATATGATAGCATCTAGTTAGTGGATAAGCGATACTTTGTAGTAACGTTTGTAGTTTAAAAATGTTAATATAGTTTTATTCAAGCTGCCAAAAATGAGCTGGATAGTCTATTGAAGGAAACGCTATAGGCTACATTACATCATTGAACGTTTCGATATAGGCCACCGCAGACTCACCTTAGGAACTGAATGCGCTTAGTTATTTCCATAAGGCAAAGCCAAGGGCAAAAGCTAGTATAATATAATAATATAATACTTATGTGTGTTTTTTATGTATATATGTGTTTTTATTAATTATGTGTTTTTTTATTTCTATTTTATGTGTATATTTATCGATTAGAAAATGTTATAGGCTTTTCACAACTACGTTGTTATCTAAATTCATGATCTGAATGTTCTAGTTAAGAAATCGAATCAGCGACTTTTGCCATATTAGCTCGTCACATCCTGTTTTTTATACCTTAGTAGTATTGTTTTGTCATTCGAAAAGTTGTGTTCAACCAAATTATAATAATTGCGTCGCAGGAAGTCTGAGGAAAATAAAGGAAGTAGTCTAATAGCTTGTCTGTCCTCTCTGTAATGAATTTCCGTTTGATTTGTATGTATGTTTGTAATAGTTTAACTTGGAAATTTCAACATAGCAGGGAAGATAGGGGGACTTAGTGTTAAGACACCTCGTTCCCCACTTTCCGCCTTTTCCCATTGAGTAGTGTAACTCTACGCCGCGCTATGTTTTGTTACCAGAATGAAGAAACCTAAAATAATTAATTCTCTCCGCATGGGACTCGAACCTACAAACTGTCGCGTATATATATATATATATATATATATATATATATATATATATATATATATATATATATATATATATATATATATATATATATATATATATATATATATATATATATATATATATATATATATTTCATACAAGCAAGTGTTAATATACCAACATACATACCTACAGAATGTAGATAGTCATCGTAAAGGTCGACAGTATCAGACAGTATCAATCTGGCCATATGATTACAGTAGACGTCTATTGTCAGCAATTGCAAACCATGATGGAGAACAGACAAATATCAAATTAGAAAAGCTTCCATTGGAGTAGCAGTCCAAACCGCCTTCAAATAGTTTAGTGATTCCCGTACGAATGGTTTTTTTTTGGTAAAAGCATTAATGATAATTACTTATGAGATGGTAAAACTGCATAGATAACAATGGTTCATACTTAAATAAATCCTAAGTTATTAATTAAAAAAATATTCGACGTTTTGTTCCTCCCATACCAAACGTCAATTTCATATGTATATATTAGAGTAAATATGTCCATATACAATGTGATTACGTATAATATATCAAAACGAACGCAATTCAGTTTAAATAAGCGGTGAAGCCTCGAGCGGCTAGTCTGAAATATAGTTTTTCTTTGAGTTTACGAACTCGACGTTGATATAAGTTATCAATGTCATATATATATATATATATATATATATATATATATATATATATTATATATATATATATATATATATATATATATATATATATATATATATATATATATATATATATATATATATATATGTATATATATAAATATATATATATATATATATATATATATATATATATATATATATATATATATATATATATATATATATATATATATATATATATATATATATATATATATATATATATATATATATATATATATATATATATATATATATATATATATATATATATATATATCATACGTAACCATGAATTATTTCCATTTTGAGCATTGGCTCTAAAAATTTGAAAAACTATTTTTATTCTATATACATATTGATTAATGATTTATTTACTATAACTTACACTCATGTTATCCGTAAAGCCTATCAGATTTAGACACGCAACCACTGCAAATAGGCTTTCAATAAATTGTACGGGCTTCCAACTTATCTTGTTAATGTAAATTAATTTCTAATGAGACTGCATATAGGTCATCATATCGTAGTGGGTAAGGCTGATTGTAAACATGATTTTTGTGGGTTCGATTTCTGCTTAGCGGAATAAATTATTTATACTTCAGCGCTCTGGTAAAAAGACGCCGCCGTGCCGTTCAGTTCCGCCAGTCGATACAGAAATACTCGACAAATGATTGAAGGTAAAAAATAGAGTGCTTTAACACTAGGTTCCATCTGGCTACCCGGCTATATATTGGATAAATCATAGAACTAATTATTCCTGTAATTTTGTAAATTTTACTTTAAAATTAGCTACTACAAACCCAAAAAATGTGTATTTCTATATAAATCGACAAGTGACACGTGTTTCTTACCAAACCACATTTATCATGTAAAACATACATGTAGGTATCGGAAACCTTGTACCTAGTGATACCACTTCCATCCATTTTAATAACATTATAGACTAAGTAGGCTTACTCTTAAGACTTACGTGAACATATGAATCGAGCGAAACAAAGCATTATCAAGTCTCCAGGCAAAACCAATATCGCAATATAAAGGAACAATTTATGAAGAAAATATATAAGAAAACCTATTATAGCTGATATTATTTCGATAAACATACTAAAAACGATAATATCAGTGTCGGTGAGAAAGGAGTAAGCTCGTTATCGACCGGATGAACTTCTCATCAGAAACAACTTCCTGTCGACCTTTACGATGACTATCTACATTCTGTAGGTATGTATGTTGGTATATTAACACTTGCTTGTATGAAATATATATATATATATATATATATATATATATATATATATATATATATATATATATATATATATATATATATATATATATATATATATATATATATATATATATATATATATATTTCATACAAGCAAGTGTTAATATACCAACATACATACCTACAGAATGTAGATAGTCATCGTAAAGGTCGACAGGAAGTTGTTTCTGATGAGAAGTTCATCCGGTCGATAACGAGCTTACTCCTTTCTCACCGACACTGATATTATCGTTTTTAGTATGTTTATCGAAATAATATCAGCTATAATAGGTTTTCTTATATATTTTCTTCATAAATTGTTCCTTTATATTGCGATATTGGTTTTGCCTGGAGACTTGATAATGCTTTTGTTTCGCTCGATTCATATGTTCACGTAAGTCTTAAGAGTAAGCCTACTTAGTCTATAATGTTATTAAAATGGATGGAAGTGGTATCACTAGGTACAAGGTTTCCGATACCTACATGTATGTTTTACATGATAAATGTGGTTTGGTAAGAAACACGTGTCACTTGTCGATTTATATAGAAATACACATTTTTTGGGTTTGTAGTAGCTAATTTTAAAGTAAAATTTACAAAATTACAGGAATAATTAGTTCTATGATTTATCCAATATATAGCCGGGTAGGCAGATGGAACCTATACTCTATTTTTTACCTTCTATAGCACTCTATTTTTTACCTTCAATCATTTGTCGAGTATTTCTGTATCGACTGGCGGAACTGAACGGCACGGCGGCGTTTTTTTACCAGAGCGCTGAAGTATAAATAATTTATTCCGCTAAGCAGAAATCGAACCCACAAAAATCATGTTTACAATCAGCCTTACCCACTACGCTATGATGACCTATATGCAGTGTCATTAGAAATTAATTTACATTAACAAGATAAGTTGGAAGCCCGTACAATTTATTGAAAGCCTATTTGCAGTGGTTGCGTGTCTAAATCTGATAGGCTTTACGGATAACATGAGTGTAAAGTTATAGTAAATAAATCATTAATCAATATGTATATAGAATAAAAATAGTTTTTCAAATTTTTAGAGCCAATGCTCAAAATGGAAATAATTCATGGTTACGTATGATATATATATATATATATATATATATATATATATATATATATATATATATATATATATATATATATATATATATATATATATATATATATATATATATATATATATATATATATATATATATATATATATATATGACATTGATAACTTATATCAACGTCGAGTTCGTAAACTCAAAGAAAAACTATATTTTAGACTAGCCGCTCGAGGCTTCACCGCTTATTTAAACTGAATTGCGTTCGTTTTGATATATTATACGTAATCACATTGTATATGGACATATTTACTCTAATATATACATATGAAATTGACTTTTGGTATGGGAGGAACAAAACGTCGATTATTTTTTTAATTAATAACTTAGGATTTATTTAAGTATGAACCATTGTTATCTATGCAGTTTTGCCATCTCATAAGTAATTATCATTAATGCTTTTACCAAAAAAAAACCATTCGTACGGGAATCACTAAACTATTTGAAGGCGGTTTGGACTGCTACTCCAATGGAAGCTTTTCTAATTTGATATTCGTCTGTTCTCCGTCATGGTTTGCAATTGCTGACAATAGACGTCTACTGTAATCATATGGCCAGATTTGAGAGAACTGTAATGAATGACACCGGCTACTACTAGTTCACCAACTTTTTTTGGATCAATTTTTTGCTTGGACAGGATTGGGCTGGCTTGCCGAGTCCAGCCAGTCCAGACAGTTGTCGTAGAAAATCCACTTTTCATCACAGGTAATTGAATCACGATTTAAAAATCCTTCATTATTGTGCCGGTTAAGTAGTGTATCGCAGCAGTCGATGTGCGTTTGCTGGTTTGCTTCACTCAATTCGTGAGGTACCACCTTTCAAGCTTTTTAATCTTCCCAACTTGCTTCAAGTGGAGTAAAACAGTTTTATCACTAACACCGCCTGCAGCTAACTCGGACGTGGTTTGCGATGGCTCCGCTTCCACAATAGCCTTCAATTCTTCATTATTAACGGGAGTCTCCGTCTATGAGGCTTGTTCTGCACGTCGAAATTTCCAGAACGAAAATGTTGGGAACCAAAAACGCACTGTGTTTTCTTATACGATACGACCGCTATACACATCATTAACCCTTCGTGCCGTTTCCACAGCACTGGTGCCACGGTGGAACTTGTAATCGTAAATAACGGGTATTTCAAGCTTTCCATTTTGTAAGCTGAATGACGCAAACAGAAAAAAAAACAGAAGAAAAAAAAAACAAGCGACGGTTAACATAACACAAATACATGTGTAAATAGCTGTATAAATTTGAATTTAGAATTCCTAACTAAAGAGGAGAATTTTGAGATGAAAAGTTGCCAGTACGATAAAACCCCAATTTCATATGTAACTTAATAATATAAGTTTTTTTTTCTAAAATAAAACTAGTGAGCAACATCAACTACCTGCCAGTGAAAGTCCCGTCAAAATCAGTCCAGCCGTGTCAGAGATTAGCCGGAACATACAGACAGACAGATAAAAAATAAAATTTAAAATGTTATTTCGGGTAATGTATATATATATATATATATATATATATATATATATATATATATATATATATATATATATATATATATATATATATATATATATATATATATATATATATATATATATATATATATATATATATATATATATATATATATATATATATATATATATATATATATATATATATATATATATATATATATATATATATATATATATATATATATATATATATATATATATATATATATATATATATATTCATATGCATGTAGTAAAAAGCAGTTATTTTAATATTACAAACAGACACTACAATTTTATTATTATTTTATTTTATTATTTTATTAGTACAGATTATTATATTGCGGTCATTAGAATTTGAAAATCACTTCAGTTGATTGGTTTAGTTCAGACTTTGAAGCACTAAATGTGTATCTAAATATATAATATAAATATTATCTAAAGCGAGATTTGTTTGCGTGAGAACGGTGATTTGAGGAATTCCATACAATTATGGTTTATTCTATTTTTGTCAGTAAAAATCTATAATAGATTTTATGTTTGCCGAACACTTTAAGCTAGTGTAACTTTTTTATTTTTATAATTTTTTATTTATTTATATATTAAAATAAAATTAATAATAATTGTCAAAGTAGGCATATTTTGTAATGTATTATGAAAATTGCATTGAAATGAATTTAACTTTTTGTGAGATATGCGTGCACAAACACACAGACAAACGGACAAAATATTTATAAATTAATGTTTTATCCATGTACAGACACTACTATCCATATACAGACTATTCATACATTTACCATAACTAAAAAGCGTACATTGTTTCTTCTACCGAACTATCCCTCATCTAGTGCTTGAAATTGTGCCAAGTAAAACACTTAGTGAACATATTTAAGCGCACAAACAAGTAATTTCCCCAGCCAGCACACAACTCATGTGTATCCCGTCCTACTTTGTCCTAATAATTGCCGGCTAAAATAAACTTGGCCGAGATTTTAAAGCAAAGATTAAAGTTTTGGCTAATATAGAGAGCTTTTGAGCGTTAATTTTAGAACTTTTCTAAAGGTATAATATTTCGTATAGATAGTATTAAAAAGTAATTAAGTAAACTAATGTCAGTTGTACGTTGAAGACGATATTGTTCTTTTATGCTGACATATCCTCTATGCGGTAATGTTTTTGGGTCTATACGATGTGGGTACCTTTATAAACTACTTTTTTAGGCTGGTGGTAACACATGACCTGAACATGCTCGTTTGCCTCATGCATACTAAAAAGAAAATTCTTACATAATGTACTAAGATAATCTGGCAGCATTTCACAAATTATTGAAAGATCTAATGATTGAACATTTAAAAAAAATTATACACTGAATACGCACTTAACGCGAATCAAGGCAGTGACGTCCAATGTATTGATAGTTTCATGTATGTTTGATCTAGAGCGATCTTAGTTTGAAGTAAAACTTAAGTTTCAAGACATTGCGTGTTCAATGCCACTCTTTCTCTTATCACCAGAGCAAGAAAATGAAATAAATTCTTCCCCTCTTGTAAGAATCGAACCTATAATTGTTACATTTACAATTCGGTACTGTGCCGCTGGACCATAACACCACAGCGTTTTCTGATTAACTTTATAACTATAAAGGCCATTTGATCTGTTAAAACATAATAAATTTATTTATATGAATTTGTATTGAAAGTCACAATTCAGGACCTCTATATCTCTATATGAATGTCAACATGTTATATAATACGGAGTGTGTTACTTACACAGCGATATCGGAATCTAAATTATGTACATACATTTATAAAGGTTATTACATAATTCATGTTTAATATTACTTATATATCCAGTTGTTGCTTAAGATTAAAGATGAGGATATAAAAGATTTGTAATAAAATAGACGATAATCCACGTTGAAGCTGTGGCACAGCGGTACAGCATCTGATTGTAAACGCGACGGTTGTGGGTTCGATTTCGACTTGGGGAAATAAATTATTTCTATTTTCTTGCTCTGAGAACAAAAACCAAGTGTGGCGTTGAGTTCCGCATACTCTACATGTAATGTCTTCAGAAATGGGTGGAAAAGACGAAGTGTACTGGGATACACTGTGAAGCTATATTTTGTGTAGGGCGAAACCGCGAGCGGAACACTAATATTTCAACTTAATTTTTCGCAACAAAATTTCAATTTAATTTTTTTATGTCAATCATCTATCTCAAATATCGTCAAAAGCTCAGAAATCTGTCATAAGCTTTCCTTATATAAGATGACAGTGACGCTTTTGACGCTTAATTTATGTTAATTGAACTCAAGTAAACAATGTTTATGTTAACTTTATGTGACAGGGGATTAATAACTAATATAAGGTTGTGTTGTTTTTTAATTATGTTGTATGATAAAAGGTTTTTTTAGCTTCATGTTTTAGACATATATATTATATATATCAGGCATGATAGGCAAAGGGAACCTAGTGTTAGGGCACTATATTCTCCGCTTCCGGCTCTTCGACACACGGCGGAAGTCAACGCCGCGATTTGTCTTGTTACAAGAGCGAGGAAATTAAAAAAAAAACAACATTTACACTGAGTGGTAATCAAACCCACATCCGCCGCGTTTACACACAACCATTGTACCCTTGCATCACGAAAGCTCATGGCACATGTCGGTAAATACAAGTTATTAACAAGAGAATATTTCAAATTCAACTTCAAGTTAAAATATATTACTTCTTTTATATTTTCATTTATTCCTTAGCGTTGAAAATGATTAGGACATAGTTTCTGTTTGCGATGTAAATCCTAGGAAAACTATCTTTCGTTAGCGTCCCGACGATCCGGCAGTAGCACTTTCAAATTACAGTAATAAAGCTTCTACTTGCTTCTAGAAATGAAAATATATATATTTTTACTCTGAATATAATTGTATAAATGCAATTATTGGAGTAATTTTAATCGTGTTTTTAAATATTTGTAATCAAATTTACATTTAAGGTAACTGAATTTTATATATAAAGATTTTTATATAGATTTTCCCTCATCCCGTAGAGCAAGCAGGATGTGATCTGAAGCCTGTGAAGCTAGAAACAATCGATTGTTAGACAATAAGACTATAAGGAGTTGTAGATATGATTAAAACCTCCATATATAGAACCTTACTCTCTCAACATCAATTAGCGTTTATATTAGCCTTACTTTGTTTTCTAATGATGCCTAAGTTTATTATAAATAATAATTATATTTATTAGATCATATTAACTAAATTTTCGTTACCATAATCATTCAACTTTATGTATATGTATATGTGTATGTGTATGTGTACGTGTACGTGTACGTGTACGTGTGCGTGTGCGTGTGCGTGTGCGTGTGCGTGTGCGTGTGCGTGTGCGTGCGCGTGCGCGTGTTCGTGTGCGTGTGCGTGTGCGTGTACGTGTACGTGTACGTGTACGTGTACGTGTACGTGTACGTGTACGTGTACGTGTACGTGTACGTGTACGTGTACGTGTACGTGTACGTGTACGTGTAAACGTATACGTTTACGCTTACGTTGTACGTATACGTATACGTATACGTATACGTATATGTATATGTATACGTATACGTATACGTATACGTATACGTATATGTATATGTATATGTTTAAATAATGTGTTATTTTTATCAGACTAGAAAAAGCTATAAATTAAACATAAAAATATATAAATGATTTTTTTCAGCATTACGTATGTAAATTTTAGATATTATAAGTGGCAGAACCCAATGCAGCACTTTTATTTTACCAGAGAGAATAATTAATTTCCCCCAAATGAGAATCGAACCCACAACTGTCGCCTTTACGCTGCAACAGCCCAATTAATATTTAACTCGATATAAAACTTATGATAATTGTACTAATCTTACAAATACAGGATTAAAACTTGAATCTATTGACAATTACTAAATCATATAATAGTGAAGTAAGCTGTGACGTGTTTTATTATATACTAGCGACCCGCTCGCGGCTTCGCTCGCTTATGTTAGTTAGATCGCGTTCGTTTTAAAATTTTATACCTACATAACAATGCATTTCTTCGATTTTCACGTCGTCTTTTTCGTATCACTCTTATCTATTATTAAAAATCAATGTACCCGTATATTTCCGTACCTCAAAAGAAAAAAACGGTACCCTTATAAGATCGCCCTGTTGTCCGTCTGTCTGTCAAGACCATTTTCTCCAAATTACGTGGAAGAATCAAGCTGAAATTGATATCCAATATCCAAATTGATATCTTTTTGAGGCATAGTAAATATCAAACTTCTCAGTCAACGCATTCAAAAGATATGAACGTGTATGCCTATTTTTTTTTGCATTTTGTATGAAAATCGTCGCGTGATGAAAACCTACAGGGCACTTCCCGTTATCCTAAAGGTATGAAATTTGGCAATAAGTTAGAGCTTATAGTACAACCAAAATAAAAAGACCAAAAAAAAAAAAATTGTAGATATATCCCAAAATAAAACCATTGTAAACTTATATTTGTAGTTAATTTCATACAAAATGAGTGGATATGACTGCAAATTCAAGTTTGTCAATTTCTATAGGTAGTGTTTACCTCATCGGAATTTTGAAATAGGTACGGAATTCTCAGTGCGCGAGTACTACTTGCACTTGACCGATATTTTTTCTTTTTAAATACACCCTTCTTTGGCGTTCCTTATTCTAGTCCTGACAAATGTACTACTAATATATTATACTTTTAACATTGACAATTTTTAAAATTAAATTAATATTATACCTACGTAATTAAAATATGTCTATGTTTTTTTTTTGGAAACCTCATCGAACTCCAGGAACTACTCTATATGTTGATTGTAGTTTTAAGCTACCATAGCTTCAAAATTTAGTCATTCTTTAGTAGATACCAGTAATCAAAGTAATTTGACTTTATTGGTCTTTAATATTTTTCAAAACAAACATTCAGACAAAAAATCCACTATGTAGTTTATTTTGGTTTGGTCTTACAATAACGAAAGCTTCACTATATATACACCGACCCATTAATACCTTTTTAAAATCTTTCATGACTACGACAATTTCATCTATGGTCTGTAGATTAAAAAATCTTGCCTGAATAACGACAGCTGTTGACAGATATTAAAAAACATTTCTATATATTTTTAAAGACAATATTGATTTTAAAAAATTATTGTATGTTACCTATCAATAGATGGCACTTTTAAAAACTACTAAATTATCTTCTTATAGCTAAATGTCACCATAGTAACTATAAATCAAATGATTTGTAACTATTACGGTGACATCTAGCTAGACTCTGAAAATAATTTTCAAATGTTTTTATTTTTTAAATTTTTAATTAAAATTCTTTACCATTTGCCACTGTTACTAAGTGAGAATGCAATAAAACTACCTTTAGTTGCAAGTAATCGCGGTAATTTAATCGTCTGTGTTTGTATTTTACAGAATTTTTTTCAGAATAAAAAATATTCTATAATATATATTGTTTAAGGCTAAGAACTGTTAGCATGCCAAATTTAAATCACTTCTTTTCAGTAATTTAAACAATTTTATTACTTTTTCATTAATTTTCCGGGAACAGCATGAAATACCGAGATAAAAACTAAAATTTATGCGGGTCGAGACTGTAAGCTAGTAGCTGTACAAACATTCATTCATTTCTGTCTAGTAGTTTTTGCGTGATTGGAGGCCAGATAAACATACAGAGAGACAGAAAGGCAGACAGTGGAGGCGTGCAAAGTGGAGTAGGCTCAGTCGGAAGGCAGACCCTGGCAAAAGCCGGGACTAATGCCAAGAAGAAGGAAGGAGAAAGGCAGACAGACAGACAATAATTCGGTGCAGTAGATTTTTAGCTTCTATTATCGATAAATTAACCAACCCAATCAACCTTTATTTTTGAATATTTAATGTAAAGAATTGACTTTTCTATCCTTTTATAATATATATATATATATATATATATATATATATATATATATATATATATATATATATATATATATATATATATATATATATATATATATATATATATATATATATATATATATATATATATATATATATATATATATATATATATATATATATATATATATATGATTTGATGATTTTGATTTGATTTTGATTTTATATAACATATAAACATATAAATATATAGAGAAACATATATAAATAAATAGAAACAATGTAAAAAGATGGCTACGTTTTTCGACATATTCAATTCTTCCACGCCGCGCTGTCTGGATATAAATTGTGTTAGCAATTTTTATACCACTGTCATATTACGCGGAAATATCATTACAGCCCAGAGCGCTTTTACATTATACCATTATATACTATATATGTATATTATATAAGTTTTCTTTTTAGTTTCACGCTGTATCTCGTAGTACCATGGGCAGGAAAAGTTACGTCTAGTGTTAAGACACTCCGTTCATACTCTCTCTCCCTCTCTCTCTCCCTCTCTCTCTCTCTCTCTCTCTCTCTCTCTCTCTTGTCCCTCTCACCTAATGCTGCTATGCGGGATAGAATGTAAAGCAAACATTAATTAAATAAATTATAGTTAGGTATACAAAAACCACTTTCCAAAATAATAGCTATTTTGGAAAGTGGTTTTGATACAATTTGAATAAAACGGTGATAAAAAATGTATGGTGCTATAATTTTATTATTATTTTTTTATTATTATTTCGATATAACGAATACCGAATGATATACCGAATGCTTAAATTTCAATAAAAACGAGTCTACATAATATTTTTGCTATTAGAAATAATATTTCTTTCGATATAAAATCGTGTCACTGACAGATGTCACGTTGAAGGCAGAAGTAAATAACGAAGAAGGTTCCGTACCTTTGGATATGAAAACTCAAACTATAAATACACAATTAAAAGATTCGTTTGAATAATAATTCTTTTAAATATATTGCTTATATTTGACGCTATTATATAACTTAACGTTTAGTAGTGTTATATTCTATGTCTATACTCGTATATACATATATATATATATATATATATATATATATATATATATATATATATATATATATATATATATATATATATATATATATATATATATATATATATATATATATATATATATATATATATATATATATATATATATATATATATATATATATATATATATATATAGACTCTTTCTTGTATTCCTAGGATGAGCCTGGTTATCTTAAAAGTACGCATTTGCACAATCAAAGAAATGCTCTGTTTGTTTTTCTTTTTCAATGGAGACATTAGCTCAAAGAAAATTGCTAAGCATTTAAAAGAAGGCAAAAAGGACAGTAGTGATATTATTTTCAAGTACGACTTAGTAATGAGCGCATTGTTTACATTTCGGCAAATTTCTCACCATAGAGCAAAAATTCTGAGGAGTACAGTATCTCTTGTTTTAACCCATTAACCGCCAAAATTAAACTAGCAAATTTTAACTACTATTGTGTAGACATGAAATATACATAAACTCGAGAAAAAATTAGATATTTTTTTTAGGGTATATTATAATGTGGTGTACCCTATTTAGTACAGTGGCGTATAACAGGTGAAAATTTTCGAAGCATGTTTTTTGTACACACAATGTTTTTTTTAACAGGGGTTTTTCAATCTTCTGGGGATAATGTCCTACACCATCCTGGGGCAATCCTGGTACCGAACAAGATGAAGTTAGAGCCTTATATTGTGTTTTTTGCCGTACATAATACCTTGCGATGGAGCGTCGAAACATAAGCTGAACCATTCTATCACTGTGACACACATTAGTAATAGCCATATCTATCATATAGGTAAACAACACCCACCACCAATTCTTTCCGTGGATTGCAACCCTGTACAGTGAAATTATTGATTAAACTCATCTACGCCGCCCATATTTTTATTATATATTTGGAATAGTTTTGGTACATTGACATCAGCTTTTTCACGTCGCACAGGGCACCATCGTTTTACAAATCCAAGTGGTTCAGTTGTGTCATAATTTGTTGCCATTTTGCATACGCTTATCTTTCCAGCGCATTATCAGAACTTCATTTTGCTTACCGAATTTATAATCATATGCGACACGATCTTCTTACTTCATATGAGTCGTACTTTTTAGTGGGCACTTCTTTATCCTATTATCTCTTACTTTATTTATACTCTCAATTTTTATAGCCAAAATGCACTTGGCTTTCCTCAAATAAATTGTTTAGCAGGATGATGACCAAAATATTTCACTACTGATTCATCGATTGCATAGCTAGTGGCCGTACTTTGAACATTGTGTCTGTGGACTACTTGTCTCACTATTGTTGGCAAAATGAATTCTTTTTTATGTCTCGAAATCTTTGCCTGGTCATAGTTTGTGATACAATTTCAACACCAACATCTTCACCATAAGACCAATACAAATCTTCTCTGTGTAATTTATGATATCCAGATAAAATCAATATCCTTAAGAATTTTTTAAATCAACTGTATCTATTTGAAAATTGTGTCTATTATTTTGGTTAGAATATAAAATAGTATTTGATATCATTAGGGTGACGATTTTTTCATCAAAAAATTTTGAATAATTCCAGGCATTTCTTGTGGTGAGGCGGCAGAAACCATGTCTTCATCGACAGCTTCTTCCTTATCTGTGACGACGCTAAGTGCGGTACGCGGTATAACTGCAAAGTCATATTCGCCATCACTGGCACTTTGTTCTGGAATACAAGACTTTGACTGCTTGTAATGATCAGGAACGTTCAATCATTTCCCACTCATTATCACAAAAACCTGAAACAAAATACGAATAATCATTATATGCATGCCGCTGTACTCAATTAGGTACAGTACTATTCCAGCCATCATTACAATGTAAATATATAATAAAACGTAGTAAAATTATTATATAATTTTAAAACTAAGTATGTACACTACAAATTTTTTTTAAAAAATATGACATTTTCTTTACGCAAAATCTTAAAAATAATAATAATAATAATTACTTATCTTTATATATACAATCATATTGCAATGTTAAAAACCTCACAGAGATAGATTGTAAAAATAGATTCACATAAATTGTTATTATTTCGAAGCACTGATTCAATTGCCTGTTATAATAAGCGGTAACAGCATTAGTAAGTGAAATAAATATACAAGTACCCTCAATTGTTTCACTGTACTCACCCAATCAGATACAGAGGCGCCAAATGGGTTAATTGGTATTTTTTTTATTCGATTTGATTTTCTTTAGGGATATGTAAATTAATTATGATGAATTTATACAATATGATAGTTACATAACAAATGGTTATATTTATCTGAAAAAGTAAGAATTTGGGGTATATCTATATAGGAATAGATAAAATGCGTGTGTTTCTGTGTATGTACGTGAAAGCGCGTGGGCGTGCGTATGTGTGCGCCTACGTGCGTGCGTGTGTATGTGTGTGTTTGAATAGGTCTAGCTACAAGAAATCTCAGCTAAACTCATTCATTTCACGTAATAAGTTGGTACTGTTTTGCGAGGCTCCTCAAGTCTAATATATTATTTATAATCACGAAATGAGAAGAAGGATACCATAACGATTTATTGCTATCTTGATTTTGTACATATTAGATGTGCTTTGCAGATGAAAATACATATTTAATTTTGAAGTAGAATCTTAAGCTTAGTTGGTGGAGCTTTTATAAGCTCTTTGGTATAAGCTTAATTAAAAAGTTCAGGACACTGCTATGAAGTGTATGTTGTAAGTTGAAATTTTATATGAATATACTGATGTAATTGTTGTTTAATATTTTAAATCAATTTTAAATGTAAAACACATACTTATATATACTTTAATATTTTTATTAAGTTTACTGATGAAGTATACATTGATATGTACATACAGAACAGATAATTATCTGCTTAATTATCTTATTATTTTAATACTTGCTAGTTAGTTACTAGCTAGTTTCTTAGATTTCCACATCAGATTTGTATTTTGTATAATCACTGGAAAATGCCGGATCACGACGACCTAAATGTATATTTGAAATCTTAAGTGTTTTTAAGACTTGATTTTAAGACAAACCATCTTGCACGTACGTGTTGATTGGCGGAACTCAACTTCGCCTTCCCAAAGGCAAATAAAAATAATAATTTCACCAAATTGGTATCGAATCTACGAGTGTACCATCCCACTGCGCTACAATGGAGAATTTCAATAGAAAAATGATATCATCAAGCATAGACTGATGAACACACTAGTGAAGCACCACAATACTAAATGTGTCGCCAAAATATTTCCTTCATAGTAACAAACTGGGGACTTCATCAAATCTGGGGCTGATATTACAAAACCCTAACTTACATTGTAAATCGTATAGATGACAACATTTGTTTTTATCGTTTCGTATCTCGGATAACGGTTTGCTGCAAGCTTTTCTATTTTTTGTATATAAAAATATATTGCGTAAATTTTTACATTTAGTATAACGGCAGCTTTACGCATTATTTTCACCTAGTGTAAAGACACTCCGTTCTCTGCATTCCGCCTTTCGAGACATTGCGTGTTGAGAGTCGGAGCTCAATGCCGTGAAGAAAATGCTATATAATGCAAATTATATAATAATGCATTTTAGTTATGTTTTTGTTTACACTCAGATAATTGATATAATAAATATTGATTATAATATTTTTTTTACGGTTTTATAATCAGATCACATTTCAAATGAAACAAATTTGTTTTATATTTTTTTTATCCTATAGCGTGTGATAAAGTCATTATTCGAGTACCCTAAGATATTTATTTGTTCAACATAATTGTGATATTTTGATAGCTGTCCAAATATAGAGATTGTTAGATAAGCATTCGAAGTTTAATAAAAACTAAACTTCTTTTATACTAGTTTGTCTTATAGATTATTAGGCATCTCTCTCACTTTGCTAAGATAAGAGAGCGATATGTTTTTAAAATAAACAAAGAGAACCTAGCTTTAAGACACTGTGTTTTCCATTTTAAGGCCCTTTTAGTGCACTCAACGCTTTCAACGTACTTCGTTTAAATTGATTCATAAAATATTTATTTAGCTTCCCGCTATATAAAGAAGGATTCGCTGATAGAATTTAGTACCGCCTAGGCATTCTCCACTTTCTGTCTAAATTTGAGACATTGAGTGTTAAGTCATAGGGCGTTTTGAGACATTGCGTGTTTAGTGGCGCAACTCAACACCACGCTTTACCTTATTGCTAGAGCGAGTAAAATAAAAATCATTCAATATCCCTGAGTGAGAATTGAATCCACAATCCATCGCGTTTACCAGCAGACTCTTTGCCTATAGTTAGATAGACTATCTACGTGTACCAGTACGTGTATCAGTACGTGTTATATTTGATACTGGATACCGCCTGCAACTTTGCTTACCATCGTTAATTAATATTTATATAGTCTTTATAGATTATGTATTACTTATTTTATCTAACTTTGTATTTAGCTAGGTATTTTATTTGAGTAAATATTATGTAGTAATGCTTTAACGTGCTATTATAGCAACAATTAATTAAATTTAGTTTCTTTTAGGAGATATCGTGGAGCAGTGGCACATCTGACTGTCAATGTGATCTCTATTATATATGAGTTCAATCCCCAATGGAGTGATATGATGTGGAGAAAGGAGAATCTTGTCACTAGATTCTCTTTGCTTATATGGGATATAACATAAAACAAAAAAAATATTCATAATTAAAATCCAGTAATAGTATACATTAAAGGAATTATTATTTATTTGAAGAAAATTAATGAAAACGAAATAAATTTATAGCCCGATAAAAACTTTCAAAGCTGTCATTGTGTGATCAACGAGTTGATTTAACACTTAATTGGTATCACATCTTACTTTTTCATTTATTTGCTTGAAGAAATTGGTAAAATTCCGCTAAAAATCCAATTTATTTTCGTTAAAGCTAACTTAAAAAGCTATTAATAGCACCTTTTGTGCTATTGTCCTAGAAGTCTTTTTCATATTACTAGTTTTTAATATAAAATGTATAGTTTTTCTATTGAAATTGCATTTGACGTTCATTTAAGAATAACTATTAAATGTTAGAAAATGTATAAAGATTTTACGTTCTTTTTGATGATTTTTTTCACCAAAAATAGAAAAATATATAAAAATCTTAATGCAGCGGAATTAGAACCTCCTCATGGAAACTGTCATGCCAATAACGTAATAAGTTGTTTAAAGCATATAAGAATGCATGGCTTAGTAGTCAGAGCGCTTGAACGGTTTCCATGAGGCGCGGGTTCGAATCCCGTTGCGTTCAATTTTTTATATGTTATCTTTAAGTATTTTTGATAGGAATCGTTTTTATAGAGCTACATCGGCACTTCTATAGGCTTGTTAAAACTTATTGTTGTCGTTAGCATATATGTCTATATTTCGTCGTTAGCATATTTTTTCAATTCCTAGTCTAGTCTAGTAAAACAATTCATTCCCCCAATCGTGAATTGAACCCACAACCATAGCATTTAAAAATATTCCGAATATATGAAATAAATAATAGTATTATACTAAGTAATTTCAAGCTCTATCTAAATTTTAACATTAAATCGCTAGAGGAATGTTATGCAAATTCATCTCAACACAATTTAAAGTTTGTTCTGCTAGCAATTTGCGAAATATGAACATATTTTGATTGCTAATCCAGATAGGTTCTAGTAACTTGGAAACATTAATTAATATAAATATTTTGCCCCATAGCACTTTATAAGCTGAAACTCGTATTCTACTCAGTGTATTTAAAAGTCTGTTATAGTTAGTTTAATTTAAATTATAGTCTATAGTTTCTGTCCAAAGCCATAGTAGCGCTGTAGGACAGAGTCTAGATTTTTTTTGTTGTAGTTTCGATTTCCATTCGGGGGAATGTACCACTTACATATATATATATATATAGCTTCACGCTTTATCCCACTCGAGGTAGCCAGAGAGGGCGGAGAGCCAACCGCTGCGAGGCTGCCATCCTCAAGCTTTTTACGTGACCTTCTTTGACATTGTGTTCTTGAAGGTCAACTGAGTTTTCCCTCTACCTCTCTTACCACTGACTCTTGCTTCATATATCTTTTTTACCTTTCTGGTCATTCTTTCCTTACCTGTTCAATCTGTATCATGCAGATGATGCTAATTGCATCACCAGAGTGCACGTTGCAGGCATTGGTCACTACTATGAAAAATAATATGATAGGATAAACAGAATGGCACTCACTAGACAGTGAGGGTGTCTAGCGAGGTTGTCACAGTGAGAATGAAGATGAACGTGCTCAGGTAGTTTAGGCATGTCGAAAGAATGAGTGATGAAAAAATGGGAATGAATTATTTTGATTTTCTCGCTTTGATAATATTAAAATGGGAGTTATGCTGTCTCGATTTCAGACGGAAATTGAAGATCGTAGTGTCTTGACACTATTCTACTATATGCAGGCTAAATAGGGTAATAATAATTAATATATTTTTTAAATCAGTTATGTTTTCCTGTCCTGTGATTCAGTTGTAATGCTGTCATGAAATCCTATACTGGCCAATTCGTCAGGGTAACTGTGAAGGTTATATTTAGTAATCTATTTAATTATACAACGTCTGACAATATATAGTTTCTGAGGAGGATGCGCACATACATACATACACTACAGTATAATCAATCCCCATTAGCATAAATATTTATATGTAAGCTATAGTGAAATTTTAAAAACGTGTGTCTCAAAACAATTTTACGAAAAAAGCATTTATGACAATGCACATGAATTTATGAATTTTTTTTTAATTTTCTGTTTGTTTGTCAACATCATCACAATCTTGTAATCACTGACCAGAATTTATTGCAATGGTTTTTCTTGTATTAGGCTCGGATTGAGGCCAGCTTTGACATTTGTGTGACCTTGGTGGAACCACCGTGGTAGAGCGGAGAATAAAAAAAAATTATTCTTCTGCGTAGAGATAAAACTTAGACCTTCGCGTTTACAGTCATACGCTGTCCCATTACATCACCATGACCTCTAATATTACAGAATATATCACTGTCTCTACAGAAAAATGTGAGAGATGCTTATTAATGTTACTATTAATAATTTAAATTTAAAACTAGAAAAATCAAACCTAAGGATTGAAAACCGCAGACAAATGCAGTAAGCGATATGATTAAATATAATTAATTATGACGAGATATCCGCGTAGCGGGAAGTAATCGGGCTAAGGGATTACTTTGGACACAGTGCACGGAATCTAATATATTTTTTGTATATGCTGGTAATTTTTGCGATGTACGTTACGAGAATTCGCAAATCTTTTACAATTATATTTAATATACATAGATTTGAAGGCAGATAATGTTAGAATTCGACAACACTAGCTTCGTGTATCCAGTTTGTCTTTATCTGTCCTGGAAAGTGCATGATAATTTAAAATTTAGTTGAATCGTTTTCGTAATTTTAATTTATTCATACTCTTTTATAACTAAATTTAATTTTAATTTTTAAATTTTTTTTAATAATTTAATGTGAACCGTAAAATTTATAATTTATCACTGTCATAACCTTGGTCTGTTGTGTCAACTTGAGCTGGAGAGCGCATTTTCATGTGCGTAGCTTAAAACGTAAAATACTGGTTTTTATCATTTACGTTAGAATTTCGGGAAATCCTCTATCATTCTCCTATATATATATATATATATATATATATATATATATATATATATATATATATATATATATATATATATATATATATATATATATATATATATATATTGTACACAAATTATAGTAATTAAACTACTTGCAATTACGAATTAAGCTTCGTGAAATTTGGATAAATAATAATTATAAAGAAAATACTGTTTCAATTTTCAATTTCTGTTTAATTTTTTTCTTTCTCATTCTATCGATGAATATAATAAAGTAATATTGTATAATACAGAATAGCTATGAACTGGTAATTAGAAAGAAGAAGAGAAGCTCCTGCTATCTGAAGGATTACCAGTGTAAAGATGCTTGAAGGACATGGCCTTCACGGTTTAACGTTCTTATTAGCTTTTAACAAAAATATTAAAATAATTATATCAATATATATTAAGTCACTTTGCTAGGCTTTTATATGTATCGAAATATAACATATGATGAAAGCCGAAGCTAGTGATAATATATCACTCTGTTTGTATTTAATTGGGTATTTCGACCAAGCTATCGTTAATTAAAGTCAAATTTCGTGAAATTCAACATATCAGGTTTTAATGATTAACATCACCAACAATCCGCTTATTTCGACTTATTTTGTTATCAGCTATCAACGGAGTTGTCAACCATTATCAACCGAGCTATCGTTAATTAAAGCCAAACTTTGTTAATTTCAATGAAACTTAACTTAACTTCACTTAAAAAATATTAAAACAAGCCTCTATATTGTCAAACTGGGATGTCTGTTTAGCATAGATGGAGAATATAAACGATTAAACAAAATTAAAGATATATTATCTCCATCAATATCACGGCCGGATGATTGACTAGAGATGTATAGAATGTAGAGGAGGATGAAGAACATGCTCAAGAAGTTCGGGCACGTTGAAAAGAAGAATGATGACAGCAAATATGATATAAGATTATATGATGTGATTGACGTTGACCTTGACCATCGAGAACACAATGATATTACAGTAAGGTCGTGAATTGTGTGCTCGAAATGCTATAAATAAAGAAAAGGAAAAAAAGAAGTAAGTTCACATAAAAAGCTTCAAAAAGTAGATTACAGTGGACGAAGTAAAGCGTGTCTCAAACAGTGTCCGTAGAGCTGATAGAGATATATATATATATATATATATATATATATAATATATATATATATATATATATATATATATTATATATATATATATATATATATATATATATATATATATATATATATATATATATATATATATATATATATTGTACACAAATTATAGTAATTAAACTACTTGCAATTACGAATTAAGCTTCGTGAAATTTGGATAAATAATAATTATAAAGAAAATACTGTTTCAATTTTCAATTTCTGTTTAATTTTTTTCTTTCTCATTCAATCGATGAATATATTAAAGTAATATTGTATAATATAGAATAGCTATGAACTGGTAATTAGAAAGAAGAAGAGAAGCTCCTGCTATCTGAAGGATTACCAGTGTAAAGATGCTTGAAGGACATGGCCTTCACGGTTTAACGTTCTTATTAGCTTTTAACATTTTGGTAAAAAAAAATGATTTTAAGACTTGTTCTTGATCTATTAAATACTTAACTTATTACTAAAACTTGTGGCGTTAATTGCTTTAGCATTTATAATATAGTTATAGACAATCGTACGATTCGTATATGTTCAAAGATTAATTAACGCATATATTTTTTAATGTTACAACCAGCAGTACATTCCAACAATACAGTATTCAGCTCTACGGACACTGTTGAGACACGCTTTACTTCGTCCACTGTAATCTACTTTTTGAAGCTTTTTATGTGAACTTACTTCTTCTTTTTCTTCTCTTTATTTATAGCATTTCGAGCGCACAATTCACGACCTTACTGTAATATCATTGTGTTCTCAATGGTCAACGTCAACGTTAATCATATCATATAATCTTATATAATTTTTCCTGTCATTATTCTTCTTTTCAACGTGCCCGAACTTCTTGAGCATGTTCTTCTTCATCCTCTACATTCTATACATCTCTAGTCAATCATCCGGCCGTGATATCGATGGAGATAATATATCTTTAATTTTGTTTAATCGTTTGTATTCTCCATCTATGCTAAACAGACATCCCAATTTGACAATACAGAGGCTTGTTTTAATATTTTTAAAGTTAAGTTAAGTTAAGTTTCATTGAAATTAACGAAATTTGGCTTTAATTAACGATAGCTCGGTTGATAATGGTTGACAACTCCGTTGATAGCTGATAACAAAATAAGTCGAAATAAGCGGATTGTTGGTGATGTTAATCATTAAAACCTGATATGTTGAATTTCACGAAATTTGGCTTTAATTAACGATAGCTTGGTCGAAATACCCAATTAAATACAAACAGAGTGATATATTATCACTAGCTTCGGCTTTCATCATATGTTATATTTCGATACATATAAAAGCCTAGCAAAGTGACTTAATATATATTGATATAATTATTTTAATATTTTTGACCCATCTTGCATTCATAATAATGGAAAGGTCAATATTGTAAAGGTGATTATTAGTTACAAAGTATTGTCTAACTTAAAAGCTTTTTCTGCTGAATATAATCGCCTTATAGCAAATTAAAAAATAAGCTTAAACTATATTAAGATATAAACTTTCTAAAAATGTTCATGTAAGCAACCAGAAATTATATCTAACAGCATTTTCAGCATTTCAACGCCATCTATGGAAGTATATTAAAGTTCAATGTTCGCTCGAAAACGAACAAGCTTAAAAGCTGTTGCCAGCTTAAAATGTAGCATGTAACCGATAGATGGCGTAGCTTTCATATCATAGCTGTTCGAAACGCGGAATGTTTTGATTTCTGTTTGGCTTGTCTTTATGCTGTGTTTTATTTTAATAATCGAATTGAGAACCTCCTTCTATTTGATGTTGGTTAATAGTTAATATTATATACAGATGATATAATGCTAGTAATATTTATATAAGTATGTATATTCTATTAGTATCAGAGTGTTAGTGGTGTTGTACTTTGGGTTACATAAAAATAGTGTATGAGAGAATTAGAAAAATGAAGATTCATCATATAATTTAAAAAAAGTAAAGCGCAACAAGTTTCTTTTAAAACATGTATCTGTCTATAATAATTTCTAAATATTATTATAAAACAAAGCTTTATTGTACGTATTTAGTAGAAATTGAAAAAAAATTGGATAGAGTACTAATAAAAGGCTATCATGAGGTACTAGTGCCATGACATGCCGTTAACGTGAGGGTTACGGGTTCGAGTTTCACTTGGTGGAATGATTGTACTAAAATTTGGCAGCTGGAACTCGATCAGAGAAAACTAAGACAGACACAAGAATTTCTAATAATTAATTTGTATTTTACAGGTACGTGTTCTTTGGATGCTAATACTATATAAACATATACATAGTTTGAAGTAAATTGGTAAGTGAATATATTTGTATTTCACTATACAGGATATAACTTCTGTATATACCTTTAAGTTTCCACTAATTCTTAAATATTATACATATAACAAGTTTGTCATATTTCATCACCTAGATCCTAAAGGGACCTAACTCAAAAATCACTATTTTTGATTACAATCCTGTAATACATTATATACACATTATTGTACAAATGGTTATTATAAATAATAAATCTCTTTAAAGTGTTAAGTTTATTTTTAATTTTATAGCTAATTTACTTTAATTTAATGTACTTACAAATAAATATGAATGAAAAATTTTTGTTAAGAAGATATCAGTATTGTCAGTCGTAAAAGAAATTATCACTATATGAGCTTATTATTTTCATCAAAATGTTCAAAAGGTAAATTTACATTTATTTGAGAAGAAACTACTTAGCATTCTATGGATTTAGCGTGCGGATGCCCGACCCATAGTGATGAGGAAGAAGAGCTTAGAGCATTGCCTAGTGCCCATTTGAAATTTTGCACGTCATTGCCCTGCTACTAACTCTTCATACACATCCTTATGTATGTGTCCAAAAAGCAAACATACAAATATTATAAAAACATCATAACAATATTAATTAGTAAATCATTTATTTTAGTTATAAAAATTATAAATATTGACAAGTTACAAAATAATGTTCATCTGAACAAAGTACGATAAAAATTGAGCATATATGTTCTTTTTTTCTTTCCTACATGATTTATCTCACATGTAGCAGGGCAGAGGTAACACTTACAGTGTTAACACACTCTGCTCTCCGCTTTGAGAATTATTCAACACCATGCTTTATATTGCCAAAGTGGGAATTAAACCCACAACCGTTACGTTGACCTTAATATGGTAACATACGTGTACAATGTAATATATTCCTATAATATATATATATATATATATATATATATATATATATATATATAAATATATATATATATATATATATATATATATATATATATATATGTATATATTATGTATATGTATGTATATATATATATATATATATATATATATATATATATATATATATATATATATATATAGTATATATATATATATATATATATATATATATATATATATATATATATATATATATATATATATATATATATATATATATATATATATATATATATATATATATATATATATATATATATATATATATATATATATATATATATAATGTGTATGTATATAACTATTGTAATTAAATTATACTTATATTATAACAAAGTAAATATACTTTAAAATGAAGCGTCGTAAATAGGACAGTAAATTTGGCAATTTCACTCTATGTATATATTTTTTAGTAAAATAGTTATAGTAAAAGTATATTACTACCACTATTGTTCTAAATATATTATGTTACATTTTAATTATATATTACCATATATATTATTAGGAGGATATGTTTTTTTTCTAATTTAAATTAATTTATATTTTATACTATACAATTAAATCTAAAATATACAAATTGTATCACAAACGTATGGTAAAAAAAAATATAATGCAACATTCAGTGATAAGAGAGGTAGGGTCTTCCCCGGTTTGATTCGATTCGTCGGAAGGAAGGTCGGAAGGTCATGTAAAACGCATGAGAACATGTGAACCTTCTAAAACAGACATGTATTAAAATTTCTGTACGCAATGATAATATATCCACATAGATTAACTAGCAAAACGTACACTACCGCTTGTGTAGCTGTATCGTATACAACATTAATGTTAATTAATCATTAATATATGTAAAAAACTAAATAATATGGATGGGCGGAGTAGGAGAGGATAGGAGTTCTCCAAAAATTTGAAATACGATAAAAAATTTATTGATTTGTTTTTATGAATCTAAAAATACATTATTATAAGCAGAACACGGAGTGACTTAACACTACGTTACATCTGCCTCACCTTACTCTGTATACTTACAGCGTAAAGCTAGTCAAAATATATATTTTTCACAACGATAAGCAAGCAATAAGCGAATAAGAAACATATAGCGTGCTACCAATTTATTTTTTTATATAGCATCGCAGCCAAATCTACTGAAATTTCATAGGAACATGAAATTCCGACTGACAATTCAAAAATTACATAGTCCATGCAATTGAATGAGAAATGTTTAAATAGTTTCGCGAATTACCTGCTTACTAGATGGTACCCTCGTCCCCTAGGGAGACGACGGGCCATTTTAGGCAATTTTAATAAATTATAATAGATTAACGGCCGATTTCAATAACATACTAACAGATAAACTGAGATATATACCAGAGTTTTTGTCAAACTTTAATCTATCTGTTACCGCCGTTTCAATAACAAAAGTATGTAACGATAACTTTAGTTAGACACGGGATAAACTCGATATCTTTGGTTAACGTATCCCTCCGAAGCGTTCCGTTTATGCATGTAACAATACGGCTGTATGATTAATATCATTAATTTTTTAATTTCTTTTTAATATGAAGATTTATGTAAAAGTTTTATTATTCTTCCTTAATATATATATTTATATTATTTTGAATAAAGACGTAGATTTAATAAGTTAAATCATGTTAAAGTACGAATCCTGAAGCAATAAAACGCACATTGACATTTGCCATTTGCTTGACAGCAGATGACGGTGGCGGCGTATTGTGTATTTAAAAGTGGATTTTTATGGATATAATTTGGAATATCAAATATAAATAGCATTTAGCATAAAAGATGGCTGATCTAGTAAGTATTTCCTATTGTATATTATTTTAATTTTAATTGTCAATTTCATTGAATGTGTTTGATAATCATTGGAACAAATAGTTTTATTCTTGTCGTTCATGCCTAAAAATTACAATTTATTTTTAGATAAGGGCGAAGGCGCTGAGACTGACCAAAGAGCATTATTCTCCTGCTCGATTAGATTTCCATGCACAAAGTCATCACTTCTGAATTTAATATTTGCTTTATTTATCGTTCATAATGGCATTTAAAAGGCAAATGAAAGATTAATGGGTTTGTCTTATTAATAAGTTTGTATTTGTTTAATTTTTTTAGCATGAGTGGTAAAGGAAAATTAATAAAATACTATTTAAATATAGGTTATATAATATATATTTTTACAGTTAACTAACGCAGGAAGCTTTCGGAGGAAGTCCAAAGAGCACAGACAGATAAGGATTCAAAATTAGCAGGCTGAATTTAAAAGTTGAAAAGTGGTGCTTGAAAGTAATCAAACAGAATTACAAAATAAAAAAATAGATTAAGCATTAGCAATTATATTTATTTTTGTATTTATATTTGTGAATAAATAAAAAAACTACATATATGCTCCTTGTTTTTTTAATATATCTATAACTTAAAATTCTGCTTAATGCAGATATATTTTCGTTTATCATTAATGCACATTTGATATTATATATAGTTTTCAGAACTTCAATTTGTATAATAATTTCATATATCTGAAAAAAAGTCCTTGATTAGTTAGTATAATATATTTACTATGTTAACATATAATGTTTTAGCTGTTCAGTTCATACAATACATACATAGTGTCTAACAATACGATGTTGGTGAGCTACTCTGTCAACTGGGTTATTTTCAGAGTGCTCCACCGTTATCTCTACTTCAGGTTACATCAAATTTTCAAAAATCAAGTTGGTTATACCAAAATACTTCCTTAAATCATATGCAATCATTAGGCAGGAGGCACGATTAGGATTATAATAACATAACATAGATATAATGTTAAGAAAATCATAGAACTTTTTTTACCGATACCGATCTTACTCTCAAATATGGTAGTACTTTTATTAACAAAACATCAACACTAGTTTTATTTGGTCTGAATCTTAATGTAAATTAAGCGTCTAAAAATACAATATAATATTAATGCGATTATATTTTATACTTTCTGCAGGTTCTGTATTTGCTGCAGAATAAAATATACCGGCCTCATACATCTTATTATCACTTTCATCACTAAACAAAGCTATAATTTTTATTAAAATAAGCATTTAATCTTTAACCCACGGATATAATCGCCCGAATTCTATGGATATAAATTTGTTGACAGATGACATTTAAAACAAACTAAAGTTAACTGCCAGTAAGTTATTGAAACGCTCTACGTTTAGTTTGTATGGATCTATCTATCTCCGGTAAGCGGTTGGCACTCCCAGAGATAGATTTAACTTAAAGATTTAAATTCCGATCTATCTTTGTTTATTGAAACGCAAATTTGACGTTTCAGCTACTGACGGTAGCTAATTTAACAGATTGTTAAATGTTAGTAAGTTATTGAAACCGGCCGTAGAAGAATAAAAGTTTTCTTTCATAAAAAATATTTTCCATATTTGACCTAAAATAACTAACTGACCTATTTGACCGAATAACGTATGAAACAAAATTATATATAATAATATTTTAACACAATCAGTAAAGTAATTTTAACTGAATCAAATCAACAGTTTACATTTATTCCGTTACCGCCTACTTCAAGAAAGTTTTTATTATTAATGACCGTAAACTAGACGTACGTTCAATCCACACTCGGTCATGACTGTATTTAATTTATTATTATTTTCCTCCATTGCTCTGGTACGACAAAACAATCAACTCAATACTTAAAAACTTAAAAATTAGACAAAAAGTAGCTAACATAATATCTAAACACTCGAATCACATAATGCTATATGCGGGAAAAGGCGTAAAACTGTAACGCCAAATATTTAAATAAATTAAAAAACAAAACGGTTTATCATTAAAAAAAATTCATAATTTTTTTTATTATACGAGATTAAGCTAAACAAAGTTTAAACTTTAAACACCCGAACGCACCATTCAAGTGTTACGTCCAAGCAATAGCAGCGCATGTTTCCTCGTAGCACATTGCGCGCGCAGTCTTACACAACGTATAACGCCGGTAGTAACCAGCCGGGACACACGTGTCAATAGCTTAACCAATATTTATCAAAATAACACGACCCAGGCTGGATAAGATTTCGATACTATAGATATAATAAATTAAAGCTAACAAAATTACAGGAAAATGGAAAGTCGAAATACATAATTGTCAATTTTGTGTTATACTAAATGTGTTAAACGTGGTTCCAACGTTTGTTTTAAACTTTTGCTATCCTCGTATGTAAGTATAGTAAGATAAGATTACGTAAGTGCGTTTGTTTTGTCACAACATTATTATATATATGTATATATATAATATATAAAACGCCGATTTTTTATATATATTTTTGTTATTTAGTCTTCATATCATCAAGTTAGCTTCGTATACTATATAATATATATAAAATATAAGATATTATTAGTATATATTTCATTTATTTATATAAATATATACATGTATATCTATATATACACATTAGTATGCATTTTTTATGTAAACTGTACCATTGCCTCGATTTATCAAACAATATCACGTGACTGATGTGAATGAAAGTTTTCAAGAGAATTGTTTTATCAACTAATTTAGTTTTATTTTATATTATACTAGAGTTCTGCGCGCGGCTTAGCTAACTTTACTGGTACGATAAACATATACTATATTGTATATTTTATATAAGACTTTATCGTATGTTTGATTTCAAATGAAATGTAGAGCTATTTATAATAAATAAAAAAAAAATCTCTAAGATTATATAAATATAAATAAATTTTATATCACGATTTAACGCAGTTTTCATAACAAGAAGATTTTTTTGTTTCCAAAAAAATATTTTTTCGTTACATTCGCCACACCACGGACATTTCTAGTTAATTCTCTCGGTATTGGTGTGATTTCTTTTCGATAAAAAATAGAATTTGTCCGTCATAGCACATTGGTATTAATAATTGAGTTGAAGTCAGTTGTTGTAGATTTTGTCTCCGTATGGTATCGTTCCGGTTGGTGCGCAAATGTTCTTATTGCCTCCTCGTATTTAAAAGAAATGGCCATTTTGATACTGTATTCCATTATATCAGTCAAGGAACTCTCATTTTAATGACTAATCAACCGACCAACAGTGTCTTCCTCGGCGTCAGAGTAGTTGATGCACCCTGTAGCGTGTCTCGTTAATGCGATGACAGCGTATCTTATGCTGTCATGTAGAGCTCTATTGACGGTCTTAATCTGGATGATCGCTACTGACTCGTATGTTAATCCCTAAGATTTATTGATTGTCAAAATGCGTGAGTTTTCCCCTTTTCCATATTTTCTCCTGATAAAGTCCGCCTTCTCCGCCTTGTATATGGACCAGGTGAAGTCTTGGGGGAACCCATAGTGATGGAAACACCTGTGAATCGTTATCTTCTCAGGGAGCGAGTCGTCTATTGGGTTGAGTAGATTCCATCATAAACCTCATTGACCATGTATGTTACGTCTAGTGGACATCTGTAGGATTTTGGTAGCTCTTGGCTGATGCTTGTCAAAAGAATTTAACTTGTCGATGAAGGGCAGTTGGTTCATATCTCCGATATTCCAAGAGAGCTTAATTTGTCCACTATGACTTAATAATACTTAACTTTTATATTAAACTGTTCAACCTTTTAGAAGTTATTTTGTAACAAACTCATATTTTTATATAAAAGAAGTTACTATATCAAAATTAATGTTAAAGTAGTTACGCCCAAAATTTTCAACATACGCTCCTACCTTAGCTTTTACAATATTAGCTAATTTATCAAGTCACTTATCTCTTGTAATGTGATATGGCGAAATCTAGGGGAAATTACTTACATCATACTCTATAGGTAAATTGTTATTTTAATGGTAAGGTAAAGTAACATTTAATGAGCAGCGTTTCACTGTTAAGGTGTTTGTAAGTTTGAACATTAATTATATCACATACTTATTATATATTCACATACTTATTATATTAACACAAAAAGTATAGAAAATTCAACAAAAACACAGAAATGCAGTTTTTTTTATATTAATTTGTAAATAAATATGTTAATTGACAAATAATTTTATTGTAATCATTACTTAAATAAATATTATTAAAGCTTTTCCTTGTTCAAATGAAGATTGAGAATTTTATGTGACACGTTTTAAGGGCCCGAGGTAACTCAGATTGCAGCCATAAAGAGTAAATGCCATATTATATATACAGAATATTATCAAATGCAGAATATTATCAAATGCAGAAATAATATTTCAACTCTATTAGTAGTTTTTTTTAGAATAGCACGAAAATAAACACACCTTAGCTTTAATTTATAATTCATATTTTATATTAATTATAGAAATTGAATTTATGACTCACGATACAATTTTCTGGCCGAGCACGCCGTTTTTTGATAAGAAATGTAATAACACGTAATATTTTTAAAAATAAATATAATATTATCACGCTAGCAGTAAAACAAAAGGCCATTTCATATATACAAAATGACAGGTGACAACTTAATTTTTGTTTGTCACGTGACTTTTTTTACTGTAATGTGTATACTGTTGTAATTAAATATATGCAAATAACGCTATCTTGCCCAAATTGCTACATTTTGGTTACGGAAAATACTGCATTTGAAATTCTATGTAAAATAAAAACGGAGTGCCTCGATTTTCTTTTCGTATCCGGCTATATATGAAATATGTAAAGTTTATCAAATTATATTATTATCATCATTAGCCTGTCCTTGTCCACATAGGCATCCACAAAGGCACACCACTACGTTCGGTCTTCAACGACTCAATCAACTACTGCCAGCTACTTTATACTATACTTTAATTATTTTATGTAAAATGTAAATTATAGTTATGGGCCATGTAAGTTTCCTGTCCAGAAAATTGGAACACAATAAATATTATACCTTACCTTACCTTTTATTCAGGCGCTAGTACTTTTTTATGCCCATCACGCTGAATAACTTTTGTTAATGCGCTATTTCCTAATTTCTTATAATTAAGCTGGTCTTTTTTATTATACACCAACCCTAGCAACACCTAGACAAGTCCTAGGTCCTAGGTCCAATTAAACTTTCAAACTATTTATAGGCCTATTGAAATATACATGGAATTTAATCCAAATTTGAGTATCCGTTTAGGAATAGTAGGGTGACTAACAAACGTACAGAATAATAATATAAATAAATAAATAGCTAAACACTATATCCTGCATATAATATATCAGGGCAAGCAGAGGCAACTTAGTGTTAAGACACTCCGTTTTCCATCCAATTTTCTAGAAATTGTTGTTGAGTGAAATAACTCAACGCCGCGGTTAGTACTCGTAGTTAAGGAAATGAAAATAATGAATTTCCCCAATTGGAATTCGAACCCATAATCATCGCGTTTACAGTCAGATACTGTGTCAAGACGGTTTCTACAGAGGAATTATATATATGACGAAGATCCATGTCCAGAGTTGTTTTTAAAAATAATGACGTCAGCATTGCTGACGTCATTAATGTCACAATTTTCCATGACAAGTAAAACTCGCAAACGTTTCGTATAGACCTTTATTTATTACAATAAAGACATCTACTGTTTACGATTGCTTGAGTCCGAATGCCCCGTGTAACAACATTCGCTCTTATTTATAATAGTACCCCCACTATGAGTTTCTACAAAATCTGGCTTTAATCAATTGCTTGTCTATAAATCTTTTAACAAATATTAATCATAATAATAATTTTAATTATATAAACTTATTTAGTTATATTAATAATCATTTTAGTAAATAATTATAATTTAACATTCATTCAATTCACATACATTCATTTAATAATTATTTATTTATTTCTAAATTGTTGTTACGCCGTTACGGCCGTTCTGACCGGCGGTGCGCGCTCTGCACCTGCCGTCTTTATGCTCTCTGCCAGAAGAAGTTTGCGTTTTGTCTGTAATAAAATAATATTTCCCTTTTTCAAAATTGGTATCTGTATACCTTCATACAGTTAATAATGAAGTGATTGTTTAAATTACATTTTAAAATGTAATTAGTTATGTGTGAATTATGGCGTACACTGTGGTACCTTTGTACACTGTGGTACTTTTGTACACTGTGGTACTGTTGTACACTGTGGTACTGTTGTACACTGTGGTACTGTTGTACACTGTGGTACTGTTGTACACTGTGGTACTGTTGTACACTGTGGTACTGTTGTACACTGTGGTACTGTTGTACACTGTGGTACTGTTGTACACTGTGGTACTGTTGTACACTGTGGTACTGTTGTACACTGTGGTACTGTTGTACACTGTGGTACTGTTGTACACTGTGGTACTGTTGTACACTGTGGTACTGTTGTACACTGTGGTACTGTTGTACACTGTGGTACTGTTGTACACTGTGGTACTGTTGTACACTGTGGTACTGTTGTACACTGTGGTACTGTTGTACACTGTGGTACTTTAGTGTAGTTTGTGTGTTTGTTACGGCAATGAATAATACAAATTCATAACTCACCGCTTAGTTTAAACATTTTGATCTTGGGTTTGTTGCTCATTAACGTTGGTTCTCGAAGTCGACGGTTCAGGGTCGTCGGTTGATTGTTCTTCTTCCGCCGTTACGGTTATCTGGTCTCCTGGTTGAGGTGCCCGACGAAGTTGATCATGAGCGACTTTCCTTGGTCGCCCCGAGCCCACGACTTTTTTTACTAGGTATCGATCATAATCCAATATTCTTAATATTTCGTATGGGTCACTGAACTTAACATCCAGTGATGTTTGATTGCGAGGATTATTTTTAACTAAAACATAATCACCCCGCTGGAAGTGACGGATTTTCGCTTTTCTGGAGTTAAAACGTTGTCTGTCTTGTTCAGCATTTTGCGACATCTTTTGTCGAACGTAGTTACCGAGTTCTTCAATATTTACAGTCTGCTCGTCAATGTTTACAAGACTGAGGAGCTCTGGAGGTACGCAATGCTTGCGCTGAGTAAGCAAGGTTAGTGGAGCTACGCCAGTCACACGATGGGGAGTGCAGTTCATTGCTAACTGTATTTCTTCAAGAGTTGTTTGCCATTCCTCTGTTTCATAATTTTTAATCATGATCAGAGTGTTTTTGAGCGTAGCCACAACACGTTCTACCTGACCATTTGCTCGGCTGATTCCTGGTGATATAGCATGGATCTCAATCCCCATACGGTCGCAGTAGATTTTGAATTCCCCTAGGAACTCTCGTCCACCGTCAACTATAATTTGTACTGGAGTACCGAATAGGTGAACAGTACGTTTCAAGGCGGCCAAAGTACTATGTGGATTCTTATTGGTCGCATAATAAAATAGCACGTACTTTGTAAAGGCGTCTATAGAGACAATTACATACTGATGATCACTAGATGTTCCCATTTTGCCCGTTATATCCATGTGTATAACTTGAAAGGCAGTATTCGGTTTCTGAATTGGGTGCATTTGAGCTTGAATGGCACCAGATGCTCCTTTGGATGTTTTACAAACTACACAATTATCAACGAACTTTCGAACGATTGTACTCATCTTATCAAACCAGTAGTCGTCCTTAATTTTGTGTAACGTTTTCTCCCAACCAGGATGTTTCAGTGCAGTGTGAAACGAGTTAATTAAGCTCCACTGAAAGATTTTGGCACAACTGTACAAAGCTTTTGACCAAAAGCTGGATCTTCTATGATGCGTTTTAGAACATTGTTTTCTAGTACATAACCATTCCTTCGATCATTACTATTCATACTATCCATTATAGCTCGTAATGTTTGGTCGCGTCTTTGTTCCACTTTCAGCCAATCGATATCTTTGGTCATCATATTTACTGTGAGATCTACAGGATTCCTGCTGAAGTAGTCAGCGTGTTGAAGTTGTTGACCTTTGCGGTATTCCACCTCAAAATTATAATTTTGTAAAAATGCCCACCAGCGATGGATTCTAGGCAGTAGATCCTTTTTGTGCTTGGACGCCTTCAACGCATTACAGTCTGTGATGACTGTAAATTTGCGTCCATAAAGATATTGCCTGAAGTGTTTTATAGCTCTAACTACGGCCAAGGTCTCTAATTCATAAGAGTGGTATCTACTTTCAGTTTCGGTAGTCCTCATGCTCATGAACGCAACGACATGTTGTCGTCCCGCGATGACTTGTACCAGTACTGCCCCGAATCCCAGACTACTTGCATCGGTATATAATTGAATCGGCGCTTCCTCTTGAAATAGCGTAAGCACTGGAAAAGATATTAAGCACTGAATAACCTTTCCTCTTGCTTCCTCATGACGTTCATTCCACTCCCATTTAGCTCCTGGTTTGGTTAATTCATAAAGTGGAACCATTATACGTGAGAAGTCCGGTATAAATTTTCTAAAGTAGCCAGCCAGACCACAAAATTGTCTCACTTGCCTGGGTGTTGTTGGTACAGGCGCTTTTACAAGAGCATCTATTTTTTTTGGACTCGGACGGACTTGACCATTAGATACCGAGTTGCCTAGATATTCAATTGAGCGCTTGAAAAAGCTGCATTTGTCAGCATTAATAGAGAAACCCGCATCTTGTAAGGCGATGAGAATCCGTTCAATGTTTGACAGCCCTTCTTCGATTTCTTCACATTTGCTTAACACATCGTCAACATAAACTTGAGCTCCATTGCCTAGTAATGGACTCAAAGCTCTGTTGATACATCTTTGATAGACGGAACATGCGTTGCTTAATCCAAAAGGCATAGTCACGTATTCAAATAAACCGTCTGGTGTCACAAAAGCTGTTTTTTCAATTGACGACTCTGCAATTGGTATTTGATGAAAACCCGCAGCCATATCAAATGTTGTAAAGAACTGTCCTTTGGCCAATTGATCGATCTGATCCGATATCAATGGCAATGGATAGTGGTCCCGTACGGTATTAGAGTTGAGCTCTCTGAAATCCACACACATGCGATCATCCCCATTCTTCTTTTTTACTAGAATAATGGGACTAGAATAGGGAGATTTGCTTTCACGTACAATGCCATGTTCCATTAACTCTTGAATAATGGCTCGTACCTTTTCTCGTTCGATTGGACTGAGCCTATATGGTCTTCGTTCTACATACTTATTTGGATTTTTCAAACGTATTTCCAGTTCACCAGTCTTGACACGAGTTGTTGGGTACCCTCTGATAAATAAGTGTTGATATTTGTTTAGTAGAGTGCGTAACCTTGCAACATCCTTTTCATTTGCAAGATCACAGTCAATTTTTTCAAACATCGGGTTTTGACTTTGAACTTGGTTGATATTCAGCTGGTGTGCTAACTTCGCTCCACCCGACGTAATCATCATAATAAGATTCGTATTATTTAAGAGGTTCATGCCCACTAGGATATCTGTCGTCATCTCATAGTCTGCCACTATATGGAACTGTAGCTCTATGTTGATCTCATTTATAACAACAACCGCAACTAGGGTAGCTAATGAAAGTACCGGAAACTGTCCAATTCCTCTCAAGTAATTTGTTGTTTGTAGTCTTTTCCCTGGTAATTGAGCTGCTATGGATTCTCGCACAAGTGAACAGTCAGCCCCACTGTCAAATATTGCCTGAAAAGTCTTTGTACCGATTTTCACCTGAATCGGAGCTAGTTTAGATCCAGCAATGAGATTCACATTTGACTTCAATGAACGTTCACGCTTGAAGCATGTTTCAAAAGTATGCCCAGGTATTTTGCAAAATGAACAGATTGTCTTGGTGTTTTGGTTGGAGCCTGCTTCCTTGTTTTTGTTAGTTTCAGTTTTTGTAATATTCCTTTGTTCATATTGAGATCTTGGTTCGTTCGATTTATAGTAACATTCACTGGTAGTGTGATTGGATCTTCTACAAATACGGCACGGCGAAGTGGATGTTGTTGCATTCGAAAAACGTGGTCGCTTATTTGTAATGTTATTATTGGAATGCGTGTGAGGACGCTTCATAGTTTTTATTGATGATGCGACAGATATCAATTCTGGCACTGTTGTAGCCCTTGTATTCAGTAATTCAATCCTTAGTCTTTCGTCGTTTACGCATCCTATCACTGCCTCGACTGCATCTTCATTCGATAGTTTGTCCTTAGTGATTCTCCTCCACAAGACCCAAGCTCGTGATAAAAACTCTGAAATGTCTTTTGATGAGTCGTACACATGCTCTCTGAATCGCACTATATCTCGAGAGTAACGGTTTTCTGGCTCGAATGTTGTGATTAGATTGTTGCGCATCTCAGCCCATGAGACAGTAGTGACCATCCAATCATCAATCCACATTTTTGCTCTTCCCTTTAAAAGGCTACCGACCTTCATTCGCACATCAAAATCATTAAGTCTATAGGTTTCGATTGCTTTGTCGATGTGTTGACACCACTCACGTACTCCCACGTTAGTGTCAGGGTCAAATGCTGGAAGATAAATGTCATTAATGCGTACCTTGGCCTCTGCTGGTGTATTTAAACGTTCCGACATTTGTTGCATCATTTGCATCATTTGCATCATGAACTGTGGCGGTATACTATTCGTTGTTGCATTAAATAAGGCTGATTGTTCTTGATGAATAGAAGCTCCAGTATTTCCTGTGTTATTTAATTCATGCAACCGTTCTTCTTGACTTAAAGCATCAGGTTGTTGAGCGGAAGTGGCGGCACCCGATCCCACTTCTGATGACGAAGATCCATGTCCAGAGTTGTTTTTAAAAATAATGACGTCAGCATTGCTGACGTCATTAATGTCACAATTTTCCATGACAAGTAAAACTCGCAAACGTTTCGTATAGACCTTTATTTATTACAATAAAGACATCTACTGTTTACGATTGCTTGAGTCCGAATGCCCCGTGTAACAACATTCGCTCTTATTTATAATAGTACCCCCACTATGAGTTTCTACAAAATCTGGCTTTAATCAATTGCTTGTCTATAAATCTTTTAACAAATATTAATCATAATAATAATTTTAATTATATAAACTTATTTAGTTATATTAATAATCATTTTAGTAAATAATTATAATTTAACATTCATTCAATTCACATACATTCATTTAATAATTATTTATTTATTTCTAAATTGTTGTTACGCCGTTATATATAAGAAACTACAGTGAGAATATAAAAAAGTCATCAACATTTACCGTAATCCGATCAGATTTGACCCGGTTACACCTGTCGTAGCCACCTGGCGTAATGTAGACTGGAAAAAAGTTCTAAAGATTTACCTTCGTATTGGTAGGGAGATCACGTTCAAAGGAAAGATTGGATGCACGCTCCATACATAGCGTTTAGAACGTAGTTTATTATATATATTTTTTTTTCGTCGTACATTATTTGCAGCATATGTACCAAGGATGAGTACCAATTAAATTCAAGCCTAATTCCTAGTTTTAAATCAAAAATACCTTACTACCTTATATTATATGTAAAATATATATATATATATATATATATATATAATATATAATATATATATATATATATATATATATATATATATATATATATATATATATATATATATATATATATATATATATATAATATATATATATACATATATATATATATATATATATATATATATACATATAAGGTATTTTTGATTTAAAACTAGGAATTAGGCTTGAATTTAGTTGGTTCTTATCCTTGGTTATTACCATATTCCATAAAATTGCTTTAACGAACAGTAAAATATATAAAAATAATATTTTTAATAATATTTTCAAATTCTCTGGTAAAAAAAAGTGCGGCGTTGAATTCCGCCACTCAACATGCAATGTTTCTAATCTGGATAAACAGCAGTACAGTGATAGCAATCATGGCAAGGCAATAGTCAAGCAAAAAAAGAAAACAATTTTATAACAAATCTAGTGAAACCAAAGTTATGTTGCGGTAAGCAATAAATACGTATATTATCAAGTTTGTTAGACATATTATACTAGAAAATTTAAGCTTTATAAGGATATATTACCACAATATTCAGTGAACGCTTAGATATTATTTTCTAATAATAAGATAGAGTTGATTTACTTACATTCATATATAGAGTCTAAGAGAAGAGAGCCTTCGTGGTGCAGTGGAATAGCATATGACTATAAACTCTATCGCTTTGGTCGTGTGCTAGATTCCCAATTGAGGGAATGAATAATTTAAAATGAAATTTAAAATTATGTAAAATATATTTAAAAAATATAATTATTTAAAATTATATTTAACAAAATATATTTTAGAAAACAAACTTGAGTAGTCCGTAGTCACAGGTATACTGTGCTAAGAGCCAGTGACTACAGAGTACAACGAGCTACTAACATAAAACATATTAAAAAAAATGAAAAATAAATCGTGGAAGACAAAGATCTGATGCGACAAATGAATTATTATGGAGCTCCACCCTAAATACTTAATGCCTCGAATATCGGGTGGAAAGGGAGGAACAGAGTATACAAAAAAGAAAAATCCTTAAAAAAATTTAAATTTAGACTTATAGCATTACATTCAAACCAATTTGTTTTTCTTCTTCTTTAGTCAAAAAGCTCAAATAATGCGTAAATTCTAACGTGATAATAAAAAAATGTGTGTGTACATTTTAGAACATTGCGGTTATCACCACTTCATAAAAGGTGTTCATATATGGTCGTAAAATATTTTGCGGGGAGTTTGTTTTAATATTATAGGCTTTTATTTTGAGATGTTCCGTATGACTGTAGAGTTAAATTTGGTCTTGAAGTTCTCAAGTAAGAAATAAGAAGTCAAACTTCTACTTATTTTAATATTTTTATATATATGAAAAAATATGAAAGAAAAAATATGGTATGGAATGGAAATATCCTTTGTTTAACAATTGTAGTTGGTTCAGAATATAAACTAAAAATAATATAATGTATGTCTTGTCTGTCAAAATAAACCGATTATCAATAACTGCTACACAAAGATTATTGCTAAAAATTATATTATGGCACAAGAGAATGATGATAATTAAGTATTTTTAACATAACAAAACTAACTGTATTGAAAATTACCTTAATTATTACCTTTACTAAATCTTTGTTACCTAACTATACTTTTACACGGTGATATCCTTATCTCAAAAAATATTACAATAATACTATATTCCATAGGGTCTTTGTGATTTAATACAACAAGTAATTCTGCAACATTCTTTATTACGTATTCGTAGCATGTCTACGAGTACGTAGGCTCTCTGTAGCAAAATCATGAAAGATATTTTCAATATTTTAACTAAACTTTTAAATACATAGTGTTATTACACATTATACTTTGAATAATTTCATACAAAAATAAAAGAAAGTACAACTATATGATGCAAATATATTCATTTTATATTTTCAATTCATTTTATATTTTCATTGCAATTTGCGAATTTTTATTTTAAGCATTAAATAAATATTTCAATCCTTACGTCCCGAACAGCTTACAGCCTGTACCTTTTTATAAGATAGACGTAGATTAATTTATTTAAACTCAAATTATTTATTTTATTTTATGTATTCTTACATTGCACACTTTTACCAAAAAATAAATAGAGATAAACCAAGTTATTTAAAAAATCATAAACTTGTATTGCTATTTTTATATGTTTGTATAACATAATTATTATATTGATTTATATGTAAGAAGCTACATTGACTAACGCATATTACCACTTATAATTTTTTAGTTTATGAGTACCCCACCTGCTATGATATGTCTTCTTTACAGTAAAAAACACGTGAAGCTTTTATGTAAAAGCTCCATATGCAACGATATTACAATTCATTATAACACCTGAGGTAAAAATCACCTATTTTTTATTCCCATGTACTTTTTCTTTAAACCGCACACAAGAAAAGGGTATAAGATGATTCCGCCACGAGTGAGTTGGGCGACTTGCCAGTAAAGACTTTGTTAGAGACTGTTGCATCATCGTTTTCTTTATTTTTGTACTTGAACACGAAATTTTGTATTGTATTATGTTTTTTAAGAAACTTTGGGAAAAACACAGCAATAAATAAATAAATCTTATTTATTTTTAATGGGAAGTAATACTCTGTAATAAGTAGTACTCTGGCTATTTTAAAATATTAATAATTAATATTTCACGACATTGAAAATGTTTAATAAGTAAAGTACTTCACTTTATACAAATCAAGATGGCTATGATGAAAGTAACAGAAATCAAAAGTGGCAAAAATATTTTAAAAATAAACACACAAACATATGTTTTTACTACAATGTACTACATATGTTTTTAAACCATTCGGGCAAAGATTGTAATCGTAATTACATTAAATTATATTAATCACTTCATGACAATATTTCCTTCCAATAGCTTCCGTTGCCTACGAACAACTACGCAAGCCACGATTGACACATTTCCATTTCGTTTATAGTCTTGGTCATCTATACCAACCCTATTTTTACACAATATTCCTTCAGTTCAGTTCTTTCTTAGATATGGCGTTTCGAGCGTGTCAGTTGAACACAAATCACTTCGCCAATGTCATGTTGAATGGAGACCATACGAAGGGGAGTGTACAGTACAAGAATTAATCATACCACAAAGTTAGAAAAAGATATCCATAAAAAAGCCTGCATCTACAAAAAAATAACAAAACATATGTACATATACATGATCTTAGTTAATATAGCGATATGTTATATAGCAAAGAATATTTTACACATTATGTTAAAACACATTACTCGTAACAATAGCTTAAATTACAGGATATAAGTTAGAGGGATGGTTGCTCGTACAAAAGTAAGGAAATAAGTCCGCCAAATATAAATAGGATTAAGCGCGACATTTTAAGCAAAAAATAATTTATCATATTTTTTCAGCTTCACATCATTTCCGGCATTTAGCAAAAGCAAAGGCAAAGAGAAAGCAGTGTCAAAATATTCTATTACCCACTCTCTTCTGAATTCAGAATATTGTGTGTGCATTTGAATTCAATGCGGTACTTTACACAAATATTAAATGCAAATAATAATCCCTTTAAGCAGCATTGAATTCATAACCATCGCTCTTAAAGTCAGACACAATTATGAACTAATTAAAATTGTAATATATCTTAAATAGGCAAATCGCAGAGTACATAGTGATATACCTACAATTTCTCTGACTACTATTGGTTGGGTAGGTCAGGATAAAGCGTAGACGTTAGAAATATGAAGATGAAAATACCTAATACCATTTTTTTGCTTTAGTCATATTTAAAAGCTCTTTTAATATTATTTATGAAATTTTTAATTTGTATATCGATATTTAAATTAAACGTTTCCGTTTCAATTATTCGCTATTGGACAAATTTATATTCTTAATTTGGAAAAATCTTAAAGGTAGAATGTAATTAATACAAAGCGATTGCGATTTAATGGAACTTTTTCTTGAAAAATCATAAATATGTTTCTGTTTTTACATGTTTGTACAACATATTGATTAATTTGATTCATATATATTGATTATATTGATTCTTATATAAAAAGTTACATAGACTAATACATAATTACCACTTATTATTCTTTAGCTTTAAGTTGTATCCCGTATATGGCAGAGTAAATAGAGGGAGGTATTATGATTTCCGGTTTCTGATTTCCGCCCAATTTTGCCGCCCAAGACATTATGCCTTGCGTAGCGGAATATAACACCGTTAATTTATAATCAGATATATAATGAAAACAATTAATTCACAACTGCTACGTTTACCTCGCTTGAGCAGCTGTGCCTCGACGAATACCAATTACAGATTGAAATATTAAAATTATTGTACGATTAAAAGCTTTTCTTTTTCTTTCTGAACCTGCATTTGTAAATTTTCAAGATTTAAGTACAAAATAAAATTCCGTTGAAATTGGCGAAACGTGATCAACAATATGTCAAAACACTTTTAATTCTATTTATTACGGTTGCCATATGAAAAAAAAAAATGTCCAAATTGTCAATATCGATCCTACAATTTTTTCATTCGTTAAGCTTTTACATATTAATATTCTATGCTTATTTTTTGTTAAGCGTAATTAGCCATAGTTAATGTCATTTAGTATAATTACCAAATGCTACATTCGTGCATATAATGGGAAGTGGATTTTGTACTAAATTAATGAATATTTAAACAATTTATGTTCGTTAATATCTAAAATATATATGATATGAATTGTATTGATTATTTTATAAATTTACATTGGAAACAGCTTTTTGTTATTATTTTAGCATCACATTGTGTATTATACACATATGGCAGGGTATAAAAGGGGAAAAACTAGTGAAAATAGAGTTAAAACACTCTGTTATCTACTTACGTTTGAATGGTGATTACTGTTGGACTTAAAGCTATTATTATCTTCTTGCCAGTGCCAGAGTGAAGAAATGAAAATAATTCATATTCACGAATAAGAACCGAACCCACAACCGTCCTTTTCATAGTCATATGTGCGCCGCGGTGCCACGACGTACGGAAGGAAATTTAATGGGTAGATCCTCAATTGTTAGGGTAGCGGAGAGAACTTAGTGTTAAGACACTCCATTCTCCACTCTACGCCTGAATGTGAGACATTGAAAAAGTGAAATGTGAGCAACTTCGACCTTGATTGTTCTTTGTACTGTGTAATTTTAGTAATATATATGCAAGTTACTTCATATATAAAGGTGAAGCAGGGATCATGTAAATTAGGTGAACTAAATGGAATTTCAAGTAAAGCTGGCGACTCTTATGTAAATAAGGTGTTTTATGCACATCTTTGTTCGAAACTGCAGTGAGAGAGTGAAAAACATATTGTTCTTTGAATTTCCTTATTTTTGAGAAAGAATCTTGACCTATTTTTAAATAAAAAGTCACAGTCTTACTCATTTATAATTATTAAATTATAACATTGGAAACACAGTGTCGAAGATACTGGAGGAAGATCACGTTAAAAGCTTGAGGGCCTATAAAGAGGTTAATGACAGACGACTCGAATGAGGTATACGGGGACCGCAGCGACAGCCTATAGGGATAAAGCGTAAAGCTAAAAAAAAGTTGACAAAAATTTTATGAGGCCATTGTGTATGTAGTATGACAGCGTCTGACAGGTGACGACAAACAGACAGATGACGGACAACAAAGTTATTCTATAAGGCTGCCCTTTTTTACTTTGAGATACGAAATCCTAAAAAATCATTAAAGTTTTTTTTCAATAACTCGTTGATGATCTTATATCAATTAGTTAACACTTATGTATTGTGTAATTTTCTTTTTTTTTTTATTTAACTAAATTAGTTTTTAATATTTAGTAAATTTAGAAACAATACTTGTAAATTATAAAAAAGAACGTGTTAAAATACTATTGTAAAATTAATTATTAAACACGCTACTACGAAAAACGTGAAAATTGCGCGCATTTTTAATTTATCTCTACCTGAGCTGATGTTGAAGTGGTGGAATCCAATTATTATTTGCAGTCATCTGTTATACTTTATTCATATAAAATTTCAACGTTAACTTGTAAAGATATTTATATTTTGGTCCGTTTATATCATTTCTGAGTAGTCAGAGCTCTGCCTCACTTACAACTTTTCTTATATCACATATATTATTCATCTTCTCAATGTGCCCAAATTTAAAGAACACGTCTTCTTCATTATTACTGTAATATCCTTGCTTGTCCATCCTTTATCACCATTACACTATGTATTAGAAGGATATATATATATATATATATATATATATATATATATATATATATATATATATATATATATATATATATATATATATATATATATATATATATATATATATATATATATATATATATATATATATATATTGATTTTATTTGTTTTCTTTTAAAAACTACTTTAATACTTTTATTTATTTCTAATAGGGTTCTGGCGTAGCGATGTGGAACAGCGATCAGTTGTAAAGGCGATGATTGTACTCAATCACGTCCCGAGAGAATCAATTATTATTACATTTTAACGCTCTTGTATGCCAAATTTAGACACGAAACGACGAGCGGAGTGTTTTGTCACTTAGTTTTCTTGCCAACATCTCCGTAGCAAAGCGGGATGTTCAAATTGTAAAAAAAAAGAAAGAACAACAACAGGTTTTACAAAAAAGAACAACCGTTTCTATGTAGCGTAGCTTATAAGTAGAATTCTTACATTGTTATAACGATATTTGTATTATTTAATTCTAATATTAAAAAAATAACCTGATTAGTAATCGAACCTACGACCATAATCTAAGCGTAAATTTATGCACAAACACGTAAGATTCGAATACATTTAAATAATAAACGTTAATTGCATACTTTCTATACATATGTATGTTCATACTCGTCGTCTATTGAAGCCATTCATCGATAGCTATGGCAATGTTTTCTTTAGCAGTTGAACGAGTTTCTTATCGATTTTCAGTTCAGAAATAAACTATTTTGTATTTTGTCAATGAGTTTATGATTTTTAATTACTAATTAGGTGAAAGAGGTATCCTATATATCTATATAAAATTTCACGAAATTCCAACGGGACCGGGAAAGAAACATTATAGCAAATCAAATAGTGAACTAACTAACAGCATTTAAGACTGACTGTCGTAAAAAATATGTTATATATTGTATACTAATAAAAAATTTCAAAATTTTAAGAAATCTCATATACTCTCTCATATATCTATATATACCCTAATATTACAAAAAAATAAAGTTTATACAAATACAGACACAATAGTACTACTCTATTGCAATTTACTATATAGCCAAGTTAATTTTATTTTCAAATTATAAGTTGCAGAAAGCAAAGCTAGAACGTCAAAGAGCCTCGTGACTTATTATTTCCTTTGAAATTGTATCGAAATGTTTCGAGAGAATTGCAACGACGAAATAAAAAGAGATTTTAAAATAAATAATTTTTAAACTATAATTTTATGGTATTTCATTATATTTGTATGTATATGTGTAAGTCCGTACAACGATTGTCACTAAAACGAAATACAGTTTTCAGCAGCTTCACGCTTTCTCCCGCATGTAGCAGGGTAAGTATGCGAAAACTATTAATAAAATAACCCACTTGCCAATTTCCAATCAAATTTCATCCGAATTAGGACCAAAGCCTCAAACATCATGACAGCAGGCGAAAGTGGAAAATATGTGAAATTAAATTTAAGTAAAGATTTTGACATGTAGAGTCTACCCGTAACCGAGGACTTCCACTAAAATAAATTCAAAAAACGCCATTTATCCTATCCTATTTAAATTGTTTCATTTAAAATGTTTAATAATGGCGAAAAGCATATATTTTATTAAATAACGATGTGAACTTGCTACCACAAACACTATTAAACGTTCGAACTGATCCACAGTGTGCTTTCGTAGAATCCATTATATTCGGCAGCTAGGCGCCACGTGCAGTAGTTTCATAACTGTCAAGTCACTTCAGATTGAGCTCAATAGGAATAAATTTAAATATTATAACTTAACTTTGAACGCATATTTTAAATTTTATTTAAATAGTTTAATTTTTGTATGATTTTGTTTAAATTCTAAATTTAATCGAGTCTTTTGATTTTCATATAAATGCCGTTGTAAATTAATTGTGGGTACACCCCTACCCTACCCTACTCTGCTATATGTGGAATACAGTGTGAAACTATAAAAATGCTTAAAAATAACATTTCTTCAACTATAATAATTGCAAATAATCGGACTATCTGGATGTAAGAACTAAATAATATACATGATACCGGAGATCGGAAGTTTATAAAGTATACTAAATTTGCCTAAAACTGCCATATTTCGATATAAAATGATTTATCTCATCATAACGAACACGGACCAAAAGTAATGTTCATAAATTTTGAACGTAAATTGCTTTTCAATTCACGAATGTATGCCAAAACTCGGAGTAAGCTGAGTTTTGGCTATTTAATACTCCATCGTGTAGGTTAGTTGTTCGTGTCCTTGTTTTTAAGTGAAGTTCAATAAATATGTAAATTATATTATAGTCAATACGGTATATAGATTTTATTTGGCTCAAACGTATACATTTTTATATTTGAAGACGTACTTAAAAAAAATCACCGATGTTTCGATAATTTTACAGTCCATGGTCTCAGGAACACTAAGCACGTACATATATATCATGCATAGATTAAAAAAAAAATTAAAAATATATAATAATTATATTTCCATTTACACTCATTTATTAAAAGTAAATATTCCGTAGCTCAATGAAAATGTGCCTGAATTTATTACTCCATAAGTGCTTACAATAATTGTCTGTAGTAGTTATAGCAAGTATGATATTATATTTCAAGAAAACTGCTTACAGAAGTACAAAATTAAAATTGTATTTTTAGTTTTCCAGCTTATTGTAATATTCAATTTCTTTGTCAATATAAAAAATCAGATAAGATGAAATCTTCTAAATCTGCTGGATCTCTTTATCTACTTCTAGAAGCAAATATTTATAATTGAAAAGAAATAATAAAGAAAAGTTTTCAAAGTTCAAATTAATATGTTATTGATATGTAACAAGTCACTGAGCTTCCCAAAATGAATGTAACAGAGAATTAATTCGTCAGCGCACATCACACGGAAACCTGGAAGTCTGCCAGATACAGTATTGCAATAACACGATACACATACATATATACATACATACATATAAAACTTATTAATAATGTATTTTTGCTGTATTTAAATTGATCTATCTATTGATGAATCTATTTCTTATTGAACTTATATTATATATATCCTCTATAATACTTAAAATAGTTAATATTTATATTTAGATGTAGAGTTTGTTTCATTAAGCACACCAATCTCAGGAACTACTTTAATTTAAAAACTAATTTTGGCTATCGTAGTTTACTTACCTTAATAGGTCCATAATTTAAGACGATTCAATGTAACAAATTATATATGATTTCTTTATTACCTCGAGTACTTAGGTGGGTCATGAGTCATACACTGCTTTTAGTTACTTTCATTTAATCACTTAGGCAAAGCGGCTAGCTTTGCGGGTAAAAGCTAATATTTGTCTTATTTGATCAAGTCAAAACCCTATTTGCATGGTATTTGCAATACACTGTAAAGCTTGAAGATAAATAGACATAAAATATATTCGTTTTCTAAATTATTCTGGTAAATAGTCATAGTTTAAAGACAGAACTGAAGAATGTGTAAAAATTTTCATAAAAATGAGCCTGAATTGCATTTGCAAGGAAAAGTATCGAAAATGTGTTATTATAAAAATATAAATAAGTAATTACAGGTTTTCACTGTTTCTCGCATATACCAAGGTAGGCAAAGATATCTAGCGTCAAGACGCTCCATTCTCCACTATCCGCCCAAGTTTTGAAACATTGTATATTGAGTGGCGTGGCTTAACGTCGCACCTTGACTTATTACCAGGGCTAAGAAAAGAAAATAATTTATTCCCCCGATTGGTAACCGAACCCACAAACAGTATTTAATTAATAATAGCTATTAAGTAAATCACCTTCGACATTTAATCTCAATTAAAATTATCGTTCTTTTTATTATGTCATTTACTTTTAACGTTTACCTTACAATGTAGCAACTTTAAATTACCCACAACAAACGTCAAAGTCACGTACTCCCTATGTGACATATATATTCTACTTCATTATATGCAGGAAACCAACCTAGTAATTACATTGTTTTTTTACAACATTTTCATACGCTTTTATTGCGTATAGCGATAATATAAAGTTATATTACAGAAATACTTTGTTATGATTGTTTTTTTTAAACTTCACGTTTCATCCTAGATATAAAGGTAGAGAGAACTTAGTGTTGATACACTCTATTTTGTCCTTGTCGCTCATTTAAGACACTGTATGTTATGTGGCGGAACTCTACGTAATTTGACACATCTATTATATGATAAGCTTGACTATGCAACTTACCTTAATGGGTTTGGTTGTTATCGTAAGCAAATAAAAAAAAAAAAATATTGATTGAATAAAAAAAATACTTCTTATCTTTATAAAATATAGCTTATCCTTTAATTACAATTAAGTTATATGTCAATGTCAATTCCTTTTACATGTTTTCTGTAAGTAAGTATTACGTTCTCATACCTTACAATCGAACTAAAATACAAGGGGGCACTACCAATGTTTTCTCGAAATGCTTCATTGTTTTTTGTAACTTAACCAATTAGATAGAATATTACTGAGACGAGACCGTATAGCTCGTACTGCCAAAAAATTATCACATCTCATGTAGAGCTAAGTATCTTTATCTAAACGCCCTAGCTCTACAAGCCCTACTTACTTCAACAAGTACACTTTCTTTAAAGGAAAATGTATAAAATTCATACAATGTTTATAAAAATGAAACATCCACGCCACACATTTTGACTAAAGTGTAGTTTGGAAACTTAGGGCTTGTAAATACAGTAGGGCCGTAGAGTTAGAAACTTTGCGTTACATGAGATCAGATTACTTTTTGACAGTTTGAGCTTTTGTGTTGGTTACCTTTTACATGGAAATATTTATTATTATGTTATTAGGTTCATAGTTACAATTTTAATTATAACTTATCTTAATTTTAGAGTTCTTTACTTCAAAGGTAGAAAACAGAAAACGAGAATAAGGATAATTTTGTGGTCTGTCTGTTTGTCTATTCGTCTGTACAAACCATTTTTACAAATGTACAAATTGCGTGGAGTTATCAAGCTAAAATTAATAACAAATCAAAGTCAGTAGTGCATTGGAGCAAAGAAGTTTATTTTTAAACTTCTTAGTTAACGTAATCAAAAGATACGCTTCATTTTATTGCATTTTGCCGTAAATTTGGCACGCAATCATAACTTATTACTTACTTTCCCTTAACGTTATAAAATTAGACAAGAAGTTAGAACTTAGTACAAACAGATGAAAACATCTGAAAATTCCAAAAAAAATAATTCCAAATTAATGTTTGTTTGTTTTATACAAAATAAGTGAATACAAATTTCAATACGCTAGTTTTAAAAGTTATATTTTCCGGAACGAAATTCTAGTTAAAACAGTATGACACGCACAAAACCGATATTTTTTTACTTCAATTTACAAAGCGCTCATAATTTGAAACATACAATAAATAGCACTTTCAAAATATAAGAATTTCTAAACGCAGCTATTAGTTCTATATATAGACCAACCAATTTATTTCATGGGTCACCGCGAATTGTCCCGAGGCAATAAAGCCAAACCTTTTATCCCACCACTAAGATAACTGGACGGTAGATAAGCTCAAAGTAAAATGTTAGTTCGCTTTCGTACGATAATGTAGGCCTATTATTAGACAAGGACTTTTGTATTCATTTTTGAAGAAGTTAAAGTTTTCAAACATGCTGTCCAATACACTCAATTGGATACTGATGAGATCGAGATTAAATTTTTTTTTAGTTTATTCTATTTTGACTAAGTTAGTTAGTTAGTAAGGAAGATTTATTAATATTAATCTAAGATATTTATGCTGACATGTATCTGTTTAATATTATTTTATATATTAGATATTTAAATGATACGTTTGAAACCGTGGTTGCGCTGCAAACTTGATGGGTGTGGGTTCGATTCCCAATCGTTAGAATACATTGTTTTAATTTACTCGTTCTGGTAATGAGACAAATCGCGGTGATGCAGTCCTCTAAAATTGGGTAGATAGCAGAGAACGAAGTATTTACAATACACAAGGTTTCGTAACAAGATAAATGTAAAAATTCAATCGCTTAAAACCGTTGTACTAGACGAACAAAATCACTTCCGTTAGAAAACACTGCAAAATCATTATATTGTCCCAACAGAGCGATATAATATTAACAACCAGTGTACATGAGCTTTTGGATTATACGAATATAGATTCATTTACTACTAGTTTTAAAGACTACTTTCATTGCTGGTAGGTCTCTACATTTGGTCTCCTTCTCCCTGGAAAGGATCCAAATGCATCAGAAATTGAAGCTTGAGTTAACAGACGATGTCGTTGAAAATACAGTAGTCATGTTAAATAATTCTATTCAACAAAATTAAACGCTTCTTTTAGAGCGAAGCTTAATGCTATTAAGTTGAGCTTACGAAAGTCGCACTGAATACTTTTAATGATACTGTTTTTAGTAGCTTTTGTATTAAGTGGCAGTATTAGCGCAGAAAGTGTATGTTGAAATGCAAATATCTACTGCTTTGAAAAAAAACATTTTGAAATAATGACAATCTAAATGAAAAAAGGAAATTTTGAACAATATATGTAAGACGATGATGAATCCAATTCCCACTATGGTGAATATTGTTTAAATTTATTATAAGTGTTTTTGCCAAACAGTGTCTATTTATGAGTGAAAAGTGTAGAGCTTCATCTCTACCCTTAGTTAAAAAAAAGACACTTATACTTTCCATTTTGTTGATGGATATAAATTAATAAAGCTCAAAATGAAAAACAATATTTTTATAAGTTTCTGGAAATTCCTCTTGAAAAAAAATTCATCAACTAATTTCCATAAACGAAATTTAGGTTGAGACTCTTCAAAGTAATATAAAGCATAAAATAGGCACTAGAAGCACTTAGTGTTACCAGAAATATATGCCAATGAACATTAAGTGCTAATAAATTATGTACAATTGAAATGTTTATTTTTTAATATATATTAAAAATAAAATCCGTAAATTATTTTTAGTACACTAAATAAGCTTTATTATTCCATAGCCACTTACTCCATTATCCCGTTCATTGAAATACAAGTAATTTTTTTATAAATTTTCTTAACAACAAATATTTTTATTTATCTGTTACGTGATTTTAGATGGAACATGATGTCATATTATAATTGTCATTTTTTTTAAAGTACACGTGAGTGATGGTGTACTGTGAACGCGATGGTTAAGGGTTCAATTTTGACTCGGGGAATACATTATTTAAATTTTCCCGCTCTGGTTATATAAAACGCGGCGTTGAGTTCCGCTACTCAACACACAGTGTCTTCTTCTTTTGTTCTTCTTCGTTCTTTATCGTATATATTATTTATAACTAACCGATAACCACTAGATGCTAAACAGTACATAGGAAAGCCATTTGACCATTACATATACAATCATACGATATATTCCGGTTTCCAATTAGGGCATCAGCGGTTAGCATCCAATTATGTTGCCACTCTACATGAGTCCTAAGCTCTACCAAATGATTGATTGTGTTATATCATATAACGATGTGGTTATATACATACGTAGGATTGCATAATTTCTATGTGTTTATTGTATAGGTGGCGTGGAAAATATAACCTAGAGGTAACAATTAGAATATACAACTTTTATAGTATATATGTACAACATTTTGAAAGTTCATATATAGATTACATATTGTAAGTGAGATAAGGTGTTGTTATGACTGTCTGTTCTTTGCTTTTTGTCCGATTTTCGAGATTTCGAGTTTTTCCAAATTTTGTGTTGTGTGGCGAAATCAAACACTGCGCTTTTTCTGAATACCAGAATAAGTATATTTAATTAATTCATCTTTATTATTTATTTTTGTTGTTTACAACTATGTATAAATTTGAAAGTACTGTTTTATAAAATTACCCTTTCCATATCGTACATTAAGTTAATTATATAATATTATTTCGCGGTAAAAGTTACAAAAACATAAGTTTCAGCATTATTAGATTTTATTAAATGATATTTGATAGATTTTTATAGAGTTGTACTAAATACATTTCGTTATTATTTTATACTGGAGTTATTTTGTGTCAGAATATTTTTGTACAGAGCAGCTAAATATAAATCTCAACCAATTGCATCCTGTATATACACTAGTATCATATTTTGACTGAAAAAATAATTTAATACGGTTATGCACATTCTTGTAAAATATATTACGTATATTATATATATTCATATTCGAAATTTCTTAAAAAACATATCTACATAGATCTCTATATCTGAACATATGAAGAAGCGTAAAAATTTTGTACTGTGATCCAATATTTGGGCGGAAAATGGAGAACGGAAGTGTTTTGCCATTAGGGTCTATCTGCCTGTTCAATTTATGTGCCCATATATATTATATAACAATTCAAAATGTATTTATTTTTTTATAGATTCTGGTAAACTCTAATTTGATCAGACTTTCAAAGTATAAGAAAATTGATGTGAAAATAAGTATTTTATTTGTTAAATGCTTATTTTTTATCTAATCTTGGCTTTTGATAATTTTTATCTAAGTAATAAAATATTGTTACTATTATTATTTATACTTATGTGACTCTTAGAACTTACACGTTACTTTTATTTTAAAGAGAGCAAAGAGAAACACATAAATGTATAAAATATTACACAAAGAAAGTGACTGCAGCGGCACAGCGCCAGATTGAGAGCGTGACGGTTGTGGATTCGATTCCTACTCAAAGGAATAAATTATTTTGATTATCTCACTTTGGTAAGATAACAAGGCGATAATTTCTCAAAAATTACGGGGAAAGTGAGAAAACGAAGTGTTTTAACACTAAACTTAATACTAAGTTTTTGTTTTATCACTAAAACATAACGTAATGTGTGTTACTTTAGGCAATTCGTTCTACGTTTATTATTATGTTATGAAATATGAACCGGTCTTATAACGAGTCAAGGTCTTCACGAGGTTAAGAAACTTTATAGGTTAAACGATCTGTAATAAAATATCTAAGTATCAAAAAACCTCTGTGGTGCAGAGTGTAGTGTAAATATCCAATTTTTAGCTCTAGTAATACAGATTGCAGCGTTGAGTTCCGAGAATTAACACGTCATATTTCAAATTTTGGCGGAAGCGAACAACGCATAACTGTCTGCTTTTTTTCTCTGTCTTACCTGCTGAATATGGGATGCAGTAATATTTAGTTAACCCTGGCGTAGTTAGGTAAGCGAACGAAAAGTAAAGAGTGTCTGGACACTCTGACCTGGCCACCACTTTGCCATCATCAAATCGTTGTATGTGATATGAATCATAACAAATCTACAGGTTCCTCTTTCTTATCCCTCTTGTAATTGCCAAAGAGAACAATACGCTACATGCTACGTTTCGTCTCGTCTATTGTCATTACCCTCCTCATATTTGCCCTCCAGGGGGTCTCTACGCTCTTAACGTAACCATCTAACATTGTCCACACTGTATTCTCGAAAGTTAACCGAGATGTTTTATTTATTTAGGTCATCCAGCAGATTTACAATTTACATATATATATATATATATATATATATATATATATATATATATATATATATATATATATATATATATATATATATATATATATATATATATATATATATATATATATATATATATATATATATGTAAGAATTTTATAGTACCACGAGGTAGGCGAGGAGGAACGTCGAAATTTATCAGCTGCAGAGGTTTTGCACAGTCAATTTCATTGTTGAGAATCACTAAATCAAGAACATCTCTTCTAGTGGAAAGTCAGATCATTTTGAAATAATTCAATATGCTGTCATTTCCAGAGAGTTCGTCATACCTTTAAAATAAGAAAGGTGCCACGATTGTCTGCAATTGGTCAATTATTGAATGAATGAATGTATAGAATAAACTGGTTTCCAAATGATAATCCCGTACTCTAATATAGTTCTAACTATGCTATTAGACAATAATATTTCCTCCACCTTTCCCTACTTCTCTTACCATTGACTCTTGTATCATATATCTTTCTTATGATATTCGACCTACATATTTTATATAAATTTTCACTCCTCTTCGAGAATTCGAATTCGTAAATAGAGATTTATTTATACTTAAAACTTTTCGCTTTACATTTTACACAAGCTTTTCATATACATATAGTGTAACGTGAAAAAAGCTCATAAAAAGCAACTTTATATCTATGACCTATATAATGTAACGAAGGTACAAATACAAAGCATAATAGCATATCTACTTGAAATTATATACAAATTATTTCGTGACGACGCGCTGTTAGCTTCGCCTTTCGTGTACAAATTAATTTATACTAATAATGAAAATATAAAATAGGAATGTAGCCTTGTAAGCTCGTTTTACGAAATAAACACATTTTAATCGAAAATGGTGGCAAATGAAAAGCGAAATGATTTAGTATGTACTTTATAAAAAAAAATTCAGTCATAATTTGGTTCGGTAAGTAGAACGAAGTATGAGTTCTCTCCTTGCTATAATACAGAGTGAAACTGGGATAAATACGACGGTTACGGGTTGGATTCCCACTTGAGGAGAATGAATGATTTCATTTCCTCGGTCTGGTAACAAGACCAAGTGCAGTCTTGAATTCCGCCACGCAATTCTCAAAATTAGGAGAAAGCTGCGGAACGGAGTGTCTTAACACTAGGTTCCCCCTTGTCTGCGAGAAGCGTTTTATTTTTATTTATTTATGAAACTGACTAAAATTACTAAACTAACTAAACTTAAAACTTAAATATTTACTAAAATATAAGCCCCTTTAACGTTTTTCTTTTATATGTATATTCTTTTTAAGACAAAAAATGGCAAAGCTTTGTTCAATATTCTAAACGCGAATTCAAATTTTTATAAACTATAACAAGAATATAGCTTTAATTCATTTTAACATTTAAGAAATTATTAAGCTCACATATGTGAACATTAATGTTAAATTATTAGATCGTTGCTTTAATTTATTTCATAGAGAAATGTGCAGAATTTTCAAAAACTTTTTAATAGTAAAAAATCAAGTTAAGAATTTTTAAGTTGCATGCTTAATGCACTTGAAATTTTTCATAGAGAGTATGAGTTTGTTAAGAGGCTACTGCAATATATGAAATAGTGAATTAAGTTCATACTTAGTAACACAAATTTGTTCAATGGCTTGATATTATTTTTTTTTATTTAAACATGCGTATCATTTTTAAACTGTACATAAAAAATATTATTTCCTGTCTATTATCACTATATATTATAAAACATAGTCCACCGATAACCTGTTCGCGATAAACTCGAAAAGTACTCGACGAATTTTCATACAGTTTTTCATACAACAGGGAGAGTGGACCCTGAGGAAGGTTTTAATGTATAATGAGGTTTTGTGCAAGCTGACGATATTAGTTCAACATGTCGGAAAAATTAAGCTGATCGGGAGCTTTCCTAGAAAACGCTGCCAAATTAAATGTAAATTAAATTAAAGTTATTAAAAAAAAACAATGTATGGTGCGATTGTACCTATTTAATATCTATCTTCCACTCATGTAAAAGCTTCATATAAAAGATAAAACCTGATCATTATATAACCCACAAGAACCAGTTTTTGGTTTCACATATTAAAATAAAATTATGAAGCTTTTACGAACCTATTTTGTACAATACAGTATTAATCTTCATTTAATTAAATACGTTAGATACGATTACATAAGCGATGTTGAAAAATAAAAAGTAGAGTGTACATTTGTCAGGAAAAGCTAAAAAAAAATAAAAAATGAATAGTGTTGGAATTATTTGATTCGAAAAGATATTTATATAAGAAAAAAAAACGAAAAGTTACAACATTGTGTCATACGTGTAAAATTTCAAACCAAACGCGATTCAGTTATTTAGCGGGCGAAACCGCGAGCGGATCGCTAGTATTATATAAAAATTAAACCGTCTAAGTCGCTACAGTTGTGATTAATTTAGGATATCAGTAAATAAGATTATATTCATATAATATATATATAAATATTTCCTTCTATTCATATAATATATATATATAAATATATAAATATATAAATATATAAATATATAAATATTTCCAGCTCTGTTAGATTCTGAGCTCTGTTAAATAGCATTTTTTTAAATTATTTATATATATATATATATATATATATATATATATATATATATATATATATATATATATATATATATATATATATATATATATATATATATATATATATATATATAACACCCTTTTTTATTTGTATTTTCTTTAAACAATCAACTAAAAACCTTTTATTAAAATGTGAAGATTTACTTTCCACATAAAAATATTTCTTAAAACACTATGTAAGCAACACCTAAAGCGTAGAACTTATTTGAATCTGGTACACTCTATGCAACATAGCATTCTCAGTACTTTTAGTTGCAAGAAACTTGTGTACCACTTTCTTGCCGTAATTAGTAAGAACTGCAGCTGGTATACGTTCCTTGCTTATAATTGTTTTCTCGTTGCCGAGCTTTTAATAAGTAAGAAATAGACTTTCGGTTACCACTTACTATTATATTATATTACTATTATATTACTATACTTCATTATTACTTCATTAGACTGTTATTTCGTAGTAATAAATTGTATAAATTAATTCGATAATATATTTAGTTCTCATTCTCATACATTTTCAAACACTATCTTTCTATCTTCTTGTTGTGTAAAATTAAACACTATTGACATATAATAGAAAGTATAATAATAGATAAATTAGTATTTTTTTCTCTCTGTTTAATAAAGTCATGTCATAAAAGTTTACTCTATATATATATATATATATATATATATATATATATATATATATATATATATATATATATATATATATATATATATATATATATATATATATATATATATATATACATACATACATTACATACATTACAAAAAAAAATAATATATATGTAGGTATTTGAAAAATTGCCTCAATATTTCAATTGTCGTGCTTATTTGAGTAAAAATTCTGGTTCAAATGTAGAATTCACATTTACGTAAGATTTATAGCAACGATTAGTAAAACGATTTTTAAACGGGTGACATCGTAAAAAACCGCTACAATTACCAAGCGAATGGTTATAAATGAACGGGTAATAATATAGGCGACGGCACAGCGTCTGCCTGTAAGCACGACGTTGTGGGTTCAATTCCCAGTCGAGGTAGAAAAAATATATATTAGCTTGTCCTAGTTACAAGATAAATCGTGGATTTTGATTCCGCCATTCAACACGCAATGGCTTGAAAATTAGGTTAAAAGGGGTGGAACAAAGTGTTGTACACTAGGTTCCCCTCTGCCTACTCTGCTTTATGCGGAATACAGTGTGAAGCTTTTTTAATAATATTGTTATTGCTGAATAAGCGATGAATATTTTTTACTAACAAATCATTTATTTTAAATCGTACCAGTTACAAATGGTATAGTTGGAAATAAGAAGTTAATTTTACCATTTATATGATGAAAACTTTCTTAAATTTATTTCTTCGACATTTAAATCTAATTATCTCAAGTAAAAGTTTATCACGATAGCCTTCCGGAAGTCTATATGAAGAGGTTGATTACAATAGAAGTGGCGAAAGTGGTACTAAAATACCGTAGCGTATATTGCTCTTCCTGGCTACCCCGCTAGATAACAGTGTGCTACAAAAGCTTATCATGTTTACTTAAGATAAAATATTGACAAAGTGAAAAATAACTACAAAGAAAGATATTTATTAGATCCATAGACAGTATTTTGTAAGTTATATTTATATTTATAATATCTACAGATGTACTACTCTACTCGGGCAAAATAATATAGATATTTTATAATATCTATAGATATATATATAGATATTTATCTATATAATATCTATAGATATTTTCTGTCATAAGCATATGTGAAATGTATAAATTAGACTAAAAGAACTAAGATAAAGTAAATAATATGAAAAATAAATGAAGTCTAATTATTTCAATTACATTATTCAATTTCATTATTGTAGATTTTTATTCGGCGAAAACCAACACCGATAATTATTTAAACCGAAGAGGTGAGGCCTTTGTAGAATTTAAAGAGGATTATTAGAACGTTTTTTTTTAAGCGAGCGACAGTAAATGGGCCATTACCGTTTGTATTGTGAGTTTTAATGACTTTGACCAAAATTTCCGCACTTTAAAAAATTGATATTGAATTTAATTTAAAATGTTAATTCGCATTGTGACGCAGTTGGTCAGCATATCACTGTAAATGTTGTTCTGACAGTAAAGGTTGTAGGTACGATTCCCAATTGGGGGAATGAATTATTTTAATTACCTCGCTCTGGTAGCTTATCTACTAGCTTATCTGGTAGAGTTTAGCTCCGCTACTCCAGATGCAAGGTTTTGTTGTTTTTATTCGGGACAAAGATAAAAATAATATGATATGCGTATTTCCTTGTAACATTATGCTTTAAACGTAATGAATAGTGTCTGTGTGTTATGCTTATGTATATGAATATCTAGTGTTGAAACATTCTATTCTCCAGTGCTCAACAATTTCCATAATTATGTCAAGTAAAATAAAAAAAAAGATAGAAAAAAGAGAAAAAAGATATATTGCCTATTGAATGACGAAATCCAATGAAAGCTATGTCAGGGAGGCTTCTATATTATAAACTATTCTCAAGAGTTTAGTGAAATATGAAGTTACAACCACTTTCTTAAGTTTGCCATGTACCAATAACGAACGAATAATATTGCAAAGTATCGGCACTCACTACACACGCGCATGTACAAAGTTCCACGAACTTTTCTCTTTAAAGTTACAACATTTCGCCACATCAGCTTAACCCATATATCTTAAAGTCTGATCTTTACTTAAATTTTAACTTCACTGGTGTAATATAATATATAATTTTTTAATGTCTTTCCTTTGAAAGATACATATTACATGCTGATATATAAATTAAATTAAATTAGCTTCACGATACATCCCGCACATGGCAGGGTAGGCAGAGGGAACCGTAGGAACCGTAGGAACCTAGTGTTAAGACACTCCGTTCCCCGCTTTTCGCCCCGAGTGGGAATTGAACCCACAAACCGTCGCGTTTACAGGGAGAGGCTTACAAAATAAAAATATGATAATCATAACAATATATAATTATCATTTAAAATAAGTACGGTAATTTTTTATAGCAATTTTCTGCAGTATATGGCATATGGCAGAGTAAGCGCATACAAGATAAAATTTAAAAAAAATCATTGTAAATATAGATAAATTTATATATCCTTATGTGCCTATAGTTTTTTTTAGCCCATTTTAAGTATATTAATATAGCCATAAACGATAAAATTATATAAATCAAATTAGAATCCAAAAGCTTGCACTTACATATATTATGTTAGAAAAAAGAAAAAAATTCAAAAGCATTAAAAGAACTTCACTTAAATCCACATTTTCGTATCTTGAATGAGTTATCTCACGTTCCATAATTTACTCCATTCCAGCTTTAGGGATTTATCCCTTCTGCCTTCTTTACTCACATACTACTTTACTTGTAATCATTTTTTGATTTCACGTATAAAACATTAACATACGAGGTACATACGTTATATTTGAAAAGAGCAACTTTTGGGTTCCTTTTCGGCCCTTCTTATATCTAATTCTCAAACTGATATTATCTTTGTGTTTATTTTAACTTACAGTAGTACTACTTACAAAATACTATTTGAATGGGAATATTGTGAATTTGTATACGAATCTCTAGTATGTAAAATAAAATAAAATAAAATACTCATTTTATATTGTCTGATTGTAAATGCGACGGTTGTTTTGATCTAAGATGTAAGTGAAATATGACACAGTGCGAGATTGAATTCCAACATCAGCAGGCCTCAAATTTAGTTGAAAAGTGAATGTTCCGGTTTCCCTTATTATATGCAGAATAAAGATAAAAGCTAGCTAATCTTCAAAGATTATATTATATTATATTATTTTTTTTTCTCGCTTTTTTGGCTTTTTAGGTAAAATTTTAATTTCAAGAGATAAGAACATAATACCTCAAAGAGTTTCTTTTGTTCTCGCTGCCATTGTATTAATCTTACTTTCTACAATATTTCATAGAAATTATAAAATGTTTCATTGATATATTCAATGTTAAAGAAAAATTTAACAAGACGCCTCTGAAATGTAGAGTTGGTTTAAAATTTCTTTAATTGGAATTACTATTACTTAGTAGAGCAGTTCATATTTAAGGAAAATCCAAACCACTGTAAAATTTCTCCTCTGCTCTTTTGAAATATATATATATATATATATATATATATATATATATATATATATATATATATATATATATATATATATATATATATATATATATATATATATATATATATATATATATATATATATATATATATATATATATATATATATATATATATATTATATAAATATTTAGTTAATATTTATTTATATGAGGTCGCTTTGACGCAGCGGCACAGTATCTGACTAAAACGCGATGGTTGTAGGTTCGATTCACAGGGAAATGAATTAAGTTCGTCTCGCTTTGGTAACAAGAAAAGTTGCAGCGTTGAGTTCAGCCACTCAATATGCAATGTCTCGAAAGGTGGAAAAAGAGAACGTAGTGTCTTAACACTAGGGTTACCTCTACCCATCCTGCTAAATGCGAGAAAATAAAAAAAAAAACAAAAAAACAAATAGCTTGGATTTGAGCCCACTTCAGTGCGTTACATAAACTAATGCATAAATCATTATTTTCATATGCAAAGTAGTTTCTTTTTTCCTAATATAATATAAAACCTTAATAGAGATTCTAATTACGGTCTGTCCCCTAGAGATAGTGATTTATTCTATCCTAGTTTTTTGTTCTTGGATGGCCGTGTTTCAATTGATGTGACATTGCTATAGAAGTATGATTATATATTATGTGTGTATATGTTTTGCTGAATATTTGAAGATATGTGAATTAATTTAATATATTATGACGTAATAAAATTATAATCTTCATTTTTTTTTATTTACGAAACAATTTACTATATGAAGCAATTAATTTAATAAGTGAGCATTTAAATCTGGTATTGGGAATAAAAAATGTGTATGTAGGAACTTGTAAGATTCACCTTGTCTTATGTATACCAGTGATTTTACAATATTGCATTGAATTGACTTAGAAGTCAGTAGATAGAATTTTTGTTTTTCTTAAAAATAATGCAAATTTCAAATGTTTTTCAGGTTTATTATAAATAAATTAACTGAAAACATTATATACGCACAGATATTGACTTATGAAGAATATTTATTAAATGCGAGTATTTTTCAGAAACGCTTAACGCTAGATGAAAAGTTCAATTTATTTCGTATATCATTCAGGGTATTCAGGGTGTATCTAGTGTCAAAACACTTTGCTTCTCACTCTCCGCCCGAATTCAGAACATTGCGTGATGAAAAACGGATTTCAATACCCAATTCTATCTCACCTGAGCTGAAACATAAAGATAATATAAATATAACAGTTAAAAATCAATAGCTTCTATATTATTCTCTAACAAAACAAATATCAATCAATCTTCCATACAGAAGTTATTTACTCTACAGTCATTCATCATCTCATTTGCTGAATCATCGTAGTAATAATTACTATTGTATTTCTTTTAGTAAATTGTTCTTCAAATATTACATACATATTTATTACGCTGACTTCAACTGACCTCTTGTTACTAGATATTTATATTTAGTTAGTAGAGAACGGCGTGTATTAATGCCAGGTTAACTCTGCCTATTCTGCCACGTGTGGGATACTGCTAAAAACAAATATATTTGGGTCTCATAGAATACGATGAGTACAAGTTTGGATTTAAATGAAGGGAATTCTTGTACCCTGCCGTGGCAAGACAAAGCGAGGCGTTCAGTTCCGCCACACAACACGTAATGGCATGAAACGCGGAGAGCGTGGAGTGGAGTGTCTTAACACTAGGTTCTGTCTACCCTGCAAATGCGGAATACGGCGTGAAGCCAATAAAATCATGTACTTCAAAGATTTAACACTTACTAACAAGCCATATTTAGGAATTGTCAAATCGTTACGTTTCGTTATGGAAATTGTACTTACGATTAACGCGATAGTAATATTTAGTGAAAATTTACCCTGCAAACTATTAATATTATATATATATATATATATATATATATATATATATATATATATATATATATATATATATATATATATATATATATATATATATATATATATATATATATATATATATATATATATATATATATATATAATATATATATATATATATATATATACTTATTATAAGGTATAAGCTAATCTATATGGAGCTTACAACAATCTTTGAAACTTTCAAGACGAAGTTGGCTATTGTTCTACATGGCTTATATATAGAGATACAGATTCGATTCTCGATCGATAAATTCGAGTTATGATTGTATATTTTTTTGGAAACTTTGTTTCGTTTATAGGATTAAGTTAGTGCGAGATATGGGGTTTGGGAACCCATTAGGCAACTTTTCAAGTACTAGTCAAGGGACTGAAATATACAAAATATATAACAACCTGTTCAAGTTTAGTATATATTTGTTTCAGTAAGAATAGAATAGTCTATCTTTATATGATATCCTTATCACTATTACCATTTCACCTTAAACTCACGTACTGACTTTTCTTATCATAAACGCTAGCAAAATTTTTCACATGATTAAAAACCGGTCCGGTCCATACATACATTATTTTGTTCTGGCAGAACTGCTGTGTTGCGGTTTGCTGAGTAATTGCCAATTAAAGTACGTAAATTGGTGCCAACGCTCCCGCATCCGACTTTGTCACGACAAAGTATTAATGCACATGTTTTAAGTAGGTATATAGTTTAAAAATGGATATAAATGCGTTCATAATATTTTGGATTTTCAAAGGAAGAAGGCTTGTAACTGAAAAATGTTGTGTACATTGTGTGCACATGAAAAATAGCATTTTTTCAAGTTAAATTTGAACTGCTATCAGTTTGGTTCAGCGTTTCCCGTTTCACGCTGTATGGCATTAGAATCAAGTATCGTACGCGTCGTAAATTTTTGTATGTTTTCTAAAAAGTGTTCTTATTTCTCTAGTGAAAGCTTTATACTCGAATTCGAGACATGACGTGTTAAAGTGGGTATAGAATCCACAACCATTGTATTTAGAGTCTGATGCTATCCTGCTATCCCACGATGACTTCAATACATATATAAAAATATTATAAAACATTTTATATTTCGCGCTTCAGATAAAACTCGGTAACTGTGTCACATACATCAGCGAAAAAAGCTCAGGCCGGGGGGAAATGTGATTTTTTCAATTTTTGTCTTTTTTTCCAACAAGTGCAACAAAATGTAACAGTTTCACGCTGCCGCGTTCAAAAGCTCACTCCGAGTGCACTTTTAAAGCTTAAAAGAACTTTGAAATGTTTGAAGTGGAAATAATTGAACACGCTCGAATTATTATAATTTAAGAATAATATTTATTATGAGTTTTTAATTTAGCTTTTATCATTTATATATTTTTATTCGTTTGAATCCATATCAGCATAACATGACATAACAATGTTTTATACTTCTAAATATATAATTTCTCATTTCATTATGTATTTAGTATTTATATATTTATATTCAGTATTTAGTACTTGTAATTTCGTTTGCGTAAATTTTATAGCCTTCATTATTTAGTATCTAAATAAAAATACTTCACTCACCCAATTGGATATCAAACCTAATACCATCGTGCTTAAAGTCAGACAATCTCATTGCACAATGACGCCCTCAAAAAAAATATCCCTTCCAATATGAAACATAAAAGATATATATTATATAAGCAACAGTCAGACTGCACCGGTAATTAAAACTGTCGGTTAGAATTCAATTTTCTGGTACAAAGCCGTTCAGATTGTTGCCCGCTTTAATAGAATTGACGTTAACGGTATCTACTTGCTCTATTTAATATTGCACACCTTGAGATTGTAATTTATATAGTGAATTATTTTTTCTTTTATAAAGCTTACTTGTATTAGAAAGTGAATTTGGGCGGGATTAGAGCCCACGCCTCTTATGAGTTTAGGTTGTCTTGCTAGATTCAAATTCTTATACGTTCTCTAAAAAGCTTTTTCTATCCTTAATGTGGATTGACACTTTTAAAATAATAAAATATGTTTTTGTTAAGTGGAAAATATTAATAAAATCTATATGTATTTATTATATATTTATCTACTTCTGTACCTGCCGTCAGTTACTTCCAGTAGTTAGATTATGACATGTGGCATACACAAGTTTTAGTTTTTAAATAATTACGTGGATGAGCTTTAGAGCTTGTCAACCCTACAGCTTATGTGCTCCAAATTATATATTAATAAATCTCTACATTCTCTTACAAAAACACCTTGGTTCAAGTGTGAGTTCCGTAATGTCGTTCGTCTTAAGGGACATTTGCCTACGAGCGCTATGCATAAAATACGTTTGTCACTGTCAAAAAAAAATGATTTCTCGCTCTGGCTGCTAGACCGCAAGTATATAGTAATTTATTTATTTACATACATAATTTGTTGAATTTCTATTTGTATAATATTAGTAGTGTACATATGATAATATATATAATAATAATTTATTAATTTAACAAAAATATTGTTTTACAAGAACGTGCACTATCTCTTCATAAAACAACTGTGCCTAAAGGGTGTTAAATTAAATAAATTTCAAATGAAATAATTTCGCTACAAAGCTATCATTACAAGTGTAAATGATATTCCAGGAGAGAGCCCTCCCGGGAGACAATCGGTCTTGTAACATTGTCAACATCGCTGAGAACAATGCTTTATTCACAAAATTACGCCTCCATTTTGTATTTCATACAAAAATAATGTAGTTTTGTAAAGAATATTTAATTTTGTCTTACTGTTATTACGGTTAGTATAAAATTGACATTTTTATAGCTTAAGGGGCTTTAGAGCTTTTTTTTTTATTAATCTGACTATAAGCGCGCTAGTTGTGGGTTCAATCAGGCAGCATAAACTTAGGAAAAAACGTTTATTGAGGTAGCAGAACTCAACACCGTACTTCGTCAATTCATCTTCTTCAGCCTCTTCAGATCCATTGGTGGAAAAGTAAAATTCAAATTTCCTCAAAATGGCATTTAATAAAAGTAAATATAATAATTTATATTTCCAATTCAGTATTGCCTATTTGAATTTCAATCGGCCCGATGATTTTGATGGATCTCGTCTAGATTTCGTTGAATAGCCTATCGAAAGATGACCTATATTTTATATAAATATATTAGGGTAAGGATACTTTGATTGATTCCTTTTAATATATCGACGTTAAATATGATATTTTCTCTTGAAATATATGATTTTCTTTAATCAATTTATTGTTGAACCACCCTACGATAGTGTTAATATATTGCGACATATATGTATATATGTATATATATATATATATATATATATATATATATATATATATATATATATATATATATATATATATATATATATATATATATATATATATATATATTATATATATATATATATATATATATATAAATAATTTTTTTGTGTTCTCGCTGCATTGCAATTTGCATGTTGAGTGGCGGAACTCAACGCCACGCTTTTTGCCTTGTCGTCAAAGTGAAGAGAATGAAAATATTTAATTCTTCCTAAGTTTGAACCCACAAATAGTCGCGTTTACAGGCAGACGCTGCGCCTCTGCGCCACGATGGTCTTTCAGTTATTTACTTCTATGTACAATATACTTTTAGGAATATAGCTACATATATAAATAATTTTTATTTTCCCTCAAAGCACGGCAAACTTTCTACATTTGAGCCACAATGTCTTGTAAATGAGGCGGAAAGTGGGGAACAGAGTGTCTTAACACCAGGTTCCTCCTACAAACCCTGCTATATGCGTTAAAGAGATGAAGGAAAAAGCTATGTATAAAGCCATATAAAAAGGATTTTTGATAACAAAATACAACTTTGAGCTATAACTAAATCTCTTAGCAATAGTAGCATTTTTTTACATATAAATTCAATTTACATAGAAATAACTGTTCATATGTAACGGTCTTATTTCCTACTCGTCTTGACCCTTTCAATCCCTTATCACTGAAGATTACACAAAATCAGTTTCAGCGAACAATGTTTCGATGGGCTTCAATACACATGGCGTAATAAATTTGCCAACCGATTTTCGAATAAGTGATTTTTAGATTAGTTATACAAAAATTTATTCACTTGTGGGTTTCAGTATAAAACTCTCTTACATATAAACTTACCTGCATAGTTAAAAGGAAATAAATAAGATATAGATAGAGAGACAGAGAGAGAGATAGCCTATAGCCTATAGCCTATCTCTATAAACCGGCTATTTAACACAAACATATTTTTTCAAATCAACCGAATACTTAAAAGCATTGTCATATTTACAGTAATCTAAAGTATGTTAGATTTTTGGTGGATAATATCAAAACGATTTTAGTCGAGAAGCTTTCTGGGTGAGGCGAATAAGGTAGTATTTTCTATTCAATTTACATGTTATATATGTAGATATATATGTTCTTATGATATATGCTGTATATTTTATCATTATAATCTTATTATAGGAAGTTGCATGATTAAAGGATATATTCAAAGTCATGAAGCGTCTGAATTTACAGCTTTAAAAAATTATAATAAAATGTTTAAGTACTGCGTGCCATCTATAGTGTTACTATGAAGTAAAACAAGATGTTCTTTCCGTACATTTCGTATTCTTAATAACTCACTTGTGCACGTGAATTAAGTGGCAAAGCTAAATGCTGCTATTTATCGGACCAGAAAAACGAAAAAAAAAGGTTTTTCAGAGTGGATTAGAACACGTAACCATTGAAAAATCAAACTTGAACCATAATTATTTAAGATACCATGGCATATAATACAATCTAAGTCTATATATATATATATATATATATATATATGTATATATATATATATATATATATATATATAGACTTAGATTGTATTATATATATATATATATATATATATATATAATATATATATATATATATATATATATATATATATATATATATATATATATATATATATATTATTGGGAAACATTGTTCAAACTAATCAAATATATCTGTCAAAGAAAAGCATAAGCCCCAGTTCCACAAAACTTTATTATGAGATACGGAGATTGACTAACTTCGTTACTCGTTTTCAACGCTTAAATGGTTTAGTTATATATATATATATATATATATATATATATATATATATATATATATATATATATATATATATATATATATATATATATATATATATATATATATATATATATATATATATATATATACATGCAAGCACTCCCAGCTCATTTTATTATTCACGTAAGAACTATATAACAAAATTTGATCACGCTAAATAGCATCACGCATATAACAAAAGTAAAATTATTAAAAAAAATGTATGAAATCGATCAAGAAGCCCTCTCCAACCATATACGAGTTTGATCTACACTAATATTTGGCTATTCGACGCGTAATGGCATACATTTAGTTTATTCTCATATAATTTTTTCTAGTTACTTTATATTGATAGACATAATTTAACATTAACGTCCTATATATAATCGTTATAGAAACGAAGTGGTGAACTTAATAACTGTACAAATTGCCCAGCATACGCTCCTCGGTTCTTGCCTCTGGGAATATTGCTATTGCCTTCAACCATACAGAGGTATCTATAAAATATTATACGATTTTCTTTCACAATTGGCAGTATTTTTTATTTATGATTTTCCATAGTAAACTGTTTTATGTTATTGTCTCCATATTTTTAATATGAAGAAAAAATGTTTACAGATACATATTGAGCGGTAAAATCTAAGGCCATACTTTTTCTATCAAGACACGATAAACTTTCCTTATTCCTTAATTGTTAGAAAAATTGCAAGGAATCAAACCTAAATCCACCTCATTTACATTCCGAATAACATAGTCACGTTATATGAAGTTCAAATTGAAAAATATATATTATATCAAAAAAGCTTTATGAAAGCTTAGCATAAAAGGCAGGCATTGTTTCAAATCAGAAGTAATTATAGTCAATGGTTGGGTTCAACATTTGTATTCGTAACAGTGTACGTTTGAGTTAAACGCTACCTCCATTCCTCTAATTGGTACGCCAGAACAAACTTTGTCGTGTTTATGCAAAAATGAACCGTATTACCCAAGTGATAGAATTGATTAATTCAAGGCAATTCTGCAGAATATTTTTAAGCTAAGCACCAGTATAGATCTTACGTTACGACGATAATAGACCTCGTTTTTCATAGAAATTGGTGTGATTTTTTTTGTTCAATTATAAATTTCATTTATGTAGACGTAGCTTCATCGAATGGAATAATTTTTGCCTAAATATGTGATTTTCTAATGTTATTTGTAAGAGGCTTTCGTGGAGTAACGGCTGAGTGTCTGACTGTAAACGCGACAGTTGTGAGTTCAATTCTCATTTTCTTCATTTTGGTAAGAAGAGTTGAGTTCTGTCACTCAATACGTAATGTTTCAAAAGTTTAAGGAGAAATGGAAAAAGGGGGAGTCTTAATATATATTATATATAAAAGCAGAAACATAATATATTATATTAAGATAAGAAACTGATGAATTCATCATTCATAAATAATGAATTCATTATTTGAAAACATTTCTAAAAAAAAAATAAAATGTTACTGTATATATTATTAGATTAATTTCAAATAGTACCATCTTTTTCTAAATATCTTTAAATAAACAAAAACAAGAAAGTTGCTAAATTTATCCAATATTATATCCCAAGGTGTAAGACTTACCTGGTGACAACAGTTGCATTTAGCGAATGCACCCATTGGCACAGCTCCAGTGCCAATAGATAGTATCTCGCGGTTTATAACAGCTGTCGCAGACTCGACGGCGTCGTTTGTCCTGAGAATGGGTGTCGGACGCTGAAATTTTTCAATATATCACTTTATTTTTACGTTTTTCTATTTCTTTAGATAAGCAAAATATATAGAATATACACGGTATAAAATAATATTATAGTTACGAGTCGGCAGTCCGTAAGAAATGGGAGTACAAGTGTCTTTTCCGGTTTTCTTTGGATTTTCGAGAAATTCTCTCTTCGTGCTTCACTACAGTCCCCGAGGAGGGATGGGGATTTATTAATTTAGATTACAATTATTAATTTACTATTAAAAGTTTAATGGACTTTTTTTATTTTGCTTACTTGAATGAATTAAAGTATCAAAATGTGAATTATAAGTTTAGAAATATGATTCGGCTCAAGATTTATATAATTTATAGATATACAACTTTTGTATTCATTTGTTTAAGTAAAAAATGTAGCTCTTCAAAAATCCAAACGCTCACAAATCCCTATTAAGGCTGATACCGTACCGTTTTACCTGAAACGTCTAATCTAATCTCCACCGCATGAGAAGCACATGTGCCCGTAATTGTACAAATTTGTAAGAAGTTTATTTAGCCAAAAGTTTTACGCATTCCCTAATTATTTTAGAATATCAGTTACAATTATTACCTTTAAATATTTTCTTAATTCTGTCATACAGTTGAAGGAAAGATATATCACTTCAGGAGAGAAGGCTTAAGGAAAGATATATCACTATATTTTTTTTAAATTGTTACCCACTGCGCTACTTCGGCTACCATCGATTATACCATTCGTTTTCACTGTAATAGCGAAAGTCATGGGTTCGATTAACAATCGGGAGAATAAATAATTTTTCAATTTCCATCTCTGAAAAGGCAAAACGTGGCGTCAAATTTCGTCACTCAATACGCAATATCTCGAAAATAAACGGAAAGTAAGTAACGTAGTATCTCAACACTAGGTTCCCTCTGCATATGTGGCATAATTCTAGAAAGAAAAAATTATACTTTTCTCATTTTGTGGCATCTGCAGAGTATTTCTTCTGCCCTATGGATCTGATGTTATGTATTCCTTAACAGGAATATGTCCTTTAATTTACACACTTTGTAGTAGTTGGTAATGCAGTTCTGTACAAAATTACAATATTAATTTGGCTTGGTTATTTATTGAATATGTGTAAAATAATCATTAGCATAAATCTGTATAAGAATTCTAATGACAACTTCTTCAGGGCAAAAAACGGTTATAAAAAGATAAGCTGTCCCAAAATAAAAAAAACAATAACTTTCCATAAATAATGTTTTCTAAACAAATCATCGAGAGCTCTCAGGTCTTTTGCTTGATAGTCTATTGTAGTCGACAATAAAGAATGCCTGTCTGTGCTCGAGCACGTTCAGCCACTTCATCTTTTATTAAAATGGAAATTAATTAATGATTTTATTTCTTAAAATTGTCGTTGAAACGTTTGTTTTTAGGAAGGGAAGCGTCTGAATGTTTGATGGTAATGGGTTCATTGGTACTTTGGGAGTTTGTGTTTATCTTCCATTAGTAGAAATAGAAGGCCATGCCTCGATTAAAACAGGGAAATACTAAGAAAATTCCTTTAAAAATTTATACAAAACCTGGATATTAAGTTTCGTGGTTCATACAAAAAAAAAGTCACGTATTATAAATTTCTTGTAGAGCTACATAAAGTGAAGCTTTCAGTATAGTCGCTGTGCTTTTGGTTTTGTGGATAAGTTAACAACATTATAATCATTCCTTAGAAGATACGAAATTATTCATAAATACTTATATATTAATTAACATTAACTATATCAAAAAAACTGGATGAAATTTTGAACTTGTTTTTGAACCCATATTTGAACCCATAGCCTAGTATGTAGTAGGTAAGTTAAGTCATATACTTGTAAATTCCACCACGACGACCTCAAATTAACATCGCTAGCAAGCCAAAAGTAGAAGGATAATATAAAGTTCAACTAGAGAACGTTCGGCTACCGCATACCGACAGCTTAAACTTCTTAATTGCTATACTGCAGTTACACTCAGTGTTTGTACGAAAAATCATATTTGATTGAATAAATTTATTAAATTTTTGATTATAATTTAACATATCTGTCCATAATATATGAAAATCTTCTGTTACTGCTGTTACGCAGCATTAAAACGTGAAATTGGACAAGTAGAGTCCATGAGGCAATATCCATGGACTCTGTGCAAATGGACCGACCGAAAAAAATAGACTGATGAAGATTTTTACCAGATCGAAGAAATTTTATTTTGGCAAAGAGAATTAACCGTCAAGACAATCCGTGTTTTTTGAATTCAAGACATATCGAGCGTGTTGTGTTAACGTTACAATTTAAATAACTAATTCCAATAGCCAGGCCAGATTTTTTTTAATATTCCTAGCTAATATATTTTTTGGTGCTTAATACAAACATGCACTATAGGGGTAAATATTTTACGAATTAGTTTTATTTATTTACTTTTATTTATAAAATCACTTGTATGTAAATAACATAACTTTTATGTAAATATTTTAAAATCATGTCTGTACTGTATCAATAGCAGCGTATCACCATTTACAGTTTAGCTTTCATATTTGATAAAAAACTACACAAACTTGAGACTATTAACAAAACGCAACTATTAAAAAAGCACGCGAAGCCTAAAACAAAAAAGAGACCGGAAAAATATTAACATGCTGCCTCTAATTTGCCATAACTACTTTGAAATTTTCTTTAGTACTGAAATAACGACACTAGTATTCTAAGTTTTGGTTTCAAATTTAACTATCACTGAATATTCGAAGCAATGAATTTCATCATAGTATTTTAGACTTTCGTTTCTAGTGATAAAGTTTGTTATTGAATGAAACCAAATAACTCGACTGATATGACCGAGGGTGCTCCGCTTTGTATGCCTCCTCTTGTAAAAAATGTAGGTAGAACTTGACGTGAGAACGCTTAAGGGCGTCAATTTGTTTTATTATTTACCTTTAAAAGCCTAAAATTAAAATTAAACAATAAAATGGATACAGTTAGATATAGCTTGAAAACTGTAAATTGAAATTTCAATTAAATATTTTTTGATTAGATAAAACGTGGAGTTAAAACCCGTAACTCAGTATTCTCCTGTGATCTTAGATCTTAGTATGAGTGAAAATTATTGATCAAGACAGAAGTTATACTGAATAAAAATTAAATTTTGTGATTGAAAAACAATAAGCTGAACTGAGCTGAACGATCTGTATTGACACTTATGACAGATTCTATACGTATATAGAATCTGTCATAAGTAAGTCATAGGTAGAGTCGTGGCTCACTTTTCTTAGTTGCCAGCATATATGTGGCAGATAATCATCAATAGCATATATATTATGTCGAGAGAACTGAGAAAGAAAAAAAATCCCCGAAATTTTGTTATTTAAGCCCATTTTTAGTCTAATTCTAGTCTGTTAATATCTAGGACACAACGAGCAAAAACAATGAATTTCCACAAAGCAAAGTAGTTAATTATACTGCAATATAGTTGTAAAGTAGATTAAGTTTATATAATTTAGTTCATAAATGTTACATAAAGCCTTGATAAGTCTCTCGAGCTTCATAGCAAAAGCTTTAGGGATAATATTTACAATTTTGCTCCAAAGCTGTGTTTTACTAGAATTGGACAGACAGAGATAGTAACCGACTAATCCTGCAAAAGCGAGCTGTTTGCTCAATCTATAACTTAAATCCTAAAGAATCTTTAAGAGACAAATTTAAGGAAATTAATATATTGACAGTTGCGTCTCGATATATCCTCGAAAATGTTTTATATGTAAAAAAAAAATATTAATGATTTTACTAAAATACTAAAGTACTTAAAAAATGTTCACAATATTAATACTAGAAATAGGTTGAAACTTACCGCGCATGTAACTCGATTACATCGAGCCGCAATTCCTTCATGGGACAGTATGTACGCTTTTACAATAGGATCCCAGAATGATCCCAAACGTCCGAGAATGTTCTATATCACAATTTAAAAAAATTGTGCAAGGACGTTTGTGTGTTAAAGGTTATTACCTACTTAATGATTTGGTACATGATAGCACACCTTGGGAATGAAATGCTCGCTCCAGTCTATCTCAAGCGAATCATTGTCAAAAATGAATAATTGTAAATGACCATATAAAAAAAAATGTCCCGCTGAGTTTCTTGCACCAGTTCATCTCAGGTCTGAGACATGGTGGAACCGGTGGTAACGTTTTTGAAGTTCAAAAAATGAATCATGTATTCTTACTTTGAATAAAATTATTTCAATTTGAATTTGAATCTCAACAGATAGAAAGGCACCTACGAAAAAATATGTGATGTGAAACATATAGAAGAAAAACATATATTTAAAAGATATAGAGCTCACCCATAAGCATCACGTGCCCAACCAGATGGTGTCCCACTGCACCATAATAGATTCAATAGTAATTAATATGTATGTGTTTAATTAATCTAGTTACACAACGGGTGAAGTCTGGCTTCACCTTATAGTATGCAAATTTTTTTAGTTAATTTATTATTTAAAATTACTTTTTTATTGCGTCTTTACAATTATTGAGTAGAGTTTACCACCGTTTCTCGAGTAATCTTTGACCGCAGGAAAATTTATGTATATATTATTGTATATACGTATATATTAATATGTATACATTTTTATATATTATTTTTATAAAAATGATACGAAGCAAAGCGGTTAATTCTATCGTCAAAATTGTATATGTAGTATATCATGTTTTTAAAAAGTTACGGTAGATATTTATTGGTACCTAAAAATAACAAGTTAGTAACTTCTGTACAAATACCGAGCGGAATTTCAACAAAATTATATTCTTTCTACAGTGAGAAATATGGGCTAAGTTATCTCATTGTATATACTCTTCTTACTATTTGATATATGGTAAAGAATTTTATTTATGATAAAGTATTAGCTTCACCTACCGGAAACTGCGCCTTGTCTTCAAATTCAAATTAGAATTTTTTCGACAGCTTCTAGCAATATATAATCTTATCTAAATGAAGTTTAACATGTACATATATATATATATATATATATATATATATATATATATATATATATATATATATATATATATATATATATATATATATATATATATATATATATTTTTCTTTTTTTTTTTATTAAAATCATCAAAATATTTCAACATGGTTACTTTTGTAAACAACACTTATGTATTACTATTATTTTTTTTTTTATTTTTATATTATATATCGATATTCGTTATTAACATAGCTTAAGTAGTTTAGTTCACTTACTTTTAAAACAAACGCTTGAACCACATTCTAATAATCCACTTAAAATTACAGTAAAATAAATTCAATTACATAAATATAATTAAGTAACAACGAAGGAAGGCAATAATTTATATTAAACTTATATTTAATTACAATTAAATCAATTAATCGTCAATTAATATTGATACTGTGATTAGACAACTAAAGTGTTCGTTTAGTGCTATAAATACAAGATGGCGTTCGCTGCAGCTCGAATGATCTTAAAGGATAAGCGGAGGAAGGCTTCGAAGGAAGATTTTAGAGACCCGAGAAATAGAAGCAAGGTATTTTTATATACATATAAGTTATTATTATATATTTTCCATATATATATATATATATATATATATATATATATATATATATATATATATATATATATATATATATATATATATATATATATATATATATATATATATATATATATATATATATATATATATATATATAATATTTAAAAAAAAGTTGTATGTATAAGAATTTATATATTATTAGTATTTCGTAAAAATATTTTGTGTTTACCAAGTTACAGTTATAACGCGTTTGGTTGTGATTGTATCAATCATATGAATTTGTTCCAAATTTTTTTCCCTACAGATATTGAAAAATGTGTATGTATATTCTATTCTATGGCGAACTTCTACATAATTAATCATTTACTTACTTACTTAGTTAGGTTCTTGGAGTAAGAAGAAAAAGAAAAAAGAAGGAGAATAATGGAAGAAGTACAAAAGAAAGAAAAAACAACTATGTTATTAAAAATAATAATATTAGAAATAAAAAAAAAAATTCTATTACTTTTATATAGTTAAATTGTATGACTCACATTATATGTATGAATTGTAGAAATAAAATAAATAAACATAGTATTTATTTATTTATTTTTATATGAAATAAAACTTTAGATAGTATTATAATATATTATTATGTAAATTCAATTCAGTTTAGTTTTATAACCATGGTGCTTCTAACCAATAGGCTAATTGGAAAAAATGGAAACTTTTGATCAAATTATCTTTTAAACGAAATTTAATCGCACTCCACAATAATCCAAAAATATTTATAAGGAAACGTATATAAATTTGAACGCAGAAGGACTCGAACCTGCACCTCGTGACGCGCTCTTACTATTAAGCAATACGTTCGTTAAGCAATTTTTTTTAGTCTTTCATACAAAAGTAAAGATTAGACATTATATAAATTATTTATTTAAATATAAAATTTAAGCTTAGTCAACGGTACTATTTATATTGTTATAAGATAAAGCTAGAAATAAGTAATATCGGAGTATGTATGTACTTCTGAGGTTTTTTTCTTATATAAGCTATAAAATTTAACAAACACAGATTTATTATTTTTAATAATTATACATATTCTATTTATAGAAAAGTCTATTGTTTTGAACAATTCATTAGTTCAGTTCGTTCGGAAACTCATTAAGGGTAAGGCGAGCCAAAAGTAAGAACAGGCATTCTCTTACACCGTAAAGTCTTAAGCATCTGTACAATTATTAAAACTAATTTTGTTAAAAAATTGCCCTAAAATAAAAAAAAAGTTAAATACACTTACTTTTGTCAATTACAATTTACTTAGATTAATCTTTTCACAGGAGTTTAGATGATATAAAATATTATTTTAAATTTATTTTTGTTATTTATTATTAAACAGCCTAGTACATAAAACTGTTTTAAAAAGAAATTGGTCGTTCTACGAGATCTCTACCATTTTCCTTAATCGTAATGAGAGAGATACTATTTAGCATTCTATGGATTGGTGCCATGGCGCCCATTACTTTATAGGGATAGGAGCTCGAAGCGGTGTTCAGGGCTCAAGGTTTAAAGGGTCCCGCCTAAATAAGCCATTAAGCCTCAGACGTAACCAAAGTTAACTAGATAGATTATTCGATACATTTTTCAAAATATTAGTTTAACATATTTTTAATAAGGAAAGAAAATTCAATCGTAAACTATAAACAAAAAGGTGAGAGTTTATATTACAAATATTTTTATAAATTTTCATATTTCACTGTTTTTGAGCTTTATCCCCCTAAAATATTCGAAAAAGTAGAGACTTGATTAACATATCATAAGTTCTTTCTACCTACAAAATATGAAGCGGTTATGGAACAGTAAAAAAATCAGAATGCACACGCAATGGTCGTGGGTTCGATCAACATTTAGAAAAATGAATTCATTTCATATCTCTGGTAGAGCAAGTGCAGCGTCGATTTCCACCATTCAGTATCCACTGTCTCTATCACTAGCATCTCTCTAACTACCCTGCTATCTACGGGATAAAGCGTGAAACATAATATGCATATAATATATACTAAAGGTGTCAACAAATATAAAAATCTTGACGTAAGTGTGAATGCAGCCGTATATTTTCTGCCAAACTTGGCCATGTAAAGATCATTACGTAGCTAACGAGGTACGCTTAATGAGTCGTTCTGCTCTTGTATTTATGATTTGTGTCTAAAACGTCAATGTTATGATGACTTATATAGACTATATTAAATTTAATGTGTGTGATAATAAGGTAGAGTTGACTTGCTTCTTATACTGTGAATGGCCTCCTTGTGTCTCGTTTGATTGAGATTACAATTATAGGTATATATCTTTTTATGGGGATATTTATAATATATTTTGTTTTTAATTTGGGATCAACGTGATGTAGAGATTATTAATTAAGAGGCGATAGTTATGAAGAAAGATTTTTTTTGATTTTCCTACACTTGCAAGGCAAAACTCTGTGTTTAGTTCCAGCACTTAGCACTTAGCATAACATGTCTTGAATTTGGACAAAAACGGAGATCGGAGTGACACAAAACTATGTTGTCTCTTTCTACCTAGTTGTTAGGTTATATAGTGTGATTTTGAAATAAATAAGTGTCATTTAATTAAAAGTAGTTGTATATGTATATATAAGAGTATATATATATATATATATATATATATATATATATATATATATATATATATATATATATATATATATATATATATATATATATATATATATATATATATATATATATATATATATATAAGTATATTTATATCTCTCTCTATCTTCCGATTCCCGCCGGAATCTGACATACTTTAGCACAGCGCTTTGTCTTTTCAGAGACAAAAAAAAATAATAATTCAATGAAATTGAATCCACATCAATCGCATTTACAGTCAACTGCCATCCTAATGCGCTAATGCGCCTTAGTATGTAGGCCTTAATCTCAATACTTAACGCGGTATCGGCTCGTTGCCCGGAAGTAGACCCTGATGTTATCGGAAATTGGTTTACGCGTCGCACCGTTAGCATACTATATCGTCACATAAGTACACACACACTCGCACACACACTCGCACACATATACACACACTACTAAACTTATTCATTATATACATGATTTTGTACTTAGAGCAAAACCATGTTAATATGAAATGTGAGATTTCAGATATTCTTACAATTAATTATAGGAGTGTATATATAAATTATATAAATACAGTATGGTTAGGGTTCTATCATAAACACATACACACACACACATACGTGTACACAAATGGTAGATCATTTTCTAGAAAAAATAAATATTTACATCAGAGTTTGATGTCAAATATTAATATATATTACCTACATATCTTAATTTTTACCGCAAGTAAATTTTACATAAAGTATTAAAAAGAATAAAAAAAAAATACTATCTCACAAAACAATGTCCACTTCAAAGTTTATTTAGTCCACTGTATATAGCCGAGCGTGCCAGCGTCCCGCGGGACCGTGATGAATGGACGAGGCAAAAGAAGACCAGTGGTGGATAATACTAAATGAAAATTCTATGATTGAAAGAAAGCTACAGTATAACTACGTTGTTTCTTCTCTTATACGAAAGTAGCCATCTATAGTTTCCATTTAAATGATACTTTTAAAGAATTGTGACACTTTTTAGCCTGCTATTTATAATATATAAATATATATTAGATATAAATATATATTATGATATTTATATATTAGGTGACGATGATTCGATATCTTGGGCTATTGCGGATATTGTGATATAGAATTTTCTCTCTATTGGAACTCACTAACCTATAAATATTTGATGTGCTTGCATTTTACATTTTATTCTTCATATATATAGTACTTTAAAATAACGTAAGTAATCTGTAATGTAATAAAAAGAAATAATACCTTGATGATAGGCGACTCGCCAACCCTATAGTTGCTATGAAGCGGTCGTCATCTTGATTTATTACATATTTTATCTGTCCATGACTCTTTCATGAGGTCTGTGGGCGTTTGATAGAGACTTTACATAAATTTCTAGTGGGCAGTATCGGCCTCACCTGTGAGTCCCATGGAACCGTTCAACCATATACAATCAATAACCAATTGTGTAAGTACAAATACACACATACTATATACATACTACAAATAAAATATTATTATTTATAATAATAATAATAAACATATCTAATAGATATTTTTTATATTCTACAAAAAGTATTTATAAAGAGAAAAAAAAGTAATATATGGAAATATATTCATTTTTTTTTACTCTGTTATTATTTTGAGCGTTACTTCGCGAAGTAATATTGAAAATGAAAAATGTTTCACGAAACATCATTCTTATAATGGCGCCATAAGCCTCTAGAGATAGCCACAGTACATTTGAACGTACGTACGTACGCCACAGTACGTTTTACGCTACGGCACATTTTCGAACGAATTGAATTTAATAAATACAGTTTTACTTATATATATGTATAATAATTTTAAGTATATATTGTATACGGCTTATATAAGAAATAGAAATATTTTGGTGACGAAAGACCATTTTCTTTTATTTATTCGCACTTAGAAATAAATAAATTGTAATAAAAAAATTGAATTTTTATTATTATTTAGTCATATATATGTATATAGTATATAATATAGATATATATATATATATATATATAAATATATATATATATATATAATATATATAATATATCTATATATATATATATATATATATTATATATATATATATATTATATATTAGATATATATATATATCTTTTAAAACATACATTATATATACTACTTCTCATCAAAAAGACGTTACTGCCTTAGTCCCCTCAGGTTCCAGGGCAGATAATGCCCCCTCTACGACACTCCTGTTCTTGATCTTCACGCTTTAACGCGGTCCCTGCCATTATCGTGAATAGTTTGCCGCTTCTGCAACTCGGTGCGACGCCAGTTTGACCTAGCAACGGCCCGCTTCTTTACCCTTGGGATTCCAGTCCAGCTGGTTTTGGTCCTATATGGGTCGGGACCCCTGCGGAGCGTGTGTGCCAATCCATTGCCACCCCCGATGCGCGCTTGATCTGGTGTCAGTTCAAAGGGCTACGTCTTATAGGGGGAAATGATCCAATACCCTCATTCTTACTTTGGAGTGATGGGCTCAGGCATAAATACCCGAAAGTACTGCAAAATACAGCGTTGACGAAGACTTGGAGCCTTGGCGTGCGATGTCCTTTGTACCTTCCACGTTTCGCACACCCATAAAGGCTGCACGGATTTTACACTTGATCCAATAAATATCTTTATCTTGATTCTTCGGGTCAGTTTCCGCGATTGCCCTAACTGGTTTTAGGCTTGCCGACGAAGGTGGTTGCCAGGCGTTATGTGCGATCTCGGAAGCGATGTCCTTTCAGTACCATCTCCGTCTCTTGTCATCACGACGCTCTCAAGGTAAAGTAAAGTGTTGTGGACTTTCCATCTGCCCGACTTGCCAATCAGCATGGTGGCTCTTTTGTTGTTTCACGCCTTCCTCATTTCTTGAAGTCTGCCGGAGTTTTCAATTTTCAAGGCCTACCTGTCCGGCCCAGTCTTCTTGTTGTAGCTCGTTTAATTTTGTTGCTATTCGCGTGGTTGTGCATCAGCAGGGCCCAGACCTTCGGCGTAGTCTATAGTCTTCTAACCGACACATCCGGACAATCCCCACTCTAGCACGACGCTTTGTTTTCAGAGATGCGAAGCATATCGCCATCTAGACACCAAAAGGAGCAGCGACAAGAGGCAGCCTGTCGGACACCCTTGTCGTAATTTCAAGCACATGTAAAAAAAAAAGGAAGCTACAACATTCGTCCCTGAGATTAGAGCCGTCGTGAGTTTTTTTAACCGTAATACTTCCTGAACGCTATTTTAGGAGCGATGATTTTATAGTTAGCGGCCCTCCAAGTTCCGCAGGTCTGCACAAACTGCACACTTCACCGTTCGAAGGACTGTTCTTCGAGTCCGACAAAAGCTAGGTCACCTCACTAGTTGCCATATCTAGACATGCTGTTTTCCGAATAATATCAAAGGTTGAGTCCTGGTCCGTGCATGAACGGGTGCAACACTGAAAACAACAGCATCCTGTCCTTGCGAGAACAATCAACGGCCCTCGACGTCGTCCACGATATCTCTACCGAATCACTTTTGTGAAGATCTACACACACACACTCGAGCGTGTAATTTTCCTCTCCCAGTTCTGCGCCAGGCTTCATATCGACCCTTACACACGGTAAACAGTATAACTCAGAAGACACCTTTTCCAATCGCTGGGTAGACTCTTAGCTCTTCGGCGGAATCCCGATCCTTTTTATGAGAGGCTTTCCAGGACCTGCACAGGCAGAAGATAGTCGGCTTTCTCAGCATTTCCAGGGCAGTTATTATCAGATCGGGTTCCTTGTCTTTGCCTAACTTCAAAGATCTGACCCGATTTGCAACTTCGGTGGATGTCCGGCGGGTTCCCGTATTAAATTTCAAGACTCCGGGCTGGTTTGTACGGCTTGCCAGCTTCGGCGTCGTTGTAGCTGACAAAAAACGGAAGACCTCTTCAAGTGTTGGCTGCCAGCGTACTAGCTGGCCCTTGGTCGTCCACATGCTGACACCCATATACTTTCGCTTCAACGGCTTCATTCTTCGAACTTCTGTTCACCTGCCAAGGATTTTTGGTAGCTTTGTATCCTCCCATCAAGTTACACATGTTTGACATCTTGTTGAGCACGATCGTCAATACGTAGACCAAACTATTCTCACTATCTTTCCCGGTTACTGCGATGATTTGTGCGTTTTTGACGTACAGAGTGTTAAGATGTCGGCTTCGCTGCCATCGGGGATACGGGGTACTCAAGCAGTCTGAGGTGAATTCGTCTTCTGTCTTCGATCAGGTTCCAGGTGCGTTGTGACAGCCAGTCCTCCCGAGAGTGAGGCGATTTGTGTCCCAAGACGGTGGAACTAGTCCCTGTAAAGGCCACTCTAATGCGGTTCCACTCCTCGTCCAATGAGTCCGAAGTGGCTTCCAGTACAGAGAAACGATTGCGCAACTCGAGTTGGAAGGCCTTACGCGTCTCCAAGTCATGTAGCTTGTTAACCTCGAACCTTCTTCCAATCTTGCTGGGTCCTCCAGCCACACGGGCTTTTGCAACTTTAAGCCGGACTTCAGCAACCACTAAATGATGGTCGCTATCAATATCGGCACCTGCACCCTGCGGTTGCGAACATCGAGCAATGAAGAACGCCATTTGGAACTTATGGCAAGATGATCGATTTGGTTCTTAGTGACTCCATCGGGTGAGTTCCATGTGTACTTATGGTGGTTGCCATGTATGAACAATGTTCCTCCAATGGTAAGATCGTGGTTCTGACAAAATTCGATAAAGCGCTCTCCATTCTCGTTGCACATACCAAGTCCCTGTGTGCCCCTATGCCGCTCACGATTAGTGTTTACGCTCCCAACTTTTGCATTTAGATCCCCCATGACGAAAACGATGTCTTGCTTCTTTATGCCACTTAGGGTGGCATTCAGGGCATTGTAGAAGTCGTCCTTGTTATCATTAGATGATGCGTTGGTTGGGGTGTAACACTGGACAATAGAGATCTTCCGGGCTCTGGAATTGAAACGGGCATACATGATCCGGTCTGATATCGGTTTCCAGTCGAGAAGGCTATTCTTAGCTGCATTAGAAAGGATGAGCCCCACGCCATACTCACGCACATCTTCCTCATTTTCTTTACCAGAATACAACAGAGTCAAGCCTCTCGGCGTTCTCAGTTCGCCAAACCCGTTTCTCCTCACTTCGCTTAGACCGAGTATATGCAAGTTGTAGTTTAGCATTACTGCTTCTGCTTGGGCCAGTCGGCTGTCATCGCTAAGCGTCCTCACATTCCAGAAAGCAATTCGTGTCCGTTTCTTCATGCCAAAAGTCGTCGTTAATAGATCGGTCCGGTTTCTATTTGTTTCAATTTCTGTAATCAATGATTTTCGAGCAAGCAGGTGATTAGCCCACTATGCCTTAATCTGATAGCGGGGCTGCCGCTTCAGAGCCTTCAGATGTGCTCGATTTTATTTCGGGTGTCCTCCCTAGTGAGTTGATACTGTTTTAAGGCGCAGTATACTCGCCCTTCGCCCTGCATCCGTTAGCTCAGCTGCAACTCAGGGTGGCGGTCACGCGGCAGCGCGGTTGCAGCAGGTCCCAGGGGGAACGACGGGGACGTGGATAGCTAGGACTGGCTAGGGCTCCGCTAATACGGTACTCCGCCACGAGTACAGCAGAATGTATTTTTGGCATTTTATAGGTAATGCTGCACTCACCCACAGCGATTCCCACCAAAACATACCCTAGCTTCTCCCCCCATATATATATATATATATATATATATATATATATATATATATATATATATATATATATATATATATATATATATATATATATATATATATATATATATATATATATATATATATATATATATATATATATATATATATATATATATATATATATATATATATATATATATATATATATATTATTTCTAAGTGCGAATAAATATATATGTAGCCATAGCCTTATATATATATATATATATATATATATATATATATATATATATATATATATATATATATATTTTAATATGGCATATAATTTTCATAAGGTATAATACTTCCGGCGGAGGGAATATCTTGAACATTTCGAGATTGAGATTCTGTAATTTGAGAAATTTCATATTGAAATTTATTCATGCGTACTACAGCTACAAGAAATGTAAGTTTTCTTTTTACTCATATTTATCATATTCATTAAAATTTCCCTTATATCCAGGAGCGGTTGGTTCGAGTTCAAGTCCTAGTAAATTCAAAAACGTCAATATTTTTGTATGTTCTTAAATAGTTTTGCTTTAGAAATTGTAAAATAATATTGTATTATACAAATAATTGATATGTAAAATGTAAATATAGTCATAGCTGTAAAATGATTTTTTGTATACACAAAAAAAATATTGTATTTATATCTATACTTAGAGATACTCTCGATTGTCACTAATTGTTAATTGATAATAATGCAACTTAGATGTTAATTGATGTCTCTGAGTATGCTTGTAAGATTTAGTATAAGTCAACAAAGTAATGGGAATATTAACCTAGAATTAATGAACTGGTGAAAGGAATTAGTATGATTTTTTACTTTTGACATTGACATTGACATTGACATTAATATAAGTTAAATGCGTTTATTAATACAAGTTAGTGAGTTATATCATTGTTAATAATAAAAAAATGGTACAAATAGAAATTTTAAGGTGACTATAATAAAGCATAACATTGTTTTTTTTTTTTTAAATAATTTGTTATATTTTTCAGGTTAAAGGCTCAATATGAACTAAATTGATAAGTATGAAATTGATATTATATTGTTTTACGATCTATTTCAAATATAAATTTTCAAACTTTTGAGCATTTATATTTAAAAAAATATCAATTTCAGTACGTTTTTCCAATATTAAAAACACTATAAAAATGATATTAAATAAAACTTAAATATTGTATATTCGTTGTCTGCCTTGGCAAGCTTTGGATGTTATGCTTATAAGTGTGTGTGTGGCCTTCTACACCGCTTTAGCTACAAAAATAAAATCGGATGGTGATAATTACTTAAGTATCTGGCTACTTATAAAAGTATTGATTTATGATCAATTTATTGGCCTTATTGAGTGACGCTTGCGTCACTGTCCACAAAATTACTTTCTTATTCTTCTCTCTAAACACAAATGAATGCTTGCATTATAAATATTTGTCGTGTATAAAATTGTATTTGAAATATATTAAATTAATGGTTGAGTTTATTATTAACGTTGGTGCGGGTTCGATTACCTCTTATATTTCAAGTACAATTTCAATATTTGCATATTTACATCGAATAACTGTTCTATGTGTGAGACCAATATGATAGATATGCTGCACGATCTTTTCTTCCTTCCTGACTTTGCACTCGCACTTTGTAATACTGTTATGATAACGTGGGTTACGAGTTTCAATTTCTTTTCAGGACAGAGTTTTACCCGCCTTACTCATTTCACGAGATATGTTATGGAAAATGTAGTTTGATTTTAAAAATATTAGGTATTTCTTCATTTAATTGGGGCACAGTTCAACAACAAGTTCTAGCTGAGTTGTTACGTAATTATCTATGTACAAGTAACAGTCGACCAATCAAGTGGAATTAGTAATGATGACAAAAAGCTCACTGCAATTACACTGGAATAAATAACGAGATTACTTTGTTGTGAAAATAGGAAAGAGAATTTTCGAATTTCGAAGAGATATTTAAATAGGTTTTTATTTAGATCTATAATTTTGTTTTAACTTGGTTTTTAATTAGATAATATTTACTAAATGGAGATAATAAATAAATTGAAATGAATAATTTCTCTCTTTCTGCTTCTCATGAGATTTAAGATTATAGCAGTAGTCATACAAAACTTTACAACCATCGAGGCGCACTGGGAGACTGTATGACTGTAAGCGCCATAATTGTGGGTCATGATCCCATCATCATATAGTGCCTCGAATTCAGTCAGAAAGGATAGAATGGAGTGTCCTGACACTTTGCTCTATATATGAGTGTATATTAAAAAGAGAAGCTTAAAAATTTACAGACCTTCACTCATGCCTACTAATAACTATAGGAAAATTTTAAAAAAAACGAATAAATTAGATAGCATAGGATTGGGATTTGTAATTCGTTCAGGACCTGAGGATTTTTTTCCTCATGCGTATATCCTCCGTGCGTATATTCATATACATGCGTATATTCCTCATATATTAAAAAAAGAAGCTTAAAAATGTACAGACCTTCACTCATGCCTACAAATAAGTATAAGAAAATTAAAAAATGAATAACTTGAATGCTAGGAAGGCACATCTGTTCGATATAGAGGTTTATCCGTTCCCGACCTGAGGATTTTTTTGCTCATGCGCTTCTTTTAGTCTTTCCCAAACAATGATTTAAATCCATGCCAAAGTGTTTCCATTCAATATTTTAATCTCTTCCAGTCATATTTCACAGTAATTGGTCCAATTTATCAAAAAGTGAAAGATATTAAGTGAAATCGTTTTTTAATATGAAAACGCTATAAGTTTTGATTACTATATTATTTTGTAATTGATACTCAATAAGGTTCCTGTCAATATAATACCATACTATGAATATTATCTATAAACCGTATTATTCTTTTGTAAAATATCTCATTAATTATATAGTATTTACTTAAATGAGAGAACTCAATATTATTCTCGTTTTATTGTTAAAAATAAGTCCACTTTTGTATCGTATTTCAAGAGATAGAGTCATTACAAATATGTTCTAAAATAAAGTGATCTAATATAAATATAGGAATCGGGAATCATTATATGTGAATAACAAATTTATTTTTGAAATGTAACATATAGGCTACATTCCACATTTTAATTAAAATTAAATGAGCCCTTAAATAACTTCTAATTTTCAAGGAAATGACACAATACGAAACTTTCTTAATAAAAAAGTCAATACTTTTAATAAATATAGCTATAAATAAATACCCATATGTACATATACATAGAAGAGATTCAAAAATATTTTCAATATATAAAACGCTACATACTTATTATGAAAGCGCTCGGAATACACGTACGGCTAAATTCACCTCATCCTTCATCTTCAATCCTATTATAGATCGTTCGTTTAAAATTTTATAAGGAGCTTCTGAGCGAAAATGACAAAGATATTATATGACGTGGATGAAATATTTTATTGAATTACTTTTTAATATCGAGCTTTTGGAGAGCTTTCTTATTAAATATATATTTGGTTATAAATGAAGAAATGTAGTTTCAGTTAAGTAAGCAATATAATAACATGAAGAAAAAATAGAAGTGTATTTGTGCTTATCGTACACAAACATATGCCACAGTAAAAAATACCTGTCAGTACATGTCAGTTCTTTTCGAAATTTATTAAAAAAAATGCAATTTATTCCTTAAGCTTTGGATGTTTTACAACTGATACAGTATTATAAATGTTACTTTAATAGTTACTGATCGCTAAGCAATAGAAATTCCAACAATATTTTATATAAAAAATGCGTTATCCTAACATATCTCGTATTCCTTAAAAGTAAATAGTGTATTACAATAACCACGTTATCGTACGAGTACAGCATGTCAATCTTCTTGGTCGTATTTTGCTGTGTGCTTGGTGTATAGGACCAACTTTTCTTCTTGCAGGCCCGGAGCACTAGCACCAGTAGCTTTAGGAGCGTGAGTCAGGTAACATTGCTTGATCACGCCTGGCCATATACATTGATGATTTATTTTAATTGTTTTAGATTACAATGGTTTTTGTATGAAAAATCTAAGGAAAAGTCATAATAAATTATATTTTATTTTATGTAGAGTCAATTAATTATTTATGAAAATATTGCATATTTAGATAATTAAGTATAGTTATGTATGGATAGCAAAAACCATTGTCAAATGTTATTATATCACGAGTCATTTGCTATTTTACAGTAGATGTAGCAGTAGACAAATAATCATCTCTAGAGAAAATTGTAAGGACGTACAGGTAAAGTATCAAGATGTTAAAAATAAATAAAAATAAAATAATAATTTGATTAAATTTACTATATATTACATGAATTTGATTATTAAAATTGTATACTATATATAAAATAAAACCAGAGTGTGTGTTAGGAAAAAAAATTTTTTTTTAGGGCTTAGAATTTTTTTTAGGAAATACTTCAATTAAAACATCTTGCACATCGTTGTAGTACAATTTGAATACTATCGATAACCACTAATATTTATTAGTAATATGTCAAATATATTCAAGATGTGGGCGTGTCTCAATCTCAATCTCTCAATGGGCAATCTCGAGGATGTGTCAATCATGTAATACTTTTAAATGTTGCAATTGACACGTTATGCTACTGGAGTAACTTTATTTAAACTACAGAATTAAAATAATAAGACGATTAAAGGTACAAAAAGTATATGTCTTGATATTATTGAATAGTACATAGAGAAAAAAATACACAGCATTCCATGGATTGTCCGTGCTGGTGGGCCAATCGATTTTTGGAAAAAGGAGTTGACTTGCATCTTAAATGTGGGCGTAAAGGGGGGCCTTTAAACCTACATTTAAGATTACTACTTTATAATTATAAATACTAATAATAACTATCTCATTACGTTATTTCTCTAAAGGTAAGCGGACAGTGAGAAGTGGGGTTTTTAACACTAAGTCTACCCTGCTATAATATATGACACTTGAAGTAAAAAAAATGAATTCAAAAAATAAATAAATGAATGAAGTATATAAATAAATGAATGAAATAATATAAATAAATGAATGAAAGAAAATAAATGAATGAAGAATGTATTTGATTTATACCCATATGATTAGAGCATACCATACGTTTTATGGTATTATAATATCTGACGTCTATGTCTGGCGACAAACTAACCAGTACTTTATGAAAAGTTCTAAGTAGTTATGTTTACAGACAAAAGAAAATAGAAATTACTGCTCTCTACTTTTTTATTTATAACTGATATTACGAGAGAGTACAAATTTGAGTAAGCTCTTAAAATTTTTAATTTATAAATAAAAGCTTTAATAAATACAATTTTTTGTGTAAGTTTAAAGTTATATTCAAAAAGCAAAATAATATTAAAGCACATTAATAATTTATTATGCAATCTAATTATGTTATCGAAGCCTTTTTATTTTATATTTTATATTCTTACATTTTTGAATTTTTGACTAAGATTTTCTTTATTTATTCAAAAAGTGCAGTTAAAAAAAATTACTTTAGCTTCTTTTGTACAAATATTAATCGAATTTGAGCAGTAAAGTCTTAACAAATAGGTCAAGGCGACAAGAAAGTTACTTTGAGGAAAACGTTGTTTCTGCTTTTGTTATTGTGAATATGTGGTTTAAGAATCGCTGATGTCATACAAAATTTGTTTGCAAGATGTAATGCAATTTTATTGCTAAAAATACTTTCTTTCTTATTTTTTAGTTTAGCTGGTCCATCTTGATTTTGCATCAGGTGTTCTAGGCTCTTGATATTTGCGATCCTTGATATTTAAGATGTGCGTTTACAAATAAATAGACAAAAATTAAAAAAAAATCGTACTCTGTAAGTGTTTTAACAATATCATTATTCAATATAAAGGCGATTTTTTTTATTGTTTCATTATAGTATAGATAACAATATTAATAAAGCCCTCATGACTGTATGTCACAAGCAGAGAAAACCTACTGTTAATTAAATCTTTTTTCCGCTTTCCATCCGAATATCTTAAACATTACCCGTTGAATGATAGACATTAACACTTCTGGCTAGAGAAGGCAAATAAAAAGAATCGTTTCCTACAGTGGGTTCGAACCCACAGTCATCGTATCTCCAGTCAGATGCTGTCCCACTACACCATGATGGCCTCAATATCAAATCGAAATATAGTTTGTTTTAAACGATATCCTGTGACCTACAAACCTACTTCGCCACTCCTTAACACGAGTTGGCAAGTCTTTTGACTTTTGTGCAGACGTGCGACTATTTGATGCTTTATATTCCTTTTCATTTCTATATTATTATTATAAAATGCTTAAATTACTGAGTGACTGACTGACAAACAACTGACACCTAAAACAATTTAGCGTAAATGACTGGAATTTGGCACGATTATTCAAAATTCCAACGAGAAAGTGTAAAAGGAAATTTACGCTTCACAGTCCATGCAAACGAAGACGCAGGGTACTACTATATGTAAATATAATATAATATATAGTACATGATATTATATAAGCCGATAAAAAAATAAAATGTAGAAAACCTTGAAATAAGCAATTTATTCTTCATAAAAATTTCGGTAGCTTTTCGCTCGTATCTTTTTTCTCGTGTTTAATTCTATACAAGGTAAAAAATGAGCTAGTGATTTGGTTTAGGTTTGAAAAGATGTTTGTAGTCAATATTGTGACTAGTTTCATTACTTTGGTAGCTAAATATAATATTAAATTATTAAATCAGACATAGAGTACAACTTACTTAATTCTTTTTCAATAAAAGTTTAAAAATGTGACAAATACCTGCGGAATGATATAGCTATTTTTCCTCAAATAGCTAAATATAGTTAAATCGAATTGTGCTTATGTACATAAATACGAGTATAATTGGAAACTATAAAATTGCATTAAAGCGTCACTAAATCTCAATAAAGTGGTATCTATAGGTGTTTAATGACCCAAAACATAGAAAACATAGAGTCCTTATAAAACATAGAGCATAGTGAAGCAAAATTTAAGAAAATAATCGTAAATAACGCAAGTTTACATTTCCATTGATATATGAGGCCTCGTTAACTATTCCCCTAATCGCCATTTATTTGAGACGACCGATGTTTGCCAAACTTCGAAGCGTGAAATATTATATTCTTACTAAAACTTTTCTTATTAGCAAGTTTGTTGATTTTAAGTAATTTATTAAGTTATTGCGATCACCATGGCGCACAATAGTGTCCGCATGTCGTGACAGGTTGTAGGCGGTTCAATTCCCACTCGGGAAAAAAATATTTTCGTCTTCCTCGCTATTATAATAAGACAAAGTGCAGCGTTGAGTTCTCTCGGAGATGCGAAGGTATTTATGTTTTATATTGCAAAATTAGTATTATTTTATAAAAACATTCCTAGATTACTTCTAGAGGCATCATTGTGCGTAGCTTATATTTATGTTATTAGACCGAGATAAAATCTTGAATAGCTCAAACTACCAATCATCGCACACACAAACAGCTACTTCTTTACAGATTTTCAATAGCAGCATTAATATAACAAATTTTAAAGTAACATCTGTGTACAGTTCATCGTAGTCTGGATATTCATAGAGCCGATGTATTCATCTGCCCAATCCCATCTAGACATTGGGTGTCGACTGGCGGAACTCAACGCCGCACTTTTTTTGCCATAGTAGGGAAATAAAAATAAATCATTCTTATGACTCCAGAACAAACTTAAAACGCGATTCCAGTTAGATGCTGTACCACCATGCCACGATGGCATCATAAAAATAAAAATAAAAGCTTAAAATATAGAGCTTTAACTCAGTTTAGTTTTTTATTTAAGACGAAGCACAAAAAAGCCGAGATAAATAGTGCCTTAATACGAATGGCAACTGAAAGTCAGACAACGATACTAAGGTTCCATTCTTTATTCTGAGAACAAAGTGACTAGTTCATTTTGTTCTTTCCACGTAAAAACATAATATATAGAAAATATAATATATAAGAGACTAAAAAATAGAATATAAAAAGCTCACATGTAAAAAGCTTTTTTTATTTTAAGCTTCTGGTTTATAAAATGTGTTTAAAAGAAGGTTTTGAAGTTCATACCTTTTTATATTCAATTCAATTTTGTTTTTAAAATAACTTAATTAAAAAGTGAAGCTATGTATGTATTAATGTAATTAAAAAGTAAGTGAGTGCTTATTTTAAAAACAACATGACGGAAGTTATCACCTTTTTTTCTTGCCTGACCGATAAATTGAAAATTGAAGCATAATTATCCAAGCTGTCGTGGTGCAGCGGCTCTGACTGTACGTGCGGCAGTTATGGGTTCAATTACCACTCTAGTAGGAAGAAAAAGCACAGCGTTGAGTACCATCCATCACGCTGTCTCAAAAATTGGGTAGAAAGTGGAGAGCGGAGTGTTATAATATTAGATTCCTTCTGTCTGCTGCGGGAATAAGCGTCAAGTTAAAAGAGTAAGCAAAGTATACTCGATAAATTAAATTGTTCGTCAATTTTATAATTTGACAATTTTACGCAACGGTGTGGGTCCAATCTTCAATAGTCAAAATTAATTTTCCTCATTACCCTGCTTTGACAAGTGTCTTTGGCAAATGTCTGATGAGTGATTGTTATATGTAAATTAACTAACAATAAAGGTAAATTATAAAAAAAAGAAATCAAAGAAACCAGAAATATATGATTTTAATACATTATTTTTATATGAAATATTCAATATATTATATATATATATATATATATATATAATATATATATATATATATATATATATATATAATATATATATATATATAATATATATAATATATATATATATATATATATATATATATATATATATATATAGTATATATATAAATATATAGATTTACTTCTTTTAATGTACTAAGTTCGTTGACTTTTCTCTAGGAAGTTAATCCCCTGTCATCATCTCCATGAATTCTGAAACATATAATAAAATTTGCATTTGCTAGCTTTTTACTTTAGTATAAAATATATCTTTTTGCTATTTAAGTTACTTCATTGACTAAATGATACTAAATATTAAGCCTTTATAGTCTGACTAGAGTAGTGTCGGTTACAAGTTCGATTACCACTTGGAGTAACTGTTTCTTCGCTCTAGTAAAAGTTAAATTGAATTTTGCTCCTCAATATATAATATCTCGAATTCAGGTGAAAAGCTACCTTTTACGAGGTGTCGTAACACTACCTTGGTTTTCTATGCCTACGGTGTCATATACAGATTTTAGCATGAATTTGATTAAGAAGTTTGATGAAATATAACATACCTATAGGTGCATAGTACAATTTGGACAATACAAAAGACTTAGGGCCGGTTTCACCATTTGCTGATAAAGTCACAGATAGGTAATATGTTCCTTGTTTGGTAGATAAACAATAAATTTTGGTCTTTGATAGAAGTAACTAGCAGATAAAGACTTATTTAAAATATCAGCTTTTATCTGGTTTAGACAGCTTTAATTATCGGTGAAACTGGTCCTTAAACTTAAAAGATAAAGTTTAGATATTTATAAACTAAATGCGTGTTTTTTATTAGTAAAGTTTGATTAACTAAATTAATATAATTTATTTAGTTCCTAGGCCTAGCAAGCAATGTCTATAAAAAGATAAACAGCAATATTTATATAGCGATACAATTTCCGATTGTACGTCTGTACTAACATACTTGTTTGTACCTAACAAAATAAAAAATAAGCTAGATCTAATAAAATCTATGTTATTAGTAAGTAAATCAAAAAATCTATATAAACATAATTAAAATATTTCTCTGACTGCCATATTTTATGTAATCAAATTATAATAGGCGGTGTTCACTGTCCTGTCAGGTCGCGACCCAGTTTCGGCTGACAAATAGAGTTAATTTGTTTTGTCAGCTTCCGCATCGTAAATTTATGTTTATTAAACTTTGTGGACAAGTATGGGATTGAAATGGGAAGTGTGGGATTTAATCTTCAGGATTGGCAGAGTGGATTGAAGAATCAATTGCTTATAATGATTGTTAAATCGGGACATATCCTAATCGGAATATATATATATATATATATATATATATATATATATATATATATATATATATATATATATATATATATATATATATATATATATATATATATATATATATATATATATATTATCAGAGAGAACGAGATAGTCAGAGAGAACGGATCATTAAACGCTGTGATCCTCTTTCGCTTCGTCCACTGTCATTAACGTCATACATGCTCTCCGGAGGGTCCTTATGCGTTTTACGTGACCTTCCTCCAGTATCTTCGACACTGTGTTTTTAAAGATCAGTTGAGGTTTCCCCTTACCTCTATTACTACTCACTTTTGGTTCATATATATTTTTTACCACTCTTGCATCACTCATTCTCTCGACGTGACCAAACCAGCTGGGCACGTTCTTCTTCATTCTTACTGTGACATCCTCGCTGGTAACTACCATTCTGTGTATCTCGGTCAGTTAAACTGACTCCGCATATCCTCCGAAGAGATGGCATCTCCACAGCACAATTCTTTTTTTCATTCTTCTTCTGCAATACAAACAGAGTCGGCAGCAGAACTGCATTGTGTTTGGCCAGCCGTCCAATACGCCTTCGTATCTTCCATCTCTACTTAACATACTTTCCAGGTATACTACTTCATTCAGTTGTTATATTATGTTTCCATTCACAAACATTTTGCATTCCGTCATTTCTTCGTCTCTTTCAAATACCAGAACTTTTGTTTTACTAGCATTCAGTCTTAGAACATTATTTTCATGGATAGTGTACAGTAATTAGTTATATCGTAGTCAAATCGTCACAGCTCGTCTTTTATATCTTCTCTATAGTTCTTCCGCCTGTCAGTTTTGACAGCTTGTTCGGAAACAATACACTACGTATAAATTTACGTAACAAAGTAACTACTTTGTGGTCTCAGAATCTTAATATGACAAGTTCTATATACATATATATGTATAACTTGAGAGAACTTAGTGTCCAAACACTCTATTCCCCGTATATTCGTATATTAGTTAAATAATTTAGATGCCTTTTTATTTAACACTTTGCAGGAATGATATTTGTATGAATGAGCATAAAAAACACCTTCTATTCAATGATTGAGCTCAAGTTTTAATATATATTATGCCACTGTATACTTAAACTGGTCATATATTACATAAATTTATAGATAGTCCGATTAACTAAATTATCTAAAATTAGATATTCTGTCCACGCAAACAAAAGAAAAAGAAATATAAAGAGAGTGTTGTTATTAATACTATAATACTATATAATTTGTTCTATAAATTCAATAACACATGTGAAACTGCTAAAAGCCTACCATCAAAATCAACAGTTCCAGAAGCATCAGTGTCTATCTCAGCTATCATTTCATTGAGCTGATCCGGCGTCAGTTGGTCATCTAGCGCGGCGAGTATCTCTCGGAGGCTGGATGTCGGGATGTAACCGTTACCTATAAAAACATTAGAAATCGAGTATAATTTCATTTATAATATAAGACTATGTTGTGGCGCAGTGCGACATTTTTGCGACGGATTTGATTCCCGTTCGGGGATTGGTCATGTTTAAAGTATTTTCTATTATACGCTTCTCATAGATAAAGCACGGCGTTGAGTCACTTAACTCACAATATCTCCAAACTTGGTCAGTCCATAGTCCATAAAAAGCACTAGTCTATTAGAGAACTTTGTGTATAGATGTGTGAGATAAACTAAGCACGTCCTAAGAAAATTAAAAAAGTCAGAAAGTCAATTTTTTTAACAAAATATATACCCATTAATAATGTGAGTAATTTAGCGAAGTAGGTATAACAAAAAAAACATACATAATATTATGTACGTACAGATAAAGATATATATAGTTATTTCTTTTAAATATTTGTCATGATTTGTTTTTTTTTTATTTTAATAAGAAATAAAATTAATTTCAACCAAATGTAAGCAACTGAAGCTTTTAGCAAATATACATGTATTTCCTATACATGAACGATAAAAGTGTCAGCAATACAATTTTAGCGTTCACAACCATACAATTTACTGTCTAAAGTAAGAAGCTCGAACAAATTGGACTAAAAGTTTTAGTACAGTTCTATAGAAACGCGATATGAAGTGAATATATAACGCGATAAGAATGGATTTAATATATTGAACTATAACTTTGACTCTATATATATATATATATATATATATATATATATATATATATATATATATATATATATATATATATATATATATATTGCGCAATAAAGGATAAATAAGTAAAATAAATAAATCTCCTTTTCCTATTTGTGGCTCTATTTTTGGTACACTACGTGGTTAGGTAGTGGAGTTTAATGACACTCTTTATCGTGCTGTCAGTAATAAAAAAATGTTCACTTCCCTAAGTGGGAATCGAACCTACAACCGTCGTGATAGCAATCAGACGACAGGAAACTATTTGTAAAGCAAAATAAATTACAATACATTCAATATTAATTAAGCTTCGTGTTGGTATTTCACGTAGCGAAGACAGTTTGTTTTCCAAGTTTTCACTTGTTTGATAGAACGCTGGCTCTTGGCCAAGCAATCGATTTAACTTATTGGTACAATTATTATAGAAAATGTATGTATTCTGGGGGCCATTGTGGCGCTGTGGGACAGCGTCTCACTGTTAACACTGCGGTGATGGGTGCGAACCCCAATCGGGGAATAGAATTGTCTTAAAATGGCTCACGGAGAGTCTTGACACTACGTTCTCTCGGCTTACCTGACTATTGTAAACTGTTATTTTTTTGCCATTTATCCTGCTATATACGGTATGAAGTATGGTTTGGTTTCTTTAGTTTGAATAATAATAGAAACGATTCACTTCGATTTTTACATCGATCATTTTTATAATCATTTTGTTGATAGCCACTAGGAAAAAATATTTCTTAATTTCCCTTCTCTTGTAAATCAAAGAGTGACGTTGAGTTCCGCCACTCAACACGCTCTCCTCAAGTTCAGGCGGAGCGGTAGCTTCGCAAAGGTAAACGATATAGATAAGAATAATCTAATAAGCGTAATGGGAGTCAAAATCTAAGGTCTTGAAGTTATATATATTTGAACGTGTATATTATAATATTTTGGAAATAATGCTGACAAAATAGCGTTATTAATAGGCACTGCGTTAAATGAACTAAATAATACTATTAAATCAAATCTGTAATCTCTATGAAATGAAATGGCTATCGAGCACTAAGTACTCAGTGATATTTCAAAATGAAGCAGTCCTTAGGGAGGGCTGCTATCCACACTCAACTTGGCATGGCATGATATACAATTACTATATTTTGTATGAAATCAATGGTAATATCGGTAGGCGTACATACATGGAATATTGCCACCATTTATTATGAATTCGGTTATGGGTTCAGTTCCCGTTCGAGGAAATTAATTATTTACATTTATATTTTGTAAATGGAGACGACGTTTCTTAACACGCCGTGAAAACGTAGAGAATCTTTCCTCTAAATTGCTTTCCCGGTTATATGCGGGATACAAAAAAAAAATAAGTAGAAATGTTTAAGGAATACAAAAATGCAATAAATACTTGTGTTTTGATATGTTCATTTCATATTCTCTATAATATAAATAAATAGTTATAATTAATTGTTATCGAATAATATTATATTAATTGATATCGATTTAAACACTTAATTTATTTAAGTGATTTTCAAAGACAATGTTCTACAAACATTATTATATATGATTTTTGTAATTGCAAGTATGTCAATAGTCAGGCTATCTAGTTGCTAACTTTGAACATAATAAGAATGTAAATTAATTCTACACCTTACCTTCCTTGTCGTATAGTCTGAAAGCTTCTTTAAGCTCCTTTTGTAGAGCTTCGTCATCTTCATCTAGGAAATGTGTTGCTACGCGAACAAATGTGTCGAAATTTAATTTACCTGAACCTATAAGGACAAACACACATATTATTCATATCAAACTGAGATTAATTTATACAGGAATTGTGCAACATTGTACTTTTAGAAGTAATTTCAAGTTTTATTACAAATTTTTTTTTTCACTTTCCCACAAATCCAAAATGTACCTATAGTACCTATACTCTAGGCTGTAGGCTATTAAGGAAATGAAAACCATATATAAGTTTAACGTATGTTTACAGGAACTATCTTAATAAAAATACTTTTTTTAATAATAAATAAGCCTAACTTTTATTCTACCAAAGTTGTGCATATCGTCCCATCACATAAGCTCCACTGTCAAACAAACTAACGAAGATAATCCATCTAAATAACTTCCCCAACGCCATTAAACTAGCGCCCGAGTTCACTAAATTCTATACAATGAATACAACTTGTAAAGTTAAAGCTCGCTATCTCTAACATGCGAATAACTACTTTAAAGTACAATTTCCTCTAAATTAACGCTATAATGGTAAGTTTAATCTAATTTTGTTTTGTTTTGTTAAAAGCTAAGCGAATTTCAAAGTTTGTACAAGTTTATTAGACGTCATTGTGGTTTTTTGGGTTTCCGGTTAGGCGGTGGATGTTCGGTTTCCAGTCGAGATAAAATTTGAAAATATTGGAACTTGGAACGTCCTCATAGAGCTAAAGCATAATAAATACTACTGGTAAGGCGAAACAAATTGTCCCTATTCGTAAAATATATATGAATATATGTAACGTCTTATTAAATTTATCGCTTATTTAGAATTAAAAGTGATGTAACTAAAAATTACAAAGATCTCTGGTTTTGCCACTAATATTCAGATATTCAAGCCATCGTAAACTAGATTTTATAGTTGTAACTCTATTTTAGTTACAAAGACATCTTACGAACCACTTTAACACAAAGTCATCAAATTCATTTCAAAGTAGCATCTTTAAAAACTGTTGACGTTTTTATTCATTCATCTTAAGGAGCTATAAAATAATTCTCACATCTGGCTTTTTTTTTTGTGATTCTGAGATAGATATATAAACGTGTTTTTATAAATAATTTTTATTATATATCTTTTTATTTTACTATGATTAGAACTGTATTCAAGTTCAAACTAGTTATACAATTTGAAATTGTATCCACTGTTCAGGTTTTCTTGAGAAATGAGTTCAAATTATGCAAGTATCTTTACTTTTAGTCTCTATATATGTATTTGTATTGCAAAAATTGTATATCTTGTACAAAGCTAGATTATTTAAAGTAATTTAGCGAGAGAAGATTGATAAATTCATATACAGAAAACAATAATTATATTTACTAGCACATTAAGCATTAAAATCAAACAAGATATACTACGCAATAACTACTATACGGTTTCATAATATATCACATTAATAGCGGATTTAGGACGTGTACATGATAGGTCCAAGTTACAGCCGAAGGAGTATTGATATTTATAATAGATAATACCTTGGTTTACTCCAAAATTATAGAGTTATATAATATACAGTATGTGTAGAGTTTTGAGTGCTATTACTCAACAGGCAAATATTATTCTTAGACGAAAAGAGGAGTACAGAATCTGACATTGCTTGCGTCATAGTAAAAAACACGTTTAACTTAGTTTCTCTTTTTCTTTTTCTTTCTCTCTTTGCAAATCACACATTTTTTTCTTTTCAAGCTACATTAAGAAATTTGCAGACTAATTAGTTAAGTTATGAATTCAGGCGGAAAGCCGGAACAGACTCTAAGTTATTTCTACCCTGCCATATTAAGCTCGAAAGCTTACGCCGCTGCCAGTTACATACCGTCAACATCTTCGTTATCTAACATTTGATCCAATTCATTGTCGTCGTAGCTATGGACCATTGTGTTCAATATTGTTCTGACTTTTTCTTTCTCGATACGGCCTTGTTTACTAGAATCGAACATGCTGAAGGCTCTTCTTAGCACTGAAAAAGAAATTTAACCCTTGAATGAAAATTCCAGTTTGCTTGTAGTTTAAGCATTAGGTTATAGTGACTCTCTTTTTATACTTTCTTTCTCTCTCGTTATATATCTTTTTTTATAGGTAAACTACAACTTCGACTACCGCTTCGTATCCGTACATTCGTACAATTCGAGTAGAGTGGCGTAACTTAACACCACGTTCCGTCTTGCCAGAATAAAGCAATAGAAATAAATCCCACACGTGCTTACAGTCAGACACTGTGGCACTGCACCAAAATGGCTATTTCATAATTTATTTATAATAAAAGGAAAGAAAAACATTTCCATAAGACACACAAAGTTTAGACCGTAATAAAAAAGTCCAAGCGCTCTGACCACTAATAACTAAAGAACGTATGGCTTAGTGGTCAGAGCGCTTGAATGGTTTTCAAGTGGCGTGGGTTGAAATACCACTTAGGTCAAATTTTTATACATTTTCCAAAAACAAGCAAGCCAAACTTTAAATGTACTATTATATAAACTGTAGTGTTCAGTATTAGTCTCGATTTACATATATTTATTAAACCTACTGGTATGTAGAGCTAAATAAGTTAAATTAAAAAGAAAAAATATTAAAAAGATTTCCTTTATATCTGTGCAATATTAAAGATAATATCTTCCATTGTTAATATAAATGATTAAAAATATAAAAATAATAGCAATTTTAAATTATATTTATGATATACAAATGAAAATTAAAAAATACTTTTGTTTCATTCATTATAAAATTGAACAAAAGAATATATTATATGAAACCAACGTACAGTGCGTTTAATTTATCGGTGCGATAAATAATATGTACAAATTACTATTGTATTGTATAGGTTTATTTATTTATTTAACTTTTTAAGCGCGCTCAAATAAATTTATCGAGCTTTTTAGGTTAGGTCTATATCTATATAAATTATAACAATCAGTTCTGTTCTATAGGATACAACTCTTTGAGTTCTCTGACAAACAACGCTTTACAAAAGCTATACAATAGCTTTTACTTAGTATAAAATGGGAACGAATGCACTCTAAATCAAAAAAGCTCTAAAAAATAAAGAAAATAAATCTATATATTGTTCTATTGCTGACATAAAGCTCTTCCGTGATAGAGTGACTGACTGACTACACGTAGCTAAAATTACTGGACACAGAAGAATGGCATTTGGTATGAAAATTTCTTAGATAGTGTAGACGACCACCAAAAAGGATTTCTTTTCTTTCAAAAGAACAGTTAATTTTAATATATAAGAGAAATTAAGATACGCTATTCGTATTTTACAGTTTATACAAGTGAATTTGTGGACGGAAACTTAATTGAATATAATTAAATTTTTATTTCTAAAAATTACATTAAGCATTAATAACATAAGTGTAACATAATTTTTCTATTAATGTAACATAATATACTCACTTGTGATCTGCTCATCATCGATTTGGTTATTCTGTAAGAAACAAATCGCTTAAAATGTAATTTAACTATATATATCTTAGATACATAACACCAAATGAAAAAATAAATGAATTCTAAATGAATTTACGTTTTATAAAGTAGGGGTAAGGGATATTCAAAAATTATATACTAGATTTTTTTACAATAAAATCTCTCGAATTGCTTCAGAATTATTTTAAAAATATTAAAACTGACCATATTGCTAAATGTAGAGATATGCGCGCGAGTGTCGACGGGCGGAAGCCAACTGACGATACTGCGTGCTAGAAACTGTCAAGTATAAGAAAATCTCAGTGTGAAGGTTAATTTATTATTTTTATACAAAAAATATATGCAATATACTGATCTAAGCTCGCTATATAGCTTGTTTATTTCGCTCTTAGTAACACCTATAAGGCACATCGACAGAGAATCGATAACTAGAGAGATTGAGTGGATAAGAAACTCACCACTAAGATAGTTACTTGTTTTTCGTGTTCCCTCAGCTATATTTAAACTACAATATTAAATATTTACAAAACAATGTAAACGTATAAACAAGTTGTGTCCGGTCTCCATAATAAAAATCTTAATAGTATTCACACAAAAACAAACTATTTATTCATTGATTTTATTACTTTTTCAATGTAACCGTGTAGGTTGCTATCTTTGTTTTCACATGTCAGTGCCAGATCTAATTGCATATTAAAAAGAGATTTTAAAAACTAAAATGTGTATAGTACTAAAACTAGTACTAAACGGATACTGTCCAAGAGACGCAAATACAAATGCTGCTACGTTAAATTTTTCACAAGTTTCCTTAGTACTTTTCTTTCTTGAGTGACTTAAATTAAAATTGTTAAAGTAATGAGATTATCCACAAATTACTCGTAATTACATCAAGGTAGGTATGGTTCTTGTAAATAAAACTAAAATAAATCGATGATACTATGCTTTACAATTATATATTCTGTACGATATAGCATAAAAATAATTATATTCTCTATTTTACTATTATATTGTATTGTACATAAATAATTTTTTTATATGTGTCTTTTGAGAAACATATTAAATTCTTGCGACAGTAAGCGACTTTATACTATGTAGAGAAGATAAGTAAGCATGCCTCTAGGTTCTGGAATATTCCTGTAGACAATGAAAATTGTAAATGTAGAAGTTCGTAGAAGAGTGAAATGGTTAAAAAGCTAATTGTTGACATACTTTCTAAGTTTGCTAAAGCGTCTATCGCGAGATTAAAGCGTTTTACTTCACATACGAATCTATATGTAACTGCTAGCTTATACAGACAAGGCCTCTACGACGGAATCAATGTATAAGAAAAAAATAAATCATTCTTTATATCCCCATAGATTTGAGAAAATGGATGTCGTAATGTTGTTTAAAATTAAACAAAAAATATATCTACAAAGTATCAAGAGTATTGCTTTGTCGGTTTATAGTATATAAATATATTTTTATTTTGTTCAGCTTCACACTGTAACCCGCATATAGCGAGGTAGGACTAATGGTAAGACGATTTATGATATTTTTTTAGACATTGTGTCTATTTTAGACATTGACTGGCGGAACTTAACTCTCTACGCCATACGTCTTCGTCAGACGCTGTATCGCACTACGACTACTTCACTGTAGGCGTGGAT